>JAQHUG010000101.1:4525628-4547538 GCA_028555095.1 Dicrostonyx torquatus | reverse complement strand
GGTTCTTCTGAGAATTTCGTATGTGTTTTTGTCATTTTTATACCTTAAGTCCTCACAGGTCTATCATCTTTCCCTAGCCACCCAACTTTGGGTTCTTTTAAAAAAATATCCAACTTGTGCTGCTTCTGCATTCTTGGATGTGCAACCTTCCACTGGAGCATGGCCAACTAACTCCTCAGGGGCTACCGTGTGACAGCAAGCAGATCCCCCCTCTCCCAGTAGCTATCAATTGCCAATAGTTTCTAGACCAGGATTTAGGCTGTTCCCAGCTCTCCTCGGGCTTGAGCTTGCTGTCACAATCACTGTGAGGTCACATGTGCAGCTGCTCTGGTGTGTCCCAAAGTCCGTTTTCCTTGCTGTCACCCACCACCTCTGGATCTTACACTCTTTCTGCCCCTTCTTCCACAATGATTCAGGAGCCTTGAAAGGAGGGAGTGTAGTACATGGATGTTCCATAGGACTGAGGAGTCTGAAGTTTCGTATTCACTGTGCTCTGAACCACTAGTGAGCCTCTGTGTTAATTGCCATCTATCACAAATAAAAGTTTCTCTGATGTGGATTAAGAGATGAATATGGTTGTAATTTTGTGTAGTTTTTGCTGACTTGTTGCTGCTGCCTGTGTGCAGTCTTCATTTCCTGGGGTGCAGGGGGTCAGAAGATGTGAAGTCAACGGCACAGGCTCCAGAAGATTGCAATACAGAAACTCTATTGAAAACAGGTTGGGTTTTTTTTTTTTAAATTGTGTTAGGGAAATTAAACTGCCACAGGAACATTTCTGGTTGGTCCTCTGGAAACCGGCGGTCACTACTGGCGTGTTGTGATTGGCTAGGAGTGCGCATCATCTGTTACCATGCTTTTGGTCTGCTGACAGGTTCTCTTGGCCAATCTTGCTTACTCACTGTGAGTTTGCATGCACTTGCTTGTTGTGCTACTGCCCTGCCTCAGTTTTGGAAGGTTCTACACATGGTACTGAATCACTGAAGAGTAATCAGCAGTCTTATCTAATTGTAAACTGAGGGAGCTACAGTAATGACTGACTTGACTAGACAGGCCCACTGGTGGTGTAATGGTGGCATGAATGTCTTATGAGGATACAACCTCTTGCTGATTGGATTTAAGTATCACTCCACGGGATGAAACCCATACTATTATTTTATTAAATAGAATAGTTTTGTGTGTGTGTGTGTGATATTATATATATGAAGTGTGTGTGTGTGTATATGCTAGTGATGGTGTGTGCTTATTTGTATGGTTATACATGTATTTGTGGAGGCCAGAGGATGACACTGAATGTCCTACTTAATTGTGGCCACCTTATTTTTCAGGCAAGGTCTCTCACTGAACTTGGCACAATGGAATGGTTAGACTGGGAGCTCAGAAAACTCTGGACTCTTCTTCTTTTTGCCTCCCCAGTACTGAGACTATTGTCATAACCTAACATGTTGCATGGCTCATTATTTGCTCCCAGTGGTCGCTTGCTGGAACTGTAATGTATTACTAAGTATTCACACATGTGCCAAATGGAGTTTGAGTTCCCCAAGGCATGATCTTATAGTTAAAGTCCAATCGAAATCTCCATGAACGCAAATAACATCCCTGAAAATACCAAGCTGATGCTACTGCCAGACTCTGCACACCTGGCTTTGAAGTAATTGAAAGGTAGTTATAGCGCGTGTGTGTGCTTTCTACCTCTTAACATTTCTGCCACCATGCTGTATTGTATTTCCAAAGAAACATAAGAAACACTGGACATACCACAAGTAAGGTTCAGGAATGTAATTTAGCTCCTAGTTTTCTGGTCTGGGTGTGGTCATTCAAGTTTGTCAGGCCTGATCACATGAGTGGAACCTTGCATGCCCTCGTAGTAAAGGAGGGGATGTATATGTGTGTAGCACAAAAAGCAAGCCTCATAGAGCAACTTCTAAAATGTGAGCAAGCTCCCAAGCAAGCAGCATCACCCACAGAACGAAAATGTTTTATTCTTCATTGGAACTCAAGAAAATTACACAGGAAGCTAAAATGTGTTTGTTTTCCCAGAAGATACATATCATTCTATAAGATTCCTGTTTGTGTAGATGTGTGTGATGTATATGCCTGTATGTTTGTGAGTGTGGGCTCATGGGCACCACAGTGTGTATGGTGGTTAGAGGATAACCTTGGGTATTGGGCCACCTTGTTTGAGTCAGGGTCTGTTGTTCACTGCTATATGCCATGCTGGCTGACCCTGAGCTTCCTGGGAGTCTACTGTCTTTCCCCCTAATTTTTTTATAGGATGGGATTATGAATGCATGCTACCACATCTGGCTTTATATGGATTCTGGGGATCCAAATTCAGGTCTTGAGGTTTTTCATAGCAAGTGCCTTATCTACTGAGCTATCTCTATAGTCTAGAAAGCATCCTCAATGAAACTCCAAGTTAACAGTTTCATTTGGTTGAGGGCAATAGTAGGGATTTAACCTAGGATGTACATGCCAGGCAAGTGCTCCACAACTGAGCAGCCCTAGCCCTTGTTTGGATTTTAATAGTCTCCTTTTGGCATTTCTTTGTCTTTTCCTTCTTTTATGCTTCCTCTTGGGCCCTGTCTCCTCTCCTTTTTATGTCTCCTTGACCCTTTCTTGCTTTCTTGTTGGCTTTCGGTGATCTTCTGCGGTGATCTTCATGCACGATGCTCCCTTTCTTGGGTTTGTTTCCCCTTTTGTTTAACAGCAGGACACCCTGTCTCATGGTACCAGAAATGATGCTATTACTTCTTATAAACACTGTGGTTTAGCACATGTGTAGGACTAGATGCACTTATGAAATTAACTTTGTTTCTCTGTCACAGGACAGTAGGAGATCAGGACTGAGACTATGCTTCTTCTAGCTCTATCACTGCATGGAAGACTGTGACCAAAGCAATTGCCTCACTGGGTAAATTCTTCACATCAAGTTTCCGTGCAGACTGCCAACAACATACGATAAACCAGCCCTGAGTCACCATACCTACAAGGCCAATTAGCACTTATAATGTGTTTGTGGATGGATGGTGTGTTTTGAGAATTATGGATTCTGTCTCTGTAGGTGTTGTTCAAGAGGTAGTTTCACTGGGCACACAGCATTAAAAAATTCTGATTGGCATCTCTGTTGCTGGAAAGGGAACCTGGCTTAGTTTGCAGCAGAGAGGACCACAAGATGTAGGCTGTGCCAATGTCTGACATACAGCTTGTGGGGGTCAACTTCAATCTTGCTTGAGATAGCATCGGTTGCAGGTCAGAATGCTGTTCTTAAATGATCAGTACAGAAGAGAGAAAAGACATTGAAGTGACCTTGCTGAGGGTCTAAACTGCACTGAAGTCTACTCTATGATTAAGTGAGCCGAATCTTAGATTAGCTAAAAGCAGTGCAGAAACATAATGAGTTCACTTATTTTGGAGCATTTAATAACAGTTATAGACAGTTATGTGATCAGGCGGAGTTATGACTTATTCATTCTTTCATTGCTATTAAAATTACTGCATTTGAGGTTTTTAAAGTCATTGAAATAAAAAAAAAGTCTGATTTATGTTAGGAGAATTTAGCTTGCCCTTTGGTCTCCCAGTTTTTAAATGATATAATTAGACTTTTTAAAGACCATTCTAAAAGCATTATTAGCATTTTGTATAGCAGAAAGTAAATGCATGTTTTGTGGATAGTTTAATTTTAAAAGGCATAATAATACTTGAGTCAGACAGTGATATTCATAGATTATTAAGGAAAGATTTTTGTATGAAATTTCTCAAAAGGCAATTGTATAATTTTAGTAATAGACTGTATAGAATACATGTGATTTTGCCGTGTGTACATACACGTGCTCTCTTGCAAATGCACTCTCTAATTCCATTCTGAGCAGATGTTACAAAGGTATGGGAATAATACAGCCCAATTTTTCCTGCCATTTGGATAGGCAAGGATAGGAAGAGAAAGCACCCAAGGATGTATTAACTCGTGACCTTTAGCATATTTCCACAGAAATTACAGAGCCATCTGTCAGCCTGGGGTTGGGTGGGGCAGAGACTGATTTAATCATAACAAAGAGATTTGCAGGTATTTTGAATTAGAGGTAGGCATATAACAATCATTAATAAATCAGTTTGGAGGAATTTGAAAGTCTGGTGGACACATCACCATCTTGGTCTTACACTGTGCTTAGGCTTTCTCACACATTTTATTGTTCTATGTTCAAATATACGCAACTTCTACCTCTATGTGGTTTATATGCAATGCATAGACAAAGGATCTCACCAATAAAACAGGGTGCTAAAATGCTGGCTTCAGCAGGACACTGCACTTGGATTACTTTATGCATGAAACTGAGTTTATTGCAGTGTGCTTAAATACACAATTTGTATCCCTTTTTGGAGACTCAAAACAGTACACTATATGACTGATGAAGAATGCTGATAAGCACATGACTAAGGGGTGAATGCAAGGAAGCCTTTTAAATCACCAGCAGTGAGAGTCACCCCTGTCGCTAAATGGATAGTCCAACTCCACCAGGTAAGCACGATCATATACACTTTCAGATACACTGATACATGAAAATGGACATGGGTGTAGTTATGCCTTTTCAATTTCTATAGATGTAGTAGAATTTAGTTACTTAATTTTGCCTACTATATTAGTGTCCATTCTCTAGTGAGTTTTTAGCTAGTCTGAGATAGCCAAGTCATCTATTTTTTTGTGTCCTTCTTTGTTAACTGGCAGGAAAAGGTGTCATGCAGTTTACAGGTGTGGGAGGTCAGGTTATTCCGGTGACAGCTGAGAGGTCAGGACTGGCGAGCATCAGCCTCCAGTGACTTCACAGTCCCAGTGCTATTTGAGGCTCTTTGGAAAACAGTCATGACTTCCTGACAGTGATGTGAGCTTCCACCTGGGCTGTTGCCAAAGAGACAGGAAGGGCTGGGAGCAAGATACATCTCGGCCCCACCGACTGGACTGAGGGGTGCGGGGCAGCGCTGCCAAGATCTCTAGCTCATGCAGTGCAGAATTTTGTCCACTAGAGACTGATATCCACCCGGTAAACATGTCGCTTACGGTTTCACAGTTTAGACTTGAACTATGGTCTCAGAGGTGAGGGGCTAGCATTTCATCCACTAAGCCATTTAGCCTTTTCCTTTGAGGGAAGATTGATTTTAAAAAAGCTATTAACCTCAGTGATTCATCTCATTAGATCATCTTCATTTTCTTCTGCGTATAATAAGACTATATCCTATAGTTTTATTCTTCAGTTAATTCAATGAGACTCTGAAAGGGAACTACATGGGATACATAAAGAAGGGAGAGATATTACCAGCAATGCTGAACTGAAAATGTTATTGGGAAAAACAAAAGAAACAGCCAGTGTTATTGCAGATCTCAGAGGTCCAATCCCATAAGACATCATGGCACCCTGTACCCTGGTTTTTCAGAGTAACTTTCTCTGTGGCGCATCAATTCCAGGGCTAGACACCATGCTAACGACACAGGCATTACCGTCCCTTTTCTGGTATGAAGACAAAGAGGATAGGTTTCTTTTCTTTCTTCTTGCAGTGACTAAAATATAAGCCAGGGAACCAGTGGTAATCAATTCATGCTGAGTATATATTCAGAGGTGCACAAGAAACAGCAATTTTCAAGGAAATTGCATTAAAACACATTCTGTTCAGAGCCTGAAATTAGACATATTATCTATTTCTACTGAAAAATGTGAAAAATGTGTGGAACTATGCTGTTCTGCTGTCTTATCCCAAATCCCTTTAAAGCGAGCCAGACACCCATTGGCGGCTTCCTGGACTGAACGGTAGTTGATTTATTGTGTTCTATTGATTGAGTTTCCACTTTGGAACTAGTGTTACATTTTGTGAATAATGTGTTAGCATTAATGACTTTAATTCATTCTGCACAACTTTATGACAGACAGTAATTTACATTTCTTCTGGAGTACCTGATAGCAAAAGAATTTCTGGCATTTTAATTTTTTTCATGCATGTTCCTGGGCTAAGCAAGAATAGCAACAATCTACTTTAGGAGTGTGAGATCCCCCAGCTCACCTGTCCCACCCTAACACCCAGGTATGTACACTGAAAGCTAAATTAAAGGCTTACAATAACATGTGAGTGTTTGGTCAGCCTAAGCAGCTATATGCCTAATTCTCTGTCATTCGGGGGCTTATTAAACACACTTGTGTTTGACACGCCTTTTGTTGTAGGTACTGTTAGTTTATTTAAGTTGGTGTTTGGGCAGGTGAGGCTAGCTGAATAATGGCGAGTTCTGACAACTTATTTCTAAAGAAACTGAAGAAGCTTAACTTGTCAGGCCTTTGTTCTCCGTTTCCTGCACTGGTTAGCAGGATGCCAAGCAAGACAGTTTGAAACTGGAGAAAGCAAAGATTAGAAAAATATGTGTGACAATGGAGTTCACATCTGTTTGTGTGTTTTGAGCAAATGAAAGTGATGATAAACGAAATCTTTGGTAGCTGAGTGTAAAATCTCTTTCTCTGCATGTCTCAGTTCACAGGATTTAGGGTTAGAAATGAAGTTTTTTCTAAATTTCACCAGTGCTTGCTTAAGTCCTCCTTCTTTTATTAAATAAAAAAGCTACTTCAATATCCTTTTCATACTTGGAACAATCTTTGGGATGGAGTTTGCAAATGAATATTGATGGAGGGGTTGAAAATCAGAGATAGGGTTGAAATAGGTTGCTAAAGAAAACAAGCCAGGAGCTCAAGACTGTGTCTCACAGATCTCAAAGTCTCAGCTCCCAGAGTTGCAAAAGCAATGGCTTTGAGAAAGGTGGAGAGGGAGAGGGGGCCTGTTGCTTTGTACCTCCATCTTCTCAATGGTCCAACTTGGGTGCTAGGAAAGTGTATTAGTGAGGTTACTAACACTGTGATGAAACACTATGACCAAGGCAAGCTGGGGTGAGAGAAGGGAGGGTTTATGCAGCTTCCACATCAGTGTTCATCACAAAAGACAGCCAGGGCAGGAATTCAGACAGGGCAGGAACCTGGAGACAGGAGCTGATGCAGAGGCCATGGATGAGTGCTGCTTACTGGCTTGCTCCTCATGGCTTGCTTAGCCTGCTTTATTATAGCACCCAGGACCACAGCTCACAACAGGCTTTGCCCTCCCTTATCAACCACTGATTAATAAAAATGTCCTATAGGCTTGCCTACTTTCCAATCTTACTGAGGTATTTTCTTTGCTGAGGTTCATTCCTTTCCAATGACTCTAGCTTGTGTCAAATTGACATAAAGCTAGCCATCACAAGAAGGTTCTGGGTTGTTGTATGAGTTCTACTCTAACTTTGCCTTTATTATCATGAGTCCACAGAAGGAAGAGTTCTGCCCATTCTGTCCCCTTCACTTGCCCAACTTGAAACTTTCTGAGATGTTCCATCCTATCAGAATTCCTCAAAGTGGTGATTTCCATGATGGTAGCAAAACCTCAGAATTTTTGTAGCTGTTTGTTATGTCTGTTAATTTATCTATCAGGAAAAAGGAGGAGTGAAGATGAGACTCTCAAATAAGACGGAACAGTTAACCCTAGGTCTGTGAATTTTAGAACTTGGAAATATTTTTAACATGGTCAGTTCTTTGAGTTTGGCAGTTCATGATATCATTCCTTAATTAAAAATGTAGACCTTGCTTACACTACTTCCAGAATATTAAAGTAATTTTATGATAAAGATACCTGAAATCTCATGCTTATTGTGGTATTATTTACAATAAGCCAAGCTATAGAATCAGTGTATGTGCTCACTAACAGAATGATATAAGTGTGGTGCACGCACACACACACACAATGGATTATTATTCAGCTGTAAAGAAAAATGAAATACTGTTCTTTGTAGGAAAACAGATGCAAGCTGAGATTATTATATTAGATGAGATAAGTGTGTCTCAAAAAAACCAAAGGGAAGTTTTTCTGTAATATGTGGAATTTGGAGGGCAGAGGAGGTTACACGAAAGTTCAGTGGGGACATCTAGAAATGATGAAGGGGAAAGGAGCAGAGGCAATAAGAAGACGTAAGAGCAGAGGTGATGATGGCAAAAACACACAAAGTGCATGTTTACAAATGTCACAGCAGAGCTGCTTACTTTATACAATTATATACATTGAGATACAGTCAAAAGTCAACTCATAAATAATAAAATATAAAAGCTGTGTTCTGTCTATTTTCAAATGGTTCTCTAATGCAGAAACATATAGCAGTGAAATTGCTTTAATAGTAGCCAACAAATAAAGGAATTAACTGCTCTTCCATTCTAGGTATAAAAATGATATAGCAATCAAGTGATAAAACATGTCTCTCTTTTTGGCTTATTAACCAAAAGCATGAAACTTCTCCCTCTCTGTCTACACTCAATACATGGTTCTACTAGATTCAAAAATATGATGGCACTTCTATGAGCTATATCTATGAGATATTTTAAACTCTAGTTAGAATCAGTGATAAAAGTAAGAAAATCAGTTCCTGATGACTCAAATCAAACATATTTCCAAAGCCTCTGTTCTGTGACAAAACTCTTCTGGGGGAGACACAACATACACATCTGTCTACTTACCACAGACAGAAAATCTACTGCAGGCCAAAGTACGGATAACACCAAAGTCCAACTTGGTGATCCAATGTGTTTTATTGGAGTTACTTACAGGAGTGTGGATGAAGGGTACTTACAGGCACAGAAGTGACTCAAAGACACTGCATCCCAAAGGCCACTCCAGCATGGGAGACAACTCACAAAGCGGGAAACCTGAAGCACACGGCCCAGATGCAGGTGGCTCAACAGGTTGAAGAGCATTCTTTCCAGGTGCTTCAGTTTGTCTACCCCTCTTCCAGGAGGTTGTGTTTGTGTTTTCTTCTCCCAAGAAGCTAGTCTCAGAGGCTTCTTTGCAGCCTTTTCCCTCTGACAGTCTTCTCCACAGCTCAGCTTCTTTCTGTCTCAGAGGGAATCTCAGCTTTTATGTTTACTCTGGCAGGACTGGACCTAGTGAATCTGGTGATTTTCAGGGACTCCCTGAAGCCATTTAGAGTTGTTTACCTTCCTGTTTAAGGAGTTTTCCTACAGGGTGGAGTGGCTCACTGATACAGCACCCTGCTACCATTTACTTGATAAAAAAAGGAAGGGAACTTGTTAAACGAAGTCTCTGTCTAAGGCCTTTGTACAGTATTCTTCCTCTGTGTCTTTTCACTCTCGAATTCAGGTTCACATGGAATTTTGTATTGATGGCTTCACATCTTGTCCTTTGTCCTTCTTATTCTACTGCTGCCTCCGCCACCACCACCACTACCACCACCACCACCACCACCACCACCACCACCACCACCACCACCACCACCTTCAATGGCTAAGATCTTGGCAGGTTACAATTCATGTTCTCTTGCAACCTCCAGTGTTCTTTCAGTGTGTCTCGGGCCACTCGGTCTGTATTATTGCTCCCTGCTTTACTTATCAATACCTGCTTTGTATGTTATTGTTTGATTTGGCACAGCTCCAATAAGACAGTCCTGATAACAAATATCTGTGACTGTGTAGCATTAGTAGTAGGAAGGGACTCATTCCACCTGAGGAAAATGGTGCTAAAAGTGCTTGTGAAATGAGCCTGAATAACTTCTTAGGTTAGATTGTTAAGCAAGGGGTCCCTTCCACTCTCCTGCCACACCTTAACCAACCGGCAGCAACTGTTACCTTTTTCATGGGAAGTAGGAGTTTAGGCAGTGTTCTGAGGGGCAACCTTTCCAACGTAAAATCATGAGAGGGTGTCTGCTATGTCTAAGGAAGCCATCTTTGTAAATGGCACCGGTTATAGGAATAGTAAATCCACATGACCAGTTTACACCACATGATCGCCATGATCACCACAATCTGGTAGTCATTCCCATCTTCCTTTTGCAGCAGATGAATTTTTTCCAGTCTCTAACAGAAATTGAGAACTAACATTTTCAATACCCTTACACTTTAAGGCCCTTATTTGAATTATTGGTTTGGAAGAAAGGTAGTAGGGACTCTAGCTGGCCTGATCCTGGCAAACATGACTCTGGTAGGCCTTGCCCTTCCCCGATTCCCTATTCCTAGCTAAAAACCGTTAGATTACATTCCTAAAGCTAGCCACCGAGGACTCTTCCCTTATTTGGCCACTTTCTCCACCTGAGGCTGACCACCAAGGTCTGACTATCAAAGCATTGAGGTCCAGCAATCAAGATCTCCCTTGTGGCTGCTCCGATTAACCTGTCCAATCAAAAATAAATTCCTCATCCTAACATGGGTTTTCCCTTTTTCCCTTTATAAACTGTTATTTGCCTGTGGATCACATCTGTCTCCTCTCCATCTAGAAGTAGTCCTTTGTTCCATGGGACAAATATCCCTTCTCCCTACCTTGCTTCTTTCCCCCCTTCTCCCTTGTCTTCTCTCTTCTATCTGTCTCTTATTCTCTGATCTTTGTCCCTCTGGGGCAAATAAATCTCCTTTGTGCTGAGAACTTGGTCTTAGGGTGTTTTGAGCCAAATACTGGTTCCTTTAAGGTAGCTTTCTCAAGCATTGGTATAAGACCTTCAATGATTTAATGAGGTAATTCCTGAAGTTTTAATGGGCATCTTCATTATTTAGTATAATAAATACTATTATTTATTTTAATATATTTATTTTAAATGTATTATTTATTACTCTCCAATGGAGCCAGGTTTGCTCTAGATAGGTTATAAGCAGAATGAATGGTATGTATATTGTGATGAGGGAGTGGATGGGAGGTATTTGGAGCAGAAAAGGCCCCATTTTTCCCAGTACAAACCAGCAAGACTCACAGATTCTACTTCCAGTAAGTCAGCATAGACTAAGCCAATTTACAGATGTAATCTTACCTGATCTATGATAGCTGCATTTAGGCCAATCTAACTCATTCTCTGATGTTATATTCCAGAATATCCAGCTGTTAGATAAAGCATGGTTCTTAGCTCTTTCACTGGTAATGCAAACTGGCTATACTTGAAACGGAAGGGTATGATAAAAATTAAGAATCACTTATGGCAATGGAAAAGACTGTGATCCAGTATGGCAGGAAATAAATGATGGTTTAAGAGCCTGGTGAGCTGGCCTGCTTACCCTAAGCAGTTCTGCAAATATGCCAGCGGAAGTTTGTTTTTCACCTGGCTTTTAGCTGCTCCTCTTCATCATGGGCATGGAAAGTGAACATTAGGTTTAGAGAAGAATAAAAAGTGAACATGAAACTGTAAACTCAATTAATTCAAGGTTTGTCTTGCAGTGTAAGTGGCAGTTGTGTTTGCCCAGGATGATTTTGCCCCAGTTACAAAGGTATTAACACAATATTATGTCCCGAGTTTCAGCTTCCTCTCAGATGGGGTGAATTCGTGAGTGTCAAGCACACGGTGGACTTTCTAACCTAATGTTAAACTCAGTGCATCAAAGATCACCTGGTCAATGCAATAAAACAGGGGATATTAATCACGTGGAAATAGTGCTTAGGGCCCCACACTCGGATTACGCATAATTGTTTTTGATGAACTTTTGCCTTAAAAAAAAAATAAACAGCTAAAGAATAAATGCCTTGGCATGTCATCTGTTAAATTTCTCATAACTGATCCCACATCAGGTTAGAAATCTAACGGGTCGCCACTCCCACGTTTCAACTTCCCATCCTTTGGGCCACTTAGTTCTTCACAGGGTTTCAGCCCCCAACAATAATTGCCATGGCCACAATCCTCCTACCAATGCACACCTCCCCACCTGAAGTGGTTGTGTGACCTCCGGGTCCTCAGACACTGTTCAACTTGATTCTGTTGGGCTCCTTTCCACAGTGGGCTTCAGCCCTCAGCTCTACTGCTAACTGACCTCACAAGTCCTGTCACTAGCCATCCACAGCCTTTGCACCCTCCATCTCCAGACCTCAATTTTCAAAGTGTTCCGGTTAGGTGCACAGTGATACCTTGACAGAATGGAAAGGTTTTTGGGAACCCACACAGCGTTTTGCTAGTATAACCAATTCTAAGGATAAAGTTAAATTTCCAAAAAAAATTGTGAAAACATAACATAAAAAGATTTCACTTATTGTAATGCATATTTATGAAAAACTCTTTTTAGGGCCCTAAAAAGTTAAATCGGATGCATTCTGGATTTCAGCTTTCTTGTCTGTAAAGCAAAGGTGGTGGCGTGGGCAGTAAGTTCCTGGAAACTCTTTGTTCTTGATTCCTGGTGATTCCATGCTCGACTGGTGTTTTCAGTAGAAAGTGATGCTTCTCACTAAGGTGCCAATCAATGGCAATTCACTGGCTTGTGAAGTTCCATGCTTAATAACTGGAATTTTGAGTTTTCTTAATATTTAGTTATCTTTAGAAATAGATATAGATGCCTGTTCTAGAGATGACCTCTGACTTCTGACCTGGAAATGTCTCTTTATTTCAAGGGAACAGGTCTCAGATGAGAGATTATTGAAATATGTCCCAGCAAATATGTAAATTGACAAGACTCTGGTGAGCTATTCAGGGAAGACTGCGGCTCTCCCTTGGTGTTAATAGGCGCCAGGGAGGTTGGGCTCTGTGAGACATTTGGCAATTGTTCAACTTTTGGCTCTCACCTACAAACCTTAATGTGTCATCCTCATAAAAAGAGTTTTTAAAAATCAAAATACAAAGAGGGAAGACTGCAGTATTGAAGGTCCGATTCTCACCCTCTCTTTACAGTGTCCTCTGGTTCTAGCTTCTATGTTTGTCTGCCAGCAGGCACTCTGCTTTTCTCTTGGTTACTTCCAGTATTTTCAAAAGAAACTGAGTATTCTAAGAATAGCAATAGGAACACAGCAGCAACAAGAAGTAGGAATTCAACAAAGAAAACCAGAGGGGATGCAGGAGGACAGAAGATGAGAGCTCTCTCACTCACCTCCTGACTCTGATGTATACTGATTTATATGATTTGGAAAAAACAAGTTTTATACATCCCGATTCTCATTTGACAGTATGCAAAACACAGTAAATGACAGCTGCACACCTACATAATGTTTAAACCTTGAAGACTGTTACATTTTCACTTAGAAATGAATTGTTTTTCATTTGTGTATCTAACTTTTGTGTGGCAGCGGTGTGACTTACTCTCTTGTCCTCTATTATTCTTCTGAGGTTATTATTATTTTAGTTAACAGTTTAAGCAAATCTAGTTGGGTGTGAAATCGAGGGAATTCTTTTAGATTTGCTGTGTGTATTGATATGCACAGTGAAGTATTTTCTTTAATATGGCACATGCATGCTAAGATGCCTCAAAGCCATCTCTGATCATGTGTTTGTAGTTACCAGTGCTTCCTGCCCATCTCCTGTAGACATCGAGGCTGGTTCTGCTTCCCCACTTTATCGGTTCCCAGCAGCGATGGGATGACAGGCAGTAAGAAGAAGAAGGAAAAGCCAACCAAACCTAAGGGTGACCTTTAAATTCCCTTGGCCTGGCCTGGCACCATGACTATGTGAAAGTTAATAGTTTCAGTTCACAGGGATTTATGCAAATCATTTGAAAAGTCTTGGTCATGCGGGATCATGTCCCTTGGGTGTCCTCAGAAATTTTAGCTTGAATGAGCTGAAATTCCAGAGCTAAATTAATCAAATAGTGTCAAGGGCACTAGGAAGAATTTTTGTTTAGGTGACCAAGTACTTAGCGTCAGAATGATGGATTTGATAGCTCTCTTTTGCTTGTTTTTAAATTACAAAAATTGCGCTTTGTTTTTTTCTAAAAAATAATCAAACAATATAGAAGTTTATAAAGAAAGAAACAAAACACCAAATGCACCAACCGCTATAGTTAGCTAGTCCCCACAGTTTTTATGTTTTAAACAAAATCCCAAATCATGTGTATATCCTTGGCAACTTGCTTTTATTTGTACAACAGCAGATCACTGGAATAATCTGGATCATCTCAGATGTATGCTAGTGAGCGTCCCTATAGAAGAAAATTCAAGTAATTCCTAAATTGGAACCTTTAACACATGCAGTCAACAATGTTCTGACTGCCCATGCTATGCTGCTGTGTCTGATAGGGTGGGCACCTAAAATAGGGCTCTTGTATATGTTTAACACTTGCAGACATGCTGTCATGGAAGGACCTTTTGATTCTAGGATCTTTCTCTCCTACATCTATACAAGAAAACAAGCTGGGTTGGTAACCAAATGGACCTAAACTAGCCTAGTCCCTAAAGCAAGCTAGTTTTACATTTTTGCTCATTCAGTTTTGTGAACCAAGGTGATGCATAGCTTCTCCAACATTAATTTGGACTTGTAAAGATTTTTAAGATGTTTCACAAGGAGCTCTAGCTGGGCATAGTGGTGCCAGCCTATAATCCCAGTACGTAGAAGGTGGAAATGAGAGGATCAGGTTCAAGGTGGTTGTCCTCTCAGCTACGCATTGAGTTTGAGGCATGCCTGGGCTACATCAGATGCTGTCTCACAGAATGAGGAACAAACAAGAACATTATAAGTTTACATAATCTTTAACACAATCTTTCTCTTAAGGAAAACAATACCCCAAAGAGTGGGTGTTGTACTGCTTGCTACTATTCTGCATTTAAATGCTAGTTTACATTTTGTACTCTTTAAGACAATCTTTCTAAGATCATAATTTTCATAGGCATGCCCATAAGGCACAGGTTTATTGTAAGTAATGTACACACTGCTTAAGGCAGCGGATGAAAGTAAACCATGGGAAAATTAATGCAAGGTTTAGTGTGAAGCTTTATCACTGAAAATACAATATTATTCTATTTTCTCAGCTGATTCTGTTGCCCTGGATCAATAAAAATGAGAAAGTTACTTTTTGACTTTTTCTTTATGTTTTAGATCAAGATGATTATATGCCCTGTCTACCATATATATATGCAGTATAGTGTTTTATTATATGAATAACTGATATTATTTGTCCAGGGGACAAAAACATTAGCCTATTGTCAATAGTCATGACTTGCAACTGGGCTTCTGAGAAAGAATAGCAGGATCCATGTGCCAATCATCTTTGATCTTGAGTGAAACTATGGATTGGTGACTTCTCTTGTCTGTCTTTCTTGGAGATGACTCATTATACTGGTAAATTTGGCTTATACTCCAGAGGATGTAAGCCCATCTTATGACCCAGTCACATTCAGAGAAACACTTGAGTGAACATATCCATTGTCCAAGTCAAGTTATTGTTTCTCACAGAGCTCATTTTCAACATGTACAAATGTCTCCAGGGGACATTAATGAACAAATCCTTTCCAGTACTTCTCATTATTACTTCGTATCATGGCCCCAGGTTAGGCACTGGTCTAGTGCCAGATGGGACAATCAGTCATATTCCACTGCTGTGTTCAATCTCAGAAATTTCATCAAGCGGGGAGGAGTGATTCTTTTCTCGTAAGGAAAAACTGACTGTTGTCTGGTTTCTCTTTCTCCTCTCAGAGAGAACTTCAATTTTGTTAACAGCCATCTTTCTATTCCCATTGCATCCATACCCTGCATGGGCAAAATCTTGTCTTCTGGGCTATCACAGTAGTTTTCAACAGTTCTTTGTCTTTCTCTATATCATGGTTGCTCTTTAGACCTGCCATGCTGGTTGTATTGCTCCTCAGTTCTTTTTATGACTCCCTTTAAAACATAAAGTTCAATCTCTAGTTGTGACAGAGAACACCTGTCACAATCTCAAATTGACTCCAGCTTCCACTTAAGCAAACAAACCCTTTGCTCCGTAAAATTCTTCTCAAGAGATTGTTCTGCATTTCCCTGAATGTTTCTTGGCCTTTTTTTTTTTTTTAATGCAGCCCTTAGGAGTATTTCTTGTTAATGGTTTGAGTCTGAAATATCATCACAGGCTCAACAGGCCCTGACACTACTTTTAGAGGTTGTGGAGCCTGGCTACCAGAGGTGGGTCACTGGGTCCAGGATCTCAGAATTTATAGCTGGATCTGTTTTGTATCTCATATGCTAAGATGTAAGAAGCCTTTTCACAGTTTCTAACTGATTTGGGATTTACATCTTTATGCTGTGATTACCATTAATGAATAAAGAAACTGCTTTGGACCTAGAGCAGGGCAGAACTTAGCTAGGCAGAGGAAACTAAACTGAATTTTGGGAGAAAGAAGGGCGGAGTCAGAGAGATGCCATGTAGGCTCACCAGAGACAGGCGCTGGAACTATAGCCGGTAAGCCACAGCCATGTGGGCACACACAGATGAATAGAAATGGGTTAAATTAATATGTAAGAGATTAGCCAATAAGAAGCTAGAGCTAATTCACCAAGCAGTGATTTAATTAATATAGTTTCCGTGTGATTATTTTGCTTCTGGGTGGCTGGGATGAACAAGCAGCCTCCTCTAACACATAACTCTGTGAACTCCAATATGCTTGCCTACTGTGATGGTCTAAAACCAAGAGCGAAAGTAAATCCTCTACCTTGTAAATTGCTTCTGTATTTTGTCACAGTAATGAGAAAATCAGCTAAGCTAGCCCTTGCCTGAGTTGCTCTTTTCCATATCACTACTTCCTTAGTTTTCTGTGGCCGCATATACCTGTATTTTAATTATAGATATATTTTGTGAGACATCTATTTACAATTTTGAGTTGCAAGTTCTTTATTCACAGAGGTAACAGTATTCCTTTTTAAATTACCAGTCTGAGTGACAGCAGGTAGTGACTAGTGAGTCAATTAACTGATGAATAAATCAAAAGAAAGACAGACAAGGTTTATTAGAGTCATAAATAGAATGCTGGGTATTTGTGATATCTTTCTTATGTTTCACTCCAAAATAGGCTTAAGGAATTTTTCACAATTGTGTATACCTGACAGGCTAGTAGTTCAATAATGACGTACTTTAAGACTAATTGGAGAACTGTATGTTGGACTTGAGTCTATATTAGCTTTATCCACAAGCAAATGCACCCTTACATCTTTCTTTGGGGAGATACAGGAGGAGACTAAACCATATATCCTTCAAAGAGCAAAATGTAAGTTATGAGGATAAAAGGAAGAAAATAAAGAAATGACAATATTTTAGGTGGAAGCATTCATCAGTTAGATACAGTCTACTAGACATATGGAGTCATATCTGTAATGCTAACTTGCTCTAATCTTCATTGTTGTGGAATATTACTTTAACCCTGGAAAAATGTGTTACATTTGTTTATGTTGTGGACTATTACTTTAACTATGTAAAAAGGTATTACATTTGTTTATTTTGAAAATATATAACTAGGCGAAGATGTTTTATGTTTGTTTATGCTGCAATCGTTTAATTTTGCAAAGATGTGTTGCTGTTTTAATTTGCCCGCCCAAAGTTTCTGATTGATCTAATTAAAAGCTGAGTAGTCAGTAGCTAGGTAGTAGAGGGATAGGTGGGATTGGCAGGCAGAGAGAATAAGTACAAGGGGGAATCTAGTCTAGAGAGAAAAGAGAGAACAAGGGAGAGAGAGTTGCCAGGGGCCAGTCAGCCAGGCAACCTCAAGCCAGCTAGACACAGAAAAAGCAGGAAAATCAGGAGATAGAGAATGAAAGAAAGTAAAAAGTCCTAAAGTAAAACATGGATAAAGAGAAACAGGTTAAATTAAGTAGTAAGAGCTAGTGGGGCAAGCATAAGATAAGGCTGAGCATCATAGTTAATGATAAATCCCCATGGCATGATTTGGGAGCTCATGTACAGTTTTTACTATATTAAAGTTAAAACCCGTTTATTTTGACTACTTCTTTAACTATAGAAAGGTGTGTTACATTTGTTTATGTTGCATTTGTTTAATTATGTCAATATGTGCTGCTATTTTACCTTACCTGCCCAAGGTACCCAATTGGTCTAATAAAAAGCTGAACAACCAATAGCTAGGCAGTAGAGGCATAGGTGGGGTTGATAGGCTGAGAGAATAATTAGGAGAGGAATCTAGGCTAGAAAGAGAGGAGAGAATGAGGGAAAGAGAGACTGGGGTCAGCCAGTGAGGCAGCTATCAGCCAGCTAGCCATGGAAGAAGCAGGGAAAGTAGCACGTACAAAATGAAAGAAAGGTAAAAAGCCCTGAGGCAAAATGTGAATGAATAGAAACAGATGAAATTAAGTTATAAGAGCTAGTGGAACAAGCATAAGAGAAGGCCAAGCATTCATAGTTAATAATAAGTCTCTGTGTCATGATTTGAGAATTGGTTGATGGCCCAAAAGAAAGCCGACTATACTTTATAGTCCATATCACTTCTCATAGCTGCATGCACTCCTGTTGTCAAAGGCCTGAGGATTACACACCTTACCATCAGATTTTTAAATATGAAAAGTTGTACTTACTGGGGATATCTAACTTAAAGTTTTGTTGAGGCCTGAAAATCCGAGCCTATTTCCACGTTGACCAAAGGTCAGAGAGTTGGGAACTTACCTCTAGATCCTTCAAGGTTATTGTGTTTCTACCTCAAACAAAGTTCCCACCTAGAGGTAGATTAATGGGAGAGTTCTGCTCTCTCAAGGTTATTGTCAACAGGTGTGGCTAATAGCCAGACTTTGTGCTCCAGGAATAGAGAAGTAGATGTGTTCCTGCCTCAAACAAAAGTCTAAGAAGCCAACTAAGTTCCAGTTCTCTTAAGGAGATAATTTTGGATTCCACTTAGGGAGTGGTTTGCCTACAGAACATTACTAGGATGTGAGTGTGACTTGTTTTATTCTAGCAACAAAGTGTTTAACTATGAATGTAGCCCATGACCTTCAATTGGTATGTTCATTTCCGTGTATCATGTTAATGCAGTTTTTTGCCTTACTCCTCCCTTTTGGGGTCAGGGGTATTTTAAGCAGTTGGAAATTAAACATGGGAGAATTTCAATACTCACTGGAATTCCCTTCCAATACTATCCTATATGTTTCTTCATTTTATTATTTTTATTTGTGTCTTCATATTCTTTACTAATATTTTCTAAATCCCCATGCCTCTACCCTGGCAAGATGTATTTTTGTTGAGGCTGGTTTCCAACAAAGTTTGAAATTTTGTTCTGGAGATTTGCAATCAAATATAAGGTGAAATACAAACTAGATATGTATAATTCAAGGAAATAGGTTATTTTGTGTTAATGGAGAAAAAATAATTTGCTTTTCTTTCCAACACAATTGTAATAATTATATATGTTATGATTTTAGCCACAATAAGGCTGACACTTACAGGTCAGATAAGCCCTCAGGCAGAAATGCCTAATGGCCCTGGGGATGTTAAAGGGTCCCACATGACCCACATGCGATGTGGTTGCATCATCATGTATGACTCAGCTAAGCCCTTGCACCCTGTCATTTGCATAGGACATAGTCACATCAACCCCCCTGTGCGCATGTGTTAGGCAGCTTTCAAAAGCTGGATGCGCCCCCCACCTCTGCACACCGATTCTCCAGGCCTGTACACGGCCCTTCTAATAAACTCCTTAGCAGGTTTGCTGTGTATTCCATGTTTCCTTCTCACTCGTGCCAGTAATTTCAATAGGTGCTGCTTAATTGTGTATTTTAGACATTTAAGACTTAACAATTTGGAAAGATCTCAGAAGCAGAGATATAAAAAAATGTGGAATTTAAGGGACACTAAAGAATGAAAACTTGGAGGTTGTCATAAGCACAAAAATTATTGCATTCTACACTAAAATCATCATTGTTATGGTGACACAAACAACAGTTTTTGTTTTACCATTAAATCTAAATAATATGTTCCAGTCATTGGAAGATGATCAAACAGCTGGATTTAATATAGGAAACACAGGAAAAAGTGTGGTCCTTAAGTTCTACACTCAACTTTGATTCACTTTCTGAACACTCAGTAAAGTTATGGTAAAGTCCAACAGCACTGAGAGCAGTTCAAGTTTATCGTGATTGGAGATTCTCTGATTTGCATAAACTCTTATTAAAAGCCTATTAATATGCCTGACTCCTAAGCAGAAGAAAGACACATATCATGGGGTATGATAATTACCTCTAGAAGAGATGATTAACTGCATTTATTCAGTTCTTGCAGTTTTGAAGGGAGGCATAAAATTAATGCTTATAGAAAGCTCTTATTCTTTAAGAATTCATGCCCCTTGTATATGCTACTGGATCAGACTCTTTGTTAGCAGTTAGATCTAGTTGTCATGCTATCTCCTCTTCTTCTTCCTCCTCTCCCCTTCCTCCCCTCCCTCTCTCCCTTCCTTTGGGTTTTGAGACAGGGTCTTACGACATAATGAAGGGATAGTTTGAACTCACAAACCTCCTGTCTAATTCTCCCAAGTGCTGAGATTTCAGGTGCGAGGCACCATGCTTGACTGCTACAGTGATCTTTGATCTGCGAGTCCACATTTCAATTTCAACTCAAAACAGATCATCCTTGATGAGACCATCATCAGAGTGTCCATCTCTCATGGAAAATATGCCTTCTGTGTCCCCCGTCAAATCAATCCAACTTCAATACTTACTCAGCAGAGAAGAAACAGAATGGGAATCATATGACCAATTATATTCAATAGTTTGAACAAAAGAAGGTTTTTAACTGTGAGTTTTCAAAGAGACTCCACCTACAATATTCTTCCATAGTTTATAGAGCTGAAACTCTTCCAGTGAACTCTAACAGGCAACCAGTTGCAAGGTAGAGACAAGGCCCTTCTTATTTCTCTCAATCTTTCCCTGTGCTTGAGAATGAGGCATGAGTTTGGTGGTGGCAGGGTGTTAGAGATGGATGAGATGAATCCAATCCCAAACTGAATTCTTTGGATTGATGTTGAATGCAATAGGATGCTAACGGCAGTTGGTAATGCTTCTGGTTAATAGAGATATTGTAACTGCTCTCAAATGCAGCCATTAGAGCAACCAAATTTAGACTGACTGAGGAGTTTATGCTCGCCTCTCTCTGGTATTGTACAATATTTCTGTGGATGGGGTAGTGAATCCAGAGTCACTGGCTTTCTAATGTTAGGAAGAGATGCATATCAGCAAGAACAGAGCAAAGCTCGGAGTGATGGAGCTAGCACAGCTGGGTAACTGAAGCTTACAGGGAGTACTGGAGACAGCATTGTGGTTACTGTTAGAAATATCTGTGAAATACTTGGGGATGAAGTTTGGGAATACAATCTTTTTGTATATATGGTACATATGTTATATATGGACATATTTATATATAATATATCGAGTTATAAAGAGCAAAGTCAGACCACACACTTGAAATCCTCCTGTTTCAGCCTCCTGAATGTTAAAACAAAATGCATGTGCCACCACACCCAGATGAAGTCTTTTATTATGTGCCCAGATGCATCTGACCTAATCATTCCCCAGAGGCATTCAGTTTTAGAAATGTTATTGCCTTTCTGATTGAGATATTGTTAAGTATTTAGTACAGACAAAAAGGCATGTGTGTGTATGCACATTGTCAATTTGTGCTACCTGCAGATCCCATATTTGCATAGTTGCCTATACTAAGATTTATTTCTAGCCTCAAAATCAATGTTTGTGGTGCTTTCCTAGTTACTCGCAGACTTGTGAAGAACAGTGAAAAACTAGAGTCACTGGGTGTGGTCACTACCACAAGCTGATATTCAACAAGGTAACACTGAACCTTCTTATTTATAAATTAAACAATTGCCCTCTTCATGGTCTATTTGCTGCCATGCCTTTTGCATGGTTATACTTTTGTTTTGGTGATTTCCTTGGTTAAACATCTGCTAGAAAAACATTCTGGTGTGCTGTCTAATATTCCAAAGCATGAGAATGAGTTCTGTGGGTAAATTATGAGGAATTATGGTTTAAAAAGGTTTGGGGGCAGACAGTGGTGGCACATGCCTTTAATCCCAGCACTCGGGAGGCAGAGGCAAGCAGATCTTTGTGAGTTTGAGGCCAGCCTGGTCTACAAGAGCTAGTTCCAGGACAGGCTCCAAAGCTACAGAGAAACCCTGTCTCAAAAACAAAACAAACAAACAAAAAAAA
>JAQHUG010000101.1:4482073-4524543 GCA_028555095.1 Dicrostonyx torquatus | reverse complement strand
CACATTTACAAGATGGAATATTAGTCAGCTGTTAAAAAATAATAAAATTTGTAGACAAATGGATGGAACTAGAAAAAAAATCATTCTGAGCCAGGTAACCTAGACTCAGAAAGACAAACATAGTATATACTCACTCATAAGTGGATATTAGTTATTAAGGAAAGGGTAATTATGTTACAATCCACAGACCCAGAGAGACTAAGTAACAAGGAGGGCAGAGAGAGGAAGTAGGAAAAGATAATTGAGGCACAGAGGAGACGCCAAGGAAACATGGAGGGAGTCAGACATACAGAATGAAAGGTAAAATGCTACATGGTAAAATGCAGATTAATAGAAATGGGTTAATTAAATTATAAGAGCTAGTTAGGAACAATCCTGAACTATAGGCTGAGCTTTCATAATTACTAAGAAGTCTCCCTGTTGTTATTTGTGAGCTAGTGGCCCAAAGAAAAATCCAACTACAAATCCAATTACAAGGAGTGGATGAAGGGTGAGGGGACTGGGAGGAGAGGAGGGAGGGAAAACTGCTGTGGGATATAATATATGAGAGAAGAGTTTTAAAAGAAAGAAAGTTTAAAAAGAAAGAAAATATTTGATGGGAGTCTTACAGGAAGTTAATCCTAATCCCTGAGGAGTATGGTAACTGTATTAACTAATTAAGTGTCAGCTTCCACTTTATAGGACACAATTACCAGGAATGATCTCTCCCTCTAACCTCATGTGTAAGATATACAATCTAACATCAGTGCACACACCCATACTAAGAAACAGACAGCCACAAGTACCCTTCAGTTTCTTTCATTACTCCTAAAACAACCCTAAATCTTTTCCGTTCTTTGGAATAATCGCCATTTGAGTATGAGCACCAGTCATTCCTTTTGCTCTTGTTCAGCGTTGCATGCAAATATTCTTAAGCAGCATATTGTTTACTTCTGCCTTTTTACTCTCTGTAACTGGTACCAAACAGTGTGCATATCCTGTAGGTTCCTTAAGGAAAGAACAGAAACTGCCCTTTGAGATTGTTTGTAAGAGTTCATGGTTTGTCATCCAGCCAAAGTGTTCTAGCCTTCCAATTGTGTAAATCAGAAACATTTGTTCCTTTTTCTATTTCGATGCAGGTGGCAGTGACTAGGTCTTCATCACTGAATCCACCCCAGTCCCCAGAGCTGAGAACTCTGTGGTCTCAGGGGAAGTGGCTCTTGGAACCAAGGCACATCCTGAAGGCTGCTGCTGGCCACATTCTGCTGTTGTGACAAGTCATACCTTCAAGGGGATGTGGATGGAATCTCTGTGTCTATCATGTCAGCAAAACAAAACAAAACAAAGTAACCCCAGGCACTGTGAATGCACTTTAGATTTCTGGCATTGTTGAGACAAGTGAGAAAGAGTAAATGAAGATGTCTGAAAAAAGAAAACTGAAATAAAGTTAATGACTTGAGATTTTATAATGAAAATCAAAAGCTCCCAATGACTAGGCTGCATTATGAGATGGGAGCTGGGTTTTGTTTGGCATAGGGCTAACCACAAACATGGGCATCTATCTCACAAATGCTCTATGTCATTATCAACCACTGTTTCCTTTAACGTAGCTCAGATCTTCACTTTGCATAAAGAAGCCCCCCCATTCTGATATTCCTTTCTCTTTTATTCAATACTCTCTGTCGACCTCTTTCTTTTTTCTGCTGTCCCACAAAAATGATTATTTCCTTGAACTACATGTTTAATTCTGGTAAAAATATCCCTGCCTTTTAGCTGAAATTTTATTGAAGTTCACAGCTAGCTGTAATTAGAAATTGTCTTGTTTATCAAGTTGTGTTTCTTTCAGTACAGTTTGCCAGTGCTAATTACCAACTTACTCTTCTGAGAATTTGAATATATGCATTTGTAATTTTTTTATTTCCTTATTATTTGTAAATTTATGTTCGGTTTCTGTTACCTAAAATTCTAGGCTTAGAGTCTGCCATCTTTCACTCTTGAGCTTTAGTTAATTTTGTGCATGTATGTGTTTGTGTTTTGTGTACACGAGTGTATGGTGGATGTATTTGTGTCTTGCTGAGGTTCGCTCTGGGAGCTGAAGCACTCTGTAATTATTTTATTTCTTTTTAAAATAAGGTTTCATGTAGCCAAGGCTGGCTTTGAATTATCTATGTAGTTTAGGGGGATGACCTTGAATCCTCCTTGGGTCTCCTCTACCTCCAAGGTACAGACAGACATCGGCATCTCTGTTTTATGGAGTACTGGAGAAAGAACTCAAGGCTTCCTGTGTGTTAGGTAGACACTATACCATCTGAGCCACCCCGCCCCCCCAAGCCAACAAAGCATTCAAAGTGATGAATCTTTTAGCACTGGTAGGAATAGCAAAACCCAAGTCCTTACACCACTTTGCCTTTAAAGCCTCCCTGTATTTTCCCCAAAATGAATATCTACCGGTCACAGATGGTAGAGAGAATATGTGAGCCGTGGTTAAAGCTTCTATTACACAGGAATGAAGAATACAGGAGGGCACTCAGCTTGTTTTCCAACAGTCTCTCACACATTTTTATCATGCTACTCTCATTCTAGGCCACAAATCTTCCTCTGGCACCAAAAGGAGCCGTGGGTTGCTTGGGCTTTTCTCCAGTCTGTCACGTCACTTAGCTGCCACAGTAAAGAAACGCTGCCTGCTCAGTCAGAGCAGACCTGTGGGGCCATATTTCCATTTCCTAGCTCCTTAAATCCACATACACACACACACACACACACACACACACACATTCAGTTACTGCTACCAAGACGCCCTCCCTCCCCGAGAAGGGGAGCGGCAGTGGGTTCTGGCTTTTTGATATCTTTGTGTGTGTGTGTG
The DNA here is from genome assembly GCA_028555095.1 of Dicrostonyx torquatus. NCBI lineage: Eukaryota > Metazoa > Chordata > Mammalia > Rodentia > Cricetidae > Dicrostonyx > Dicrostonyx torquatus. Next base: position 4,521,701 of record JAQHUG010000101.1, on the reverse strand, counting down.
TGTGTGTGTGTGTATGTGTGTGTGTGGTTGTTGCTATGGGTATCCTGGTAATGTTGGGTCTCTTTTGAGTCTATAAAGATGGTTTCTGAGTAGGTAATAAAAAAAGAAAAAAGAACCCATATCATTTAAGTCTTCTGTTTTCTGGATATCTGTGATAACCAGGGCTATACAAAAGTAGTCAGCACACATTAACTTCCCATCTAGTCGTTACAACTTTTCTCAGTCTAAAATTTTTCCTGATAGAGAGCAACAGTTTCTTCATGCACATTTTAGAATGGTCCTCAGCTGATGCTTTGTGGCAACAAAAACAACACTCTTGCCTGCTTGTAATGCAAATGGGGACGGTTCATATTCTACATCCATAGCTCCTTGTCTCATTCAGGTAAACAAATGTTTTGTTGTTGTGTTGTTTGTTTATTGAAAAGTGCCAATTTCTATAGATTTTGTAATCACAGACTTAATTACAGAGGAAGACTGGGTAGGCCGGGCGCTGAGAAAGAGTCACTGGAGAAAACTCAGTATTACTTCTTTTTTAAAACAGAGATTTGTTTTCTATGTTAGTCCTCAACACTAGCTCTTACTTGAAAACAAGAAAAGAGCAACTGTTACGGTATTAAAAACACTTACTGTGCCAAACATCTGAAGAGCAGAGATAGGTAGAACTCTGTGAGTTCAAGTGCAGCCTAGCCTACATAGGGAGTTCCAGGCCAGTCAGAGCTACATAGTGAAATCATATTTCAAAACAACAACAACAACAGCAACAACAAACCAGACAAAAAAAGCAAAAATATCCCCACCCCCAACAAACTAAAACAACACCCCTAACCACTCAAAACCCAGCCACCTTGACATAGGATTCCAAGTTTATTTGCCAGGCAAAATTGTCATAGTGGTATTAATATATTCACCCCATAATACTCTCTGTCCTTTCCTCTACTTTCTTCCTAGGTGCCATCAATGTTGCGGGTGGATAATTAGATCAAATCTGTAAAACCGCTTTGAGCTTTGAGGAAAAGGACCTCTGAACACGTGACTTGTCACTCTGCTTGTCTCTCATAAGCATGTTAAACCACAGATATTGCCACCTTCACCCAGGCCTATCAATCCATGATATTTAGACTTTGGAAAACAGTAGGAGCTATCTCCTGACTTCTAAAGAATCACAGATCTTATAGATCCTAGTGGGAGACAGAACAGCAGGATTATATGCCCAGAAAACCGCATGTGTATTTTTTTGTCATCAGGTCACCCTCTCCCTTCTAACTTATATTTCAGGTCCCTCTCCACAGGGTCCTGAGGCCTTGAAGTCCTCTGTAAAATTTATTAAAGTGGTCATTTTCATCAGAAAGGGTATTGGCATTAAAAGGAGACACTGATAACTTATTGTCATCACTCCAGTCTATCGCTCTCATTTAGAAGTTGGCATGAAGGGTTTGATGTAGGGAACAATATCGTCTGCTCTAATGATCTGTGCACTGGAACAGGAGCTCAAAGACTCCAGCCTTTCTGCTTCACACTGTGCAAGGGGAAGCAGTTGGCGCTCACGTTTGATTGGAAGGATGGAACAAAGGCTGTTAAGAGGACTACACAAGGGCCACGGGAGTCATAACAAGCCGGGGGAAATTGTTTCAACTCCTTTCCTCAACCTCAGCTGTTGTGACAAATGTGTCAAAGCTTTAGACAGGGAAGACTGGATGGTGATGGAGCCCGGGTGGATGGAGGAAAGGATTGTGGCTGCAAGTCAAGGGTACCAAATCTGAGAAGGAAGAAAAGAAAGGAAGGAAGGAGGGAGGAGAGAGAGAGAGAGAGAGAGAGAGAGAGAGAGAGAGAGAGAGAGAGAGAGAGAGAGAGAGAGGAGGAAGGCTTTGCAGGAGGATAAGATTACTGACATTTATTCTTAAACTATCTTAAATTTACTATGTTAGGAAAAGAAATACATTTCTGGTCTGGATAGCCATGTTAGCATCTACATTCTAATTGCTTTATTTTCATATCAATGCCATCATAATTGGTTGACCATGAATCAAAAAACTAAAAGCAATGAAAGGCTCACAAAATCATGAAATACACATCTCAAAGCATGCAAGCATTTTCCTTCTAGATCTGACTGTGCCTGGGCTAGTTGTCACCATTCTGGAGACTCCATTTAGATCAGCTGTGAACAGGTACATTTGGGTTGTGACTTTTCTACAAGGGAATAAGACACACGTGAAAGAGTACCTGGCTTCCCCTGGGACCTGTGTCTGGGGCTGAGCTCAAGGCAATGCCTGGAAGTTGCTCTGAGGAAGTTACCAGTGTTTGTGCTGCTTCCTGTGTGGCAGGTTCAAGTTCCCCAGGCTGTGAATGATGAGCTAGGACTTAGAGAGATGTTAACTACTGAAGGTGGCTGATGAAACCTCTTCTCTTCATTTCCCTTTAGATTGGCAGTGTCACACAAGAAAATAACACCAGTGGCTTTTACCAGAGGAGACAAAGACCCCCACATATATGGAAATTTTATTAGCTTAGAATCCACAGTACTTCTAAGCCAGCATCCACCTTTCAGCAGAAATAAAGAAAAATGTTTTTAACTGAAATAGAATCACATCACTTTTCTCTCTCCTTTTCCTCCCTCTAATTCTTCCTAGTCACCCTCGCTTAAACTTGTCCTCTCTGCCCACACCAAACAGAGAAAAAGAGGTTATCAACTTTATACACACACACACACACACACATTATGTATACACACACACACACACACACACATACATTCAACATGGTTAGTCCATTTTTGGTGGTGGTGTATTTTGGTGGTGGTTTCAAGACTTACCACTCTGCCGTAGACAACCACTGAGGGTGCTCATCCCTGGGAGATCCTAATGCTCCATGTCCCAGAAGTCTTTAGTTGTCTGTGGCTCATTGCTTAGGGGCAAACGGCACACAGATTTCCCCTTGCACGTTAACAGGCCTATTGACAAAGCTATTCCGGTCTTGTTTATGCACCTATTTCTAGGAAAGACTGTTGAACCGTCTTACAATCTTTCCTCCCCATCTTCCACTAAATGCTTTTAGCTTTAGCTGTGATGTAGATACATCCCCTGGGGCTAAGCTACCTACCTTCTGTTGGTCTCTGTATTGTGTTCAGTTTTGGTTTTCTGTGATGATCTCCATTTTCTATAAAGAGATGTTTCTTTGATGAGGGGTGGTAGTTACACTTTACCTGTGAGTACAAAAAAAAATAATTTAGAATGAAGTAATGAATTATGCTGGTCTAGTAAATGGTGGTAGTAGATTCTTTTCTAAGGTCCATGACTGCACTAGACCCAGGGAGCTGGCTAGGTTTCCAGTACCAGGCCTGATTTCCCTCCTATGGAGTCAGTATTCAGTCCAATTAGACGGCCGCTGCTTGCCGCTGACTTCTACGTAGCATTTATTGCAACTTTATGCATATCTTGCTATGCTGGTCATTTCCATGGTTCATAGATCTTGCACCTACATAGGACTATTTAGTTGCTTCCCTTCCTTGGTAGTTTGCACAGTATTTTCTGAAATTTGTATTTCTGTATTTTCTGAAGCTGTATTTCAGGAAGGAGGTTTTCAAGTTAGATTTAGCTCAAACATCAAAATTCTGTGTCCTAACTGTGCAGTGTCTTCAGCAAAAGGGGCCCACCCTCAAACCCTAATAGGCAATCTAGAGCTACGTTGCTAATATATATAGTTTGGGGAGTCACTTATACTACTCTGATCAATAATTCAAGTTTCTCATGCCCAGTACTGGGGGTTTTGTTAATTTATGTGGGAGCATTGTCCGCCCAAGTGGTTTAACTTGTGTGTGTGTGTGTGCACATACACTGTATTGTGCATAATTTTAGGTGAATATAAAATATGATTTTGATTTGGGTAGCAAGACTTTGGCTGAAAAAATGCTCAGATTAAAGTTTTGTTTCTGGCTTTCAAAAGTTACCTCATCACCGAGAAAATAAAACAAATAAAGTAGGCATTCCAAAGAATAAGCTTATTACTCCCTATTCTTATACACAGCCTGAAAGAAAATTTTGCTTATATTTTATGGTTTACAATTTGCATCTGCAGAATGGGGAGGAATGACTCTTATTGCCCTCTTGAGAATAGTGTAAGGCAGGTAGTTAATGTCTTTAAAGTCTAGGGTAAGTAGCTGTTCAATCAAGAGGTCTTGTAATATTATTATTATACCAATCACAGAGTGAGGTCACACCAAATAATTGTTTTCTTCCCTGTCTAATGATACATTCTTAAGCTTCTTGGGGGGCCACTTTCATCGCAGAGTTAACCGGAGTCCTGTTGATTACTCTTTGAAATTGAATGCAAAAAGATTGCTAATATCCAGTGGGGAAACAGGTACTCTCAGACACAGCTGGTGGGAGTGTAAATTGGAACAGCCATTTTGGATGGTAATTTGGCAAATTCTATAAAAATTTAAAGTGCCCAAAGCCCTCAATCGAGTATTTTCATTGATGAGTTTCTGTCTGAGAGACAAACGTGCTCATGCATGCAAAGAAGAATTGACAGGGATGCCTTCTCACATTGTGTATGTGTACGTGTATAGAATGGGAAGCTTGCATGTCTGGCAGAGGTTAGGTGATGGCCCGGCCACACCCTACACAGCAGTTAAAAATGAATTAAGAAAGATATTTGTTTGTACTGATGGAAGGCTCTTTAGATGTATACATGAAGGAAGAAAAACCCTACTATGTCTGTCAGTCATGGAAAATACATCTCATAAGCATGTGTGTGAAAAGGAACTGAATGTTTGGAAAGGCTTGGAATATATGTAACAGATTAATGGCCCCTGGGAAAGAGAATCACAAGAGCTGGGGCCCACTGACCCTTACTTTCTTCTATTTCCATATCTTTTAGGCTTTTTAAAAATAGAATGCAGATAGGTAATTTTGCACAGGATAACAGACTGTAGATATACTTCAGCTTTAATTAAAATTATCAGAAAATATCTCAAATCTCTTATTTCTGAATGCCATCAGGTATAATAGAAGAAGAAAAAGTTGTCAGGGAAAGTCAAGCTGTAGTTGCATTGTCTTCACCGACCTCAGTTTCCTGGATCACCGTTTCCCTGTTTTGTCACCAGACACCGGCAGCCTTAGGAATATGGAAGACATAGGTGGCATCTTTGAAAGTGTGGTCCACAGAGCATTTGCCTCAAACTTAGTTAGAAAGTCTGTCAAACAAAGCAAAAGCTATAAGAAGCTATTCTGTTTGTTTGTTTGTTTGGTTGGTTGGTTGGTTGGTTGGTTGGTTTTTCCTGTGCTCTGTTTTCTTGTTTGGCTAGGCTTGGGCTCACTGTCTTTTCTAGTCTTGTTTCTGTAGTCATGATAAATACCCTGACGAAAGCAGCAGAGGGAAGGAGAGTTTATTCGGTTTACAATCTCAAGTTAAAGTCCATCATTTCAGTGAAGTTGAGGCAAGAATGCAAACAGCTAATCGCATGACACCCACTGTCAAGATCAAAGAGAGAATAAATGTATTCTTGTTTGCTTACTTGCTTGCCTGCAGCTGGCTTCCTTTACTCTAATAATTGCCAGGAACCTCTGCCTAGGGGATAGTACTACCCACGCTGGGCTGTGCCTTCCTACATCAAATAATAATCAAGACAATTCCTCCACACCTGCCCACAGGCCTGCCTGCTCTGGGTAGTTCTTCTTTAAGACTCATCCCGGATTATTCTAGTTTGATGCAAGTGGACACTTACAACTAAACAGTACACTTTCCTTTCAGAGATAGAACCGGATGGCCTTCACCAACCCATTTTACTATACTGACATGAAAAACAAATACAAAGCCCAAATACAAAAACAAAGCCCAAGGCATTTCTTCATCTGTAGCGAGTGACCCAAGTTGTACATTGTCTTAATCAGAATCTATTATAGTTTCCCAAATGTTGGAGGGGAACCTGCTTCGTTTTGTCTTTGGAGGTAAAGGAAGGCTTCCTGAAAAGAGTAGCAAAAGAATCCAAAATGAGGATGAAACCAACTCCAGAATAAGAGTGGGTGGATTTAGAGACAGGAAGTAGGCCTGCTCCCTGATACTAACAGGGAAGTGGGAGGATGAACTCTCCTCCTTCACGGAACCTGCTTCGGCTGGGATTTCCTTCATCTGCAAACAAAAGCGAGCACAACATCACGAGAGGTCAAAAAATGCAGGATCAGAACCAGACTTGAATCAAAGCCTCAGGATATGAATCCCACTATCATTTAGTAGCTGGCTAATGTTAGAAAAATAATACACAGTAATTATGATGCCTACCTCACAGCAACGTTAGGGTTTAATGAGCTAATACATGTAAAAGGGACAGAACATAATAGTACTGAATGGATTATTACCGCCGCTGGGGTGGGGAGAGAGGGGGGTCATTTGCAGACAGGTTTAGGGTCTACGAACCTGACAAAATGAACATGGTTTCTCTACCACAGTGTCTGAAAGCTCGAATCTGTTCATGGGTGTCTCGAGCTGCCGAGACTGAGATGTTTTATGTGGAAGTCTCCAGAGCTATTCATCCACGAGAAGCATGTGTTTTTCTTCTTATGAGAAATACCTTGAGTGACTGGTTCATCTACATTGTTGATTACTGACTGAGTTGAAATACTGACCTTGAGAGAACATTAATTAAAGTGGGGTTCAGGGTGTCAGATGAACAAGGGTCCATTTGTTTGATTCCTTTAACAATTGCCTTGTTTCTGCAGCTGTAAGATAGAAACCGGAGGTATTTTGCTCTGTTCCTATCTATGCATAAAGAGCGGGGGTGGGGAGGCACTTCTGTCTAATACTTAGTCTAGCTTGGAAACCACATTTTCATACGCAGACAAAGCAATTAGAAATTCCAAGCAAAGAGCTCACAGTAATAATAGCTGCCATTTATTGGGTGGCTATAATGCACTAAGCACTTGGCTAAACTTTCCGTATTCATTATTTCATGTAATTAACTTACCAGTCATACGCCATAGGTAGGATGATTTCTCTTTGATGCAGATACTTTAAAGAAATGTGGGGGGAGGAGAGAAAGAAAGAGAGAGAATGAGAGAGAGAGAGAGAGAGAGAGAGAGAGAGAGAGAGGGAGAGAGAGAGAGAGAGGGAGAGAAATAGAGAGAGTGCAATTAATTCCAAGAGTTCATTAGCTAGCTAGTGGCAGGTCATGAGTTTGCAATGGACTCTACCAGCTTATAGTAGTAACCAACAAATTAAACTGGTATAAGAAAAAGGCTCCATTAGAAATTGCTGTAAACACCTAGATAGTTAGCAGTCTTAAACTAGAGACCTAATGAAATTCTTAAAAGAGTTTCTACATGGACAGATAAGTATACACACGCTTCCACTAGACTAAGTAGTATGATTTTTTCTTGGTGTTTCATATGGGTTTTCAAGTCATCATTATCAAAGCTCCGTCACCAAAGAGTCTGTGAAACCAACAACATGGCTTCTCTATCAAGGAGTGCCTGTTTCTCATGGCAGTCAGATTGCCATTCAGGCTTTTCCTGCATACTTGATAATTCAGAAACATTCCCCTGTACAGTAATTAAAGATGAGTTTTTCAGCCCTGTTGAAAAAACTCCTCAATTTAGGTCTGACAGGTTAGATTTTATAATGAGGTGAAAGGATACCTCTGCTGCCAAAAAAAAAAAAAAAAAAAAAAATCCAAGGACTCTGCTACTCACAAAAGGCTGTCAAATATTATCTGCTTCAGTGTAGCGGCTCTCGGGGAAAGGGAGGCTGCTGTTGGGTTTCAGGCTTTCCCTTCTCTATCTATAGTCTCAGAACAAACAACTGTGAAGAAATGGAAGAAGCTCTTTAAGGAGTGAGGCTCTCAGTGACCAAGGGGCCCTTTTCTCATGAAGTGGAAGGAGATGCTAACACATGCCCTGCTCACTGTCTCCCCACTGCCGGCTTGGAAGAGCCTTAATTACAGCCTAGACCTACTCAGGGCTGGAGGGTGGAAAAGTTCACATTGGCTTGTCCAGTCCTTTGGTAAGCCTGGCATGTTTCCGTAACCAGTGTTTGGGGGATGTTTTTTAGACAGTCAGGCCCTGTCATTCCCTCCTGCTTCCTTGTTTGAATGTGTTGCAAAATTATTGTGATTGTCATCTTTGTCCTGACTGAAAGGTAACAACCGGCTTGCTTTGTTTCCTAGTTAAATTTAGAGCACAATATCCATGGAGCTCGTGTCACATGTACTGACCGTGTGTGTGTGCGTATTGTGTTTTGTGCACACGGACGCACAAACAGCCATCTACTCAAAGACAAGCTGTTGGAGCGAGGCCAGTGCTCTGTTTTGGTGTGTCATGCGGATGAGACCCCTGTGTCCCCAGGGCTTGAAGCCAGTTGTCCTTTGGAAGGAGCTAACAGGTTGGATGCTGGCTTGTTTCCTGTGGCTCATTTAGACACAGCCAGCTGGGTGAAGATGGGAACTTGCTGCTTCCGCATTGCTCTAGTGAGTGGTCCAGAGGTTTCCTGAGTGGGACTCAGGTATTTCCTTGTATGTTCTCGCCAAGCCGAGAATATTTATAGTGGGGAAGAATAAATATGTATGTGTATTTAGTGCTATGATTGCATATAATTGACAATACAATTGCACAATTACATCCATGTTTATATATCACGTGGAAACATATACAATTAATAGAATTATGTTGTAATATAAACACAATTATAAATTTTAAAGTTTCCTGGGAAATTCATAGCTGTGGTAAGTGACAGATCAAGCACTGTAGGGGAAGTGAAGAGTCTTGGAACACCCAGTATTTTTTTTTTTTATTGTTAAGTGTCACGACACCAGGAATTCCAATGTCTAAACAAAACCAAAAGGGGGAATTAAATTTGTCAGCTGGAAGGTTTCCCTTAAAGAGTAGTCACAGTTATAGGAAAAACTGCAGATTATGGGACACCGTGTAGCCTTATTTATTCACCTTTTCATCGCCACGGAGCACGCAGTAACCTTGAGAACACCTTTTAAAAATTCTTGAGCCTTAAGTCACCGATTTCCTATTTACTTTCAATAATAACTCAGGTTTTGTGTCAAAATACCAATAAATATTGCCAACAAGACGAATTATTTCTGGACTTTGTTTCTTTGGAGGGTGATATCATATTAAAACTTGGCAGAAAATGTGCTTGTTAAATATTAACTTCAGTAACTTGAAAGGAAAAATATTGGGAACCAAAATATGTTGGACAAATAGCATTCTATCTTCGTGGCTCTGGAGAGAGTCTAGTCATGGAGTAGGATCTTTGCTGATTTATGCCCCGCTGGGGCAGGACGACTTGAGTATATTCTGTTTGTTTGTTGCTGGCTTCTCTGCATCACTCTGGTGGTTATTGCATTTTGCCATATATTTAATCTTTATTGCTTTTCTTCTAAATTGTTAGATTTATAAGTTTAGGGTCCATAGAGGACTGTCCATCCCAACTTGTAGCAGTGCCATCTAGGGGAGAATGATGGCTTTTACTCCTTAAATGTGTACTGGATAATGGATGAAGAGCAAGAGCAGGGAATGGGAACCATTTTGTAAAGCTCTGTAGTGTCCGAAACGGACAGAAACGAGAAAACACTACCTACGCAATGTTTTTAATTTACTTCCTGTGCCTTTTTTGTCCCTTCTTATCCATGGAGGCTATAAGCAAGAAGGCAGTAACCGAAGTCCGCTTCACCCACCACCTACCATCTTGTTTTCCCTGTCTATACACAGCATCTCCCCGACTTCTCAAGTTGTTGATAATATTCCTGCATTTTAGATTTTTACAACATAATTATCACTTCCCAACTCTGTTTTCATTTCCCTATTAGTTCCCAAAACTTTCTCAAGATGTTACAAACATCAAAATAGAAAGCCTATTTACACTTAGTATCAAATAGCTCAGAGAAAGAGTTGTTATATTAGGCATTTCTTAAATCGTGTGTGGTGTATGTATATATTTTTAAAATTTATTTTATGTGTATAACAATTTGCTTGCATGAGCATTTGCACACCATTTAACTACCTGGTGCCCACAGGGGCCAGAAGAGGGTGTCAGATCCCCTGGAACTGGAGTTATAGAGGAGGTGAGATAGCATGTGGGTCCTGGCAATAGACCTGAGTGGAAGAGCAGCCAGTGCTCTAAACTTCTGAGCCATCTCCCCAGCCCTGTGTATTGTATATATTCTATGTTCTTAATTTCTTTGAGGTTTATCTCACACCTTAATGAAATTGTTCTATTATCCTTCATTCACAGATCCTTTATATGTTTGTCCATGAAATAGATGTTACTTTATTTTTTCCAGATGTGCCAGTGTGACCTTACAAGTGTTGAACTGGAGTCCTAGCACGTAGCTCATATGGCTGAGCTACTGACCCTCTGCCTAGTTTGGGTCTTCATAAGTACAGAATCTTTGAATCAACGAACTTAACACCTTCAATAAAGTTTTCATAGCCTTTGGTAAAATTATCAACTTCTAAAACTGTTCCATCATATATAAAATATTATATTTAGTTTTTGAAGATAAAGATTTCACATTACTTCTTATTCTGCAGCAAGCAGTTAGAAATTCAACATCTCTCTCTGCTGGGTGGTCTGTGGAGCGCTCTTCCATTGTGGGAATTTCGATCACACGGTGACACTCTGAGACTGTTAAGTAAAGTTCACCTAGAATCTGGGGCCGGAGCCAGGGACTAGCTGACTGGATTGGCCATAGAGAAGCCAGTGATTTGGATACAGATGACACACAGGAAGGGAAGGGTGGGGACTTGAGTTTTGGCACTTCCTTTTGGGTTTTGGATGAGGGAAGAGATATATTTCTTGCTGGGTCTTTGGCCAAAAAGTAAGGTCAGCTGGATGCTTCTTTGCTTCTCTAATCTAGCAGGTTCTCACCCCCTCATCTGACGTCCGAGTCTTTGTTGGCAAATAGAATGATAAAGACATAGTTTAAACCTACACATGGCAGCCCCAGCAGAGGGGTATTGACTGTGGGTCATGGGACCATAGACAATAATTAAAATGTCAGTAGATTCAGCTGGGAGGCTGTGGCGCACGCCTTTAATCTGAGCACTCGGAAGGCAGAAGCAGATGGATCTCTGAGACTTCGAGGCCAGCCTGGTCTACAAGAGCTAGTTCTAGGACTGCTAGGACTGTTACACTGAGAAACCCTGTCTCGAAAAACAAACAAAAACCAAAACATCAGTAGATTCATGTGCAGCTGCTAAGCTGACAGAAAAACATCAGTCTTCTCCTTAACTGATCTCAACTTTCAATGACCTGTTATCTCTCCTGCTGTGAGATTATTGCTAGAAGAAAGTTCTGCAAATCCCCTAAGCACTGGTGTCTCCTATGCAGGGACAGTTCCATAGCTCAGTGAGCCCCCACCTCAAACATCATCAAACAATCTCTGTTTCCCTGGCAGATAGTCCTCTTTCCAAGGTTCCTATGTGGTTCAGAGTGAGTCCCCAACGATTACAGGTGATGCCTTCTTCTTTAAAATCTTTTTTTCCCCCAACATGTCTTCATCATCTGATGATCATGGGATTATAAATTAACAGTTGGGAAGCTGACACCTGCATAAAGTTACCTGGCTAAGTGATCTTATCCCTAATCTGCAGGAACTCAGGTGGAAATGAGACTTTCGTAGGAGAGTCCTAGCTAAGCAGGGCTTTTTGTGCCTATAGTACAAGTTCATTCAGGATGCTCTGCCTTTTCGTATTTTTTTCTGTAGTAATCTTGCACCTTCATTTTTGGCATCTGAAAAGGCATGCTTTATTGAAAATTCCTTGTGACCAGCAACCATGGCTTGTTCACCTCTGGAGCCCTCATAGGGCTCAGCACAAAGCTCTGTGCATGACAGATGCTTCATAAATATTGCCTGAAAGAAGGGCTCCTTCTCCCAATGGCCCTTCGAGAAGTACCACTTCAGGAAGTAAAGGCCCTCTGTTTCATGGTCGGTAGACAAGGCTCCGAGTAGTTTGAGGTCAGCTTCAACTAGAGTCCATGAAGGTTCTCCCTACCAACACCCCAATACTTTGCTAGAGATTCAAACCATATATAAGTTGGTTTTGATTTGGGGAGTGGAAAGACAAATGCTACTGCTTTGTTTCAGATATAAGAATTCAATTCATAAATCCATATATTTTTTAGAAAGATAAGAATAGCTTTTAAAATAATACCTAACTATTATTTTTACTTATTCTTCCAAGGGGCAGGAGGCAGTCTATACACTTTATTCTTTATCCTCCTAATTCCTTCATCTGGAAAACTTCAACCATTTCAGAGACAAAACTGTACCAAACTTGGGACACTCGTAAGGAGAAAAATATTTTTTTCACAAATGTTGTAAACAGAGTTGTACACATCCTTCTTACGTAGCTGAATTATCTTCATATGTCAGCATCAGGATATATTTATTAGTACTTTTGCATCCCAATTCATCCATTGGCTCATTTATTTAACACCTAATGAGTGGTTCTGCTAGGCCAAGAAGTGGCAAATTCTTGTGGAACAAAAATGTCAATTAAATGAGCACTCAAACCTGTGAGTCACGGAGACGGGTAAGCACATGCTTTCTTCCTGCAGTAGGACCTGTGTTGGGAGAAACTCAGAGGTTTTCATGGAGCTTGGGAGAAATCACATTTTATAAGGGTTGTAAAAGACTTTGCAGTAGGATTAGAGGGTGTGATCCTCAATTCTAGCTTTGAGGAGTAACTGGAAATTTGGCCAGTTAATCAAAGTAACAAATTAGAAATAGCAATACTGCAATAGAAGGTTCTGAGAAAATTATTCAACATTTGACATTTTACTTCTTACCAAAACCAAGAACTATCCTTTGTGTTTAAGTTTGTTATTAAGGAACTTTGCTCCTTTTTTTCCCTTTAAGTAACACATTATTTACTTATTTAAAGCATGGGGCAGATGGTTGAGCTCACCCGGATATGACAGTTATGGTAGAAAAATATTAGCGTCACATCACATACTCAATTTAGTGAAAGCTCAAAATAATCCCAGCACCTTCATTCTTTTAAAGCAAGCACTCTGGGCAGGCTATCACATGCTGCACGGTCTCCAATCTAAAGTTGAAACTAATGTAATGTGCCCCAAAGCTAAACATTACAAAACACCAAAAATCCCAAACAGCACTCTCCACGTCACACCACTAGGATAACCTGTCATGGCTCAAAGCCCAAGGTAAACAGAAAGGGCTTGCAGTAGGTGTGACAATCCAGGGGCTGAGAACAGTCCTGTAGAGCTTGGAATGTGCTGGGCTTGCACAGAAGGGGCTGCTGAATTAGTCCGCACAGCCCAGATGTGCAGAACGGTTTCTAAGTTTCTAGGATCTTTGCCGGTTAAGATTTCTGTTATTTTTATAAAATTCATCTTTTCTTTCTTCGTTCACAGTCATTAGTGTGCTAATCTACACTGTCTTTTATTTCAAGATGCTGAGCATTCCCAGAGTGTGTGTACATGGGTACACATGTGCGTGTGTGTGCGTGCGTGCGTGCGTACGTGTGTGTGTGTGTGTGTGTGTGTGTGTGTGTGTGTGTGTGGCACAAGGTACCAGCATCTTCTGTACTTCATAGGGCAGGTGATTTGTGCCACTGTTTTACAATAATAACAGCATTTATTTGGGCCTCTTTGTTACAGACAATATTTTTCTTCAGAGAGTGTCCTGACTCAATATGTAAACTACATCACTTACTTTGTTTTAGTGAACGTTGAACAGTATAAGTAATTTTGTTTTCTTTTCCTACTTTCTACAGTGACTTCTCTTGAGCTATGCCTTGAATTTGAAGGGATGTACGTGTTGGAGACAGTAGAGGCTAGAAGGTGGAAAGTCTGGAGAAAGAGGAGAGATTCCTTTCATTGATAACTATTGGAATACAAATGCCACGTGTGGGGGAAAACCCACCCCTCAAAGAGAAAAAGTGCAGCCAGGTGTGAAACAGACTGTATGTCTTATTGGCATTTTATCTTCACTTTTAAGAACAACTTGTTATGGGCAGAGCAATGGCTCAGTAGTTAAGAGCACTTGCTGCTCTTACAGAGGTCCTAGGTTCAATTCTCAGCATCCTTCCTTTCCATGTCCCCCTTTTAGGATGGGAATGTTTACCATGCGTTGTTCATCTTGGAAGGATATAGCTTGTTTCTCTATTCCTTAATGTGGATCATGTAAGAGTTTGCTTTGAGTCTCGGAGCAGACTTTGGACTCAGATTCTGAACACTGCATGGACTACCAAGGCTTTGGCACTCTGAGAGAGGAAAGAATTGCATTTAGCTTTGTGAGCTAATCATGACCATGAGGCTTTGGGGGCCAAAGATACAATGTTATGGCTTAGCTGGGAATTAACAGCCTTGTTAAGACTCATATGTTGGGTCCCCATTGGTGGATCCAATTATTGAGAGATGATAGAACCATGAAGGTTCTGTCTTAATTAGTAGGCTAATTCACTTGAGATTTTGTAACTTCCCTACATTTTTATGAGGCATGGCTTGGTTGAGGAAGCAATTCATGTTGAAGGCCTGCTTGTCTAGAGTCTATCTTGATCCCAGACCCTTCTTCTGGCTCACTCTGCTTCCCAATCACCGTGAGACCAGCAGCTAGGCTCTGCCACACCCTTCTGTCATGATGGACTCTCTCAGCACAGGCTCAGAAACAGAACCAAATGCTCACGGGTTGAAAGCTCTGAAAGAATGAGCCCCCTTAAGTTGCTTCTCTCAGACACTTTGTCACAGCACTATGAAGCTAGCCCCTCCCGCAATTTCACTGTGTTTGCCCATGTGACAGAGAAAATGACCCTTTTTCTGAGGTCATCTGAAGCAGGGAAATGGCTGTTGAGTTTGTTCTCCAGTCTCCGTTCTTGTACCTATCCATCATACAGCAAACTGACTAATTTCTTAAATATCTTTGTGTCATTTTGTGTTAGAAATCTTTAATGGCTCCCCAGTCTTACTAATAAAATCCAAAGTTCTTAGCTTTGCATTTTCGTGCTAAGTGTCCCCCGTGGTCTGGCTGTCTGCCAGTCTTCCAAACTTTATCTCCTTCGTCTCTATTCACTTTCATATTCTCCACCTGTGGTTCAGCCCAGGCACATCATCTGTGCACCTTCCCAACTTAATGTTAGCTCTCTTTATCCACCAGCCTCGATCTTTGTCGTTCTGTCTTTCTTTCTCTCTCTCTGTCTCTCCCCCCTCTCCTTTCTCTTCTTTTTACCTCTCTTCCCCTACAGGTGTAGCACAAATTTAAACTTCCCAAAGTTCTCCCCTGCAAAAAGACTCTATTTTCATCTTTACTGGCCTTTGGAAAGCGGGAGGTTGTATTATTTCAGTATTTTTGTTACTGTGAACAGTTTGAAGGAAGGGGCATTTGTTTCAGTTTAGACTGCGTGATCTTTAATTATAGGAACACTTCATTTCTTATACCACTCTCTAGAAAAGAGCTTATATTTATTTGTACATTAAGCATCCCATAATACTTATCCTTAGCACAATATCTGAAAAATACACATTCGTTGAGTGAGGGAATAAAGAAACAAATTAGTATCTCCAGAACAAACAGCCAGTGATGTAAGTATAGCTCATGTCCCAAGCCCTTCTAGGTGCGAACAAATGAAAATCATTATCTCAGCACCTCAGTTCTTCCTGAGAGTTCATGGTTGATCTTAGCATGCAAAGCATCTCAAGGTAACTGGGCACAATGTGTTTATGAGCACAATATGCTTCTTAGTTTATATTAATGATTTAGAATGTAATCTGATTTAATGTAAATTAGTGATTCCACTTCCTAATGACCTCTTCTCTTCACAGAAGTCATTAGAGTATTTTTCAGGACTAGAAATCAACCCTCTCTTCATTTTTACCTAAATACAGAAAATATCATCTTTAAACATTAAGTGTTCTGTGACTTTAGAAAAAAATCCAAGTTTAAAATATAAGTACGAAATGTAACTTTATCCTGGTCTGATAAAACCACACACCTTAAAATTATTTTGAGACTGTAACAGAACTGGGAAAATCAAATGCAATATTATCAACATTGTCTTGTTTGGAGCTCATAGAAAGGGATGGGCTATTTTTGTACGTCTTGCCAGAGTCCCATTTATGTGCTATTGCCTTCCCCAAGGATTCTCCAATAAGCTTCCTGGCACGAAAGCAGAAAGGTTCCCCCTAGGCTGGAGAGCAGCTCCCATTTAATAGTGCATAACCACAGAACCAGGTCTGTCAAGCTCTGACAGCTTGAATGAGGGAAGATTTCAAACAATGATGAACGGGATTTGAAATTCCTCACCTGCGATACACTGCGGCATCCTTATCACAGAAGAAGGGTGCTTTGGAAACCGCCTGCAGTTCCATCCGAGAGGAACTGAAGAGGAGGTTGGCAGGTGCTCAAGACACAGCACCGGAGAATAAGTAATAAAGTGGTGTTCCACGGGGAGAGGAGGAGATGGAACATAACCGCTGACATAAGGTATGGCCAAGATCAAAGAGAGGCTATTTTCTTTATCAAACCTGAGGGATTGCAAGTGTTAAAACCCTTCCAAGCTGTTTGGTGAGTTGTCAAAAGTCAGGAAGTGCTATTATTAGTTTTTTTTTAAAGAGGTAATTTTTAGTTTAGTAAGGCCCATTTTGAACTAGGAAGGAAGGGATGATACTGCTATTATTACATCAGTACTTGAAGACACTCATTACTCTCTAATATCATTCTGACAGGAAAAAAAATTCAAGACTGCACTTGCTTCAAATGAATGAATAGTTACAGACCCTGTTCCGGGCACCTTCAAGGTGGGGTATACATTCATAAACACGCCCCGTTCTCTTTTCCAGACAGTCATATCTCTATGTTCTAATAGATGGCTGCTATAAGATCTTGTTATTTGAGGACATGTTGCCCAGCAATTCATTCGGAGGATTTTGGAATTGCTTTCATTATAGTTGCTCCCATGAACAGCTGTGGTACTCCCTGCTTTGGTACTCAAGACCATTTGAAATGAAGAATGTGACTAGTCATGCAAATGAAACTCAAGCCAGCTGACTACTTGCTTGACTGACAGGGAAATATTTTTAGATTTCTGAAGGAGAAGGAAGAGAGGACTGGTTTGCTAATGACCATATTTTGCCCCGACTTTCCACATCTTTGTAATTGAGTGTCTTTTGGGTTCCCAAGTTTGGGGTTCTAGAGGCTGAATACAACACATGTGTCACATCTTAAGGTATGGTTAGGCAGGTTCTTGTAGTCCTTACATTAATAATCCTGCAGAAAAATGTATCCAGAGGAAGCATCATTTCACACTTTTGCCACTGAATTAGATCCCAGACTCTTGGTTCTTGGTTTTCAAGTTTTTTTTTTTTTTTTTTTTTTTTGGTTTTTCGAGACAGGGTTTCTCTGTAGCTTTGGAGCCTGTCCTGGAGCTAGCTCTTGTAGACCAGGCTGGTCTCGAACTCACAGAGATCTGCCTGCCTCTGCCTCCCGAGTGCTGGGTTTTCAATTATTTTCAAGATTATAAATTGCAAATAAGGGAAAGATTAACTTTCTTTCTTTCCTTCCTTCCTTCCTTCCTTCCTTCCTTCCTTCCTTCCTTCTTTCTTTCTTTCTTTCTTTCTTTCTTTCTTTCTTTCTTTCTTTCCTCTCTCTCTCTTTCTTTTTTTCTTTCCTTCTTTCTGTGTGTAGGCCAGAGGTCTTTGTTAAGTATCTTCCTCTATTTCATTACACCTTATTTACACCTTATTTTCTGAGACAAGGTCTCTCCCTGAACCTGGAGCTCAGAAGTGAGGCCCCAGGATTCACAATCTCTTCCCCTTGCAGTTCTGGGCTCATTGATGTACCACTATGCCAAACATTTAGCTTGGTGCTGATGATCGGAATTCAGGTCCTTATGCCTGCACAGGAAGAATTTATGCACTGAGCCATCTTGCCACTCCTTTCTTAATTCCTTTCATAAAGCCTAGAGCAACCAAAGCATTCTTCTTATTAGTGAGTACCTTAAACCTCCATCTAAGATCACACAAGTAGACAGGAAGAGCACTAGGGCAATAGCACTGTCCTTTCTGCAATATACACACTCAGTTTGATTATAGTTTTGCCCTTGTGCCTAATGGTGTGACAGCCATGGGTCCACAAACATTTTTTTATTTGCTTCTAATGTAGTGATGGTTTTGATACAATAGAAAAGATAATCTTAAAAGGTTCTAAAATTCTAAGACAACAGAGTTCCAGTCTGATATCCAGCAAGGTGCTAGGGATCAGCAGGACTCCCTTTCCTCATGGAAGTGTCCTTAGAGTAGTTAGCACATGTGAGAATGAGTGAGTGTGAGTGGGAACATGAAAATCTGGCACTTCCTCAAAATTCACCAAATATTTCTAGGGATAGTAAAAAGAAAGATAGAGGGAAAGAAATAAGAAAGAAAGGAAGGAAGGAATAGGTAAAAGGAAAAAGAAAAAGAACACTGTGAGATTTTCTGTTCTGTTTCTATTTTTCTGTATCAGAGAACAAGTATCATGATTTTGGAATGGTGTCAAGAATTTTTAGAGGTCTATAGAGTGGCTCAGTCAATAAATTACTTGGTAGTCAAGCATGAGGATTTGAGTTTGACTCTCAAAACCATACAAATCAAAACCAACCAACCAACCTACAAACTAGCCAACCAACCGAGTGCAGGGCTCTGAGCTTATAATTTCCAGACTGGGAAGACATGGATCGACAGATTCTCAGAGCTTGCTGAGCAGTTATTTTAGCTAGCTAACATGGTGGCACTCTAGTTTACTGACATGCACATGGTTTTGGATACCAGGTTGACTCTATGTATGTTCTTAGAATAAAGGGAAATGTTATTCAAAACCTTGCTTTTCCTCTTACAATGTTTAAATTATTTAAGTAAAAAGAACTTGATAAAGGTGGTCATCACCCTGTTTGAGGTATGGCTGTCTGAGCAATTAAGACAGAAGGCATCTAAAAGCAAGCTCCTTACCAATCCGGTGACCTAGTAATAACCACGTTGGCAGGAGATTTCCCTTTCAGTGTGAACAGAACCCTTGCTGCTGCATTTAGCTTGATGCTTAGGCTTACTAAATGCCATCCTTACTCATAAAGGATAATAAATTTGGCAATAGTCAAGCTGTGGGTTGTCTAACTTCATGATTCTACATGTTGTATTAGTTAAGCTTGGTCCAAAAGTCAAAT
This sequence comes from Dicrostonyx torquatus, assembly GCA_028555095.1. Lineage (NCBI taxonomy): Eukaryota > Metazoa > Chordata > Mammalia > Rodentia > Cricetidae > Dicrostonyx > Dicrostonyx torquatus. The sequence goes on along the minus strand of JAQHUG010000101.1, from coordinate 4,502,544 downwards.
TAAATCAGAGTTTAAGCTTCTAAATATCATATTCTTTTTCACTTTTTTTTATCAGGACACCAAAATCCTATTTTCATATAATATAAATATATTTACGGGTGTACTGAACTGCCTTACCTGAAGCCAAAAATTCATTTGATCAATGGAAAGCAACCTGGCCACTCAGAAATAAAAGTGAAAAAAATCATCCTTAATAATTCATGATATTTTGTGCTTCATGTCTATCAATGTTCTTAGATAGACAAAATACATTATTTCAACATCTTCCTTATTTAAAATGCATAACTCAGTTCAGAGCCTTTGGATATAAGAATCAAACTGTAGAAAAATTTACTCTGTGAGATTATATTTTAAAATTTAGACAACACTTTCAAGAATCAAATTATATGAATACAGCACTTGAGTCAAAAAATATAAAATGCAGAAAAGCATTTTAAATTCAGAGTTTCTGTTGCGGCAAAAAAAATCCTTCTTTGTAATATAATTATTCAAAAAATTTTTTTATCCTTTCATGGTGGTTCTGGAAACTTTTCATATCAAAAGGGAAGTGTTTTTGTGCAATTAAAGTCTGGAGATTTCCCAGTTAGCTGCAACATAGTTTTTCACCAGGTCAGTTAATCCTCTCACACTTTGCATTCACTGCCCAGAAGCCACTGTTGTCAGGACATCTGATGTGTGGTGTTGAGGAGGAGAAGCTTTGGGGTACCCTGGTGGATGCTGCCATTGTTTTCTTTATCTTATCAAAAGATTGGCTGGAAGACATGTGGAGTCTCGCTTTCAAAAGTCTTTTAATTCTCCTTCAGTTCTGCTTGCTTTTGTAAGCAGTTAATATTGATATTTTGTAATAGTCAATATTGAGCAAAGGTACCCTATTTTTCAGTATTCCATTTTTCTGTCTTTCTGCCTAGTGACATGATACTCTAATCTTTAGAGAATATGTATACTCCTATCAATGCTGTAGCTTGTATTTGTCCACAATCTTTGAATGAGTAGCAATGATATTAAAATAAAAAATCAGAGATGACTTTTTTTCATCCCCCACACCTAAGGGCTGGTAGCCTCCCTTAGAATATACTGGGTCACCCTCCATGGATGTTTGCCTTCATCTAATGTGTTAAATACTTCTGCTTTACCAACAAGAAATGCGTATTGAGAAACACAGTCCCCAAGTGCCTCTGACTATATTTTGGGGCTTTTCTTTTGTAATACAGAAAGTACTGGTTTTGCCTTTCCACCTGCTCTACAAGTGCTTGTTAATTGCCAAGGATCCCTTGCTGAGATGTGCTGTTTAAGCTGGGGAACAGGAGACTCTGGAGGGTGTCCAGACAGAGCAGCACAACCGATAAGCGTCTATGCAAATACATGCGAGGAAGATGGAAATGCTTGCCGAGGTTTTAGTCAACCTGCCAAGGACCACGTTTAACAAAATGGAGCACTGATGAGCTTTACACCAGGAATGCTGATGGGGGAACTCCTACTGGCTGGAAAAGGGACTGGTCCAAAGAAATGACTTTGGCATTTGCACTTGAGTTACAAGCTAAGTCTGAGGTGATTAAAGACTTTCGTTTTAAAATCGGGCTCTATGGGCAGGCCGATAAAAGTCTTGTTATGCTATGTTATGGAAATGAATATAAAGGGCAGAAAAAATGTAAAAAAAAAATGTCCTTCGTCCTAGGCAGTGATCACAGAATGTTTCCCATTAGTGGATCCACTTTTAGTTTTTTTTTTTTTTCTCATCCAGAATCTTTAATCCCATAGTAATGATCCCCAATGAAAACAACTGGAATGACACTTAAAACAATAAATTCAAAAGAACAATTACATATGTCCAAGGAACTCAAAGAGAACATAAAGAAAAGCCAGAATGAAGATTTAAAAAACATATAAAACAAGGATGACAATTCAGGCTATGAAAACAAAATTCAATAAAGAAATTGAAATATTAAAAAAAACACAAACCAAAATAAACCTTGAAATAAAAAGCTCAGTGGAAGTCAGGCAGTGGTGGTACACACGATGACTTTGAAATTCTACCTCACCCTCAGATGGCAATTACCGCAAAATCAAATGTCAGCAAACGCTGTCAGAGATATGTGGGGAGACAGGACCCCTTATTCACTGTTGGTGGAGGTATAAACTGATGTAGTCAATGGAAATCAGTGTAGAAGCTTCTCACCAAGCCAGAAATAGATCTACCAAATGACCCAAAGGTACATGCTCACTGATAGTCATTGGTGTCTATTTGCAGTAGCTGAGAAATGGAATTGACCAAATGTCCAACAAGTAATAAATTAAGAAATGAAAATGTGTCAGATACACACAATGGAATTTTATTTAGCTGTAAAGAAAAACAAAATCTGCAAGCAAATTAATGAAACCAGGCAAAATTACACTTAGCTAACTTGGGCTCAGAAAGATGCTTGTTGCATGTTCTCTCTCATGTGTGGATCTCAGCTTCAAATGTTTAGATTTATGTGTTTTATTCAAAAATAACTATAGGAGTAAGAAAGCTAGGAAAGAGCCGTTGAATGTGGGATGTCTTAAGGAAAGAGAAATAGCAGAACACTAATAGCAGAACACAGGTCATAGGAAAGAGAGAAAGGGAATTTTGAGAGTGGAAAGTTTAAGCAGAGAACATGGGAGACAAGGAGGGAAAGAGGAAGAGTTTACTAAAACTAAAGATGTAAAAAAAAAAGCCATATAGAAACTAACTGTTTCATAAGCCTCTTAAAGCATAAGTCATGACAGCCATAAGGAAGACATCTGTGAAATCCTGACGAACTTGAGGCCAAAGAGTTCCCTACCTAACAAGGTCAAATGGGTGTCAGGCTCACTTCCTGATTCTACTCTTGGTCTTTTATCAAGAAAATCTTTTCTTGAAAGGAGCACACATAAGAACCTTTTAGCTAATCGTTCTGGGAAGAGTGTTGGCTTGTTTACCAGTCACACGGTACCACGTGCTAGCTCTCTAACAAGTACTGCCTTGATAAGCAATGATGGTCACTGGTCACTGCCCGCTTGTAAGATTCTTCACGATGACCAAAGCATGTTAAAGAAATTAAGCATTGGACTCCAAATAACATTACTAACGTACACAGTTTATGGACCACTTTAGCTAGATCCAGTAATGCATTTAGAAGAACCAATTTTTCAAACAAGCATTCAGATAAACATTTCTGATGGCTAATGTTGGGAAACTGAGTAGTGGAATCATTTTGGTATCGTTTAACTAGATACACTTGAAAGGTTTATAGTAATAGTTGAACAAAAAGAAACATTACTCATTTTTAGTGGATGTGTGTGTTTGTGTGTACTTTTTGTGGGTGTAGGTGTACACATGCTATGGTGTCCATATGGACATGCATGTACATATTATGTACATACAGACATTATCAGTCTTGCCTTCTGCTCTGTCCGACACACAGCCTGACGACTGTGTGCCATGGCACACGGCTGGTCGAGCATCTGAAGATTCTCTTGTCTCATCTCGTTGGCATCTTATCCCAGCAGCCCCTGGATTACATGTGCACTATCGCATCCAGCCTTACATGGATTTTGAGGATCTCAGTTCAGGTCCTCATACTCGCATGGTAAATACTTAACTACAGAACCATCTCCCTACCTCAAAAGGCCTCTTACTGCACATGCCTGTCTGCATTCTTGGTTCATCAGCTCAAATTAAAAAAAAAAGTTGAAGCTGTTCTTGAGAAATGTGTCCCTGAATGTAAAATGCTGTGTTGGTACTACACTGAATGAGTACATGGATGTAACTGGAAACCATGGCCTAAGTCACAGAAGCAGGTAACGTCACAGATTTACCTTCCATTGTTCAAGGGAGCCCTTTAAATCAATATTTGGAATGGTCAGATATAAATGTAGGATGTCCAGCAAAATTTGAATTTCAGAAAAATAATAAAGGCTATTATAAATAAGCAGCACTAAAATTATTTGGTATTTAACTGAAATTCAACCTTGACTATTCTTTATTTTTAATTTGTGAAATCTGGCAACTCATCTCTTATTCAAGATTCTCTTTTGTACATTTTGAGGTTACTAATTACTTTTCTATCAAAAGCTTTGCTGACTATCTTACCCCTTTGTACATATATTTTCTGGTTTTTTTCCCTGAGAGTTTTCATTCAGGGAGTGGGTAGTGAAGTTCAAATTCTAGAAGCACCCTGAAGCTGACTAGTGTGTGAGAAATGACTTCTGTACCCTGCATAAAGAGTATCAAGTGAACGTCATACTGCTCTGTTTTAAAAGGTAACAGCAGAAGTTCTCAACAGACCATGTTATCCAACCCCACCACATGGAATGGCAAAGCCCAGAGCAGGTCACTCAGTTCTGAGGCCTGGTTGGCTGCATATATGGTGTGAGAGGGAAGCCCTATATATGTAGTGTAATAAAACAGAAGAAAGAGATTACATATTTGATTTTTTCATATAATATTAATTTTGAATTATAATTTTGGTGACAAACACATTAACCACCCACAAAACATCAACTTTGTCACTCACAGATAAGGAAGTCTGGGAAAGGGTTTGAAGCATGAAGTAAGTACACAGAAAAGTTGCTTTTACCTGCGCCTTAAGTTTTAACGGTGACCCCTAACTCTCGAAATATATAACTGCTTGCTAACACTTAGCTTGCGGGAGAGAGGGAAATTAGAGAAAAAGAGAAGATTTTGCCTGGACTGGAACAGAAAATCGTGTTGGAGCAAATAGAACACTTTGGAGACTTCTGACAGTTCAAATGATTCATAAATACACAGGCTGACAAGGGTTGGTTGGTCCCTGCAGTTCACTGTGCTCAACTCTGCGTGGTTCTGCGGGACAATGAAATTCAATGCACTTAGAATTTCCAAAAAAAAAAAAAAAAAAAGGAGGGGGGAAAAGTGAGTTCAGATTCTTTTAAAAGCATTTCTATGAGAGAACGGATCATTTACATGCCAAAAGCACTTTTAATGTCACATATTTAGCACATGTATTATTTAGAAGGAAAGCCGCGTGAACTTGGGGAATTTTAAAGTCTGTCAAATGGCACCCCGCTGAGCAGAGAGGTGGCTGCACTCTGCTATGTGATTATTTGGCATAAAAGACTTGTACATAACTTTCCACAAAATTAAAGGTATGACATTTACTTTCGTTTAGCCCCATAAATTGCACTTTAGAACATAAAGAATGGGCTGATGTATGAATTCGTTGCTCCTTCAAGCTATTTAAGGATTTTTAAAAGGAGCAGTTTGGGGGTTCATCGATTGAGTACCACATCAAATGGGAATCTCAGGAGGCTCAGGGAAGCTTGTGTTATCACTAACTCTCCTGAGGAAATGTCAGGGACCTTGCAAAGGAAACAGGTAGATGATGCTGAGGTCCATTTTGTTTCTTGCCCTGGTGCGGGGAGGGGGGAGTCCTAATCCAAATGCACGGGTACTAGGTTGGCTGCTCTGGTGGCAGTGTCAAGGGACTGACTGCCTTCCATCAGCTGCGGCAACAGCGGGTGTGTGGTCATAGTCTGACTCCAAATTCTACGAGAGAAGAAAATTTGAATTGCAAATCAGACAAGATTTTGTACATATTCTCTTCATATCCAATATCCTAAGAACTCCCTTTCATATGAATACACTGTCATGGGTACGGAAAGCACCAAGAAAAATGAGTTTTCAAATATAGTTGTAGAAATAACCAGATCTTACAAGAGAGATCAACATCTGTTGAAGAAAACAGTAAGTCCCACCTAATTACTAATAATTTTGTCTTAAATGACAAGATTTTGATAAGGCAAACACACACACACAGACACAGACACACACACACATACACACACACACACACACACACACAGAGAGAGAGAGAGAGAGAGAGAGAGAGAGAGAGAGAGAGAAGAAAAAGAAGCAGACAAAGCTCTCTGCATGGCTGACCTGAAAGTGGTTTTTAAGGCAGACTCCCAGGAAATGACTTATGGTATCAGTGGATTCAGAACTATCTATATGTTTACCAAGCAGGGCCCAACATCACCTGGCCTCTGTGAATTTAAGGAAATGGATGTCTTGTGAAGCAGTTATTAGGGTGGAATTGTTATACGGGGTTCCCCAGGCTGTTTTCCAGAGATTTTTCATTTCTAAATGTCTCTCCTGCCCACCCCTTTTTCTCCTCCCCTATCAGGAGATTTCAATGATAGTGTTTAAATTTGCCACAGGATTGAAGCTTGGCCCTCAGGAATTCAGATTTGCATCCTTGCGTGATTTATCTGAGTTTCCTTTAAAGACAGGGACGCTCGATTAGAAAACAAAGCTACCTGGTATGCTACACCTCGGCTTAGGTCTGTGCAGCTCTGCAAACTACATGAAGGTTTTCCCTATAAGGAAATCTTGCACTAGCAATCCACAGTAATGTGTTTTCCAGTACTTTGAATAACGTAGAATAACCAAGATTTTGAATATAAGAAATTAGTTGCAGTGAAAAAGAATTTTTATTTTTTTTCTATTTGTGCACCCTTGTCTCTATTGCTCTTGTAAGAGCTTTGTTTGGAAAGAGAAGGAACTAAAAGTGGATCTACAGCCCAAAAGGTGCAATTATGGTCATTTAAGCCAATAACATAATTGTGTATGGAGCGTATATATTTATCAGACATGTGCAGCCATTTTGAACTCTTTATGTATTATCACAGCCACTTTGCAGCTTTCTTGAAACAATTTTCAACATCATTTAAGCAAAAAATAACTGAGAAGGTTAAATGCTAAAAATATACTTTGTAAGCTACATTGAGGTTATGGCGTGAAGTCTGGAAAAATCAGACCCTTCTTTAGAAACAAAAGTCTTATCCTCTTTCTCTATTTCCTTGAGAGTAATTAACAGCAGAAGTTTAATTAATTATTTTTGTCATCTGAAGTCTCCATCTTTAGTTTGAGGGATGAGGTTGGAGAAGATGTTTTCCCTGGAGGACATCGAGGCAAACTGGCTTAAACTCTATACAGAATTTGCTTGTTTCTTTAGTTGTGCCTTACTTTAAATTTTCCTTATCAGAATAAACACCATCCCACCTGGAATTATGACAACTTTTCATCTTTAAGCCCCCAATTCAACCTTGCTTGAAGTCTAGTTTATTTCGCACCTTTCTGAGGCTTTCTTTAAGGCAAGCAGGTAGGATCCCTCATCCTTCCTTCCCTTGGCAATCCCATGGTTACCAAAACTCACGTGGGTGCTGGGGAAAAGCAGGACCACTTTTAGCAAGCATGCGGCAGAGTTTTAATTTGTAGCTGATAATTTGCTATTGGAAGCTTCCCCTGATTAGTCTTCTGGGTGCACCAACAGTTTGTGGGGTGGTGTGAATTACCTGCTGTGTATGTTTTTACCACTCACTCAGGGATGAAAATGAATTACAACCTAGCCCTCAATTAAAGCTCAAAATAAGCAAACCTCAAACTTCTTTCATGTCCTCACTTCTAAGGAACAGAATTAGTTGCTTCTGATATCACTGGAATTGTAATTCACACTCTGCAAACCCTGCAACGGATCTCTCGGCCCCATTCAAACAAGCACATCTCAGCTGTTACCCGACTCCGTTGCCTTTGCTCCAAGTCAAATCATCATCCAACAGCTGAGAATTGAAACAAACTCCATTTGTGAAAATGAACCGCGACTTATTGATAATGCAGAATGTTTGTAAGTGTCAATTCTGCCATTCCACAGAACTTATTATGTTGGATTTGGTCCCATTAATTGCGAAATCTAAGAAACAGAATGGTGGACTCTAATTTAATTTGTCATGAATGCACTGTCTAATTTTCAGTAGCTCTGCAAAGAAATGCATTAATGAAAACTTGGAAGAAATATTTTTGACACATTGTTCTTAGGTCTTTTGAGAAAATGTCCATCACTTCTAATCAGTTTGTTAAAAGTCCATGAAAGCTGGCATTGTGTCTCCTGGATAATATTGACATCTCAAAAGGGAACATAAGCAGTTGAGTTCCCCATGTGTTTATTCCCCATTTTGCGTTCTTATTAGCTGCCTATTATGTGTTGTATTTGTTCATGTCACACACAACAGAGAGCTCATGAGTTCTGGAGTCTTCCATTCCGCGTAAGAACACAATGTGTCCCATGTACTTTGGAAGAAAGTGTCCCGTGCAAAGGCCCACATGAGAGGTCATATATAACCAGTCTGCTGCTACTCTAAAATGTGTTGCCTTGGGAAAGGGGGGGTACATTGTCTATGTATCTTTTCACATTAGATCAGTGTTATTGTAAATTGCAGGACAAAGGACAGCAAGCAGGCTCTGTACTGGTGGTGTGGCTTTCTGCTGTGGTGTTAGAAAGGCAATTAAAAGTGGCAACTCCATTAAAAGAAGTTGCCTTTCCTTTTTATTATAATTATTAACTCATATTGATTGTACAAACTAATGTATTACACAGGAAATTTCCATATGTATACACATACACACATGAACATGCACGCATGTGCACGCATGCACGCACATTGGCTGAGGATGAAGGAATTGAGTATCCAGTCTGAATTCTGAAAGAGGGGAGCTGAACCCAGAAAAGGCTCTCAGTTAGATCACATGCACTGCCACATGTCAGAAAGAAAACAATAGACAAAGTCTTTTATTTACTGACTGCAATCTCCTTGATAATGGAGTTCATTTTAGGATTTTTTTTGTGTGTTTTCATAAGATATAGTTTAGATTTATATTAAATATTGATATGAACTTAATTGTAATTCTGGCTTACAAGGTCCCAGGGAGGGCAGTTATATTTTAGATGCATTACTTTCAGTTGAGTGAACTTTACTTCTGATGTGGCAGAATTACATCAGATTCGCCAATGAATTTTCATTGTGCGTCTCTCTGCTTTAAATACAAAACTTTACTGCTCACAGTTCTGCCCTGAAGCATCACAGGAAACATGACAGGTGCAGCCCAGCTTGCTCACCGTCCTATAAAGAGAAAAGCCATCACTCACTAAGTTCTTCCTATAGCCGCTGGTATCAAATGAAATGGAAGCGATAGGTAGCTAAATAGCAAGCACACAATTCTTTAGAATTCTTAGAATTCTTTCCCTCAAGACCAGAGGAGACACCTAAACACATTCTAATCGCCAATTTAGCATTCTTTTCGCTGGGATAATTTTCTCTCTGGAGTTGCAATACGGTTAATTGATCAACCCTTTTCTATGATGCATTCACTTAGATTGTAGAGAAAACTCTACCATTGATTTGTTTTGGCTTAGTGTGTTTAGATAGGTCTGAAAATTACATCTTCTAAGACTTAAGATTCATGTCTTCGCTAGGCATGGAGGTGCAGGCCTTTAGTCATAGCATTGAGAAGGCAGAAGCAGGTGGATCTCTGTGAGTTAGAGGTTAGCCAATTCTGCATAGTAGGTTTGTGGCCATCCAGAGCTATATACAGTGATACACGGTCTCAAAAATTATTAATATGGAGACAATAACTGAATATCAGGGGCTGGTGTGAGTTGAACTTCCATCACTGAATAGTTGACTATATATATTACATTGGATGGCTGAGTAAGAGTTAAAATGGAAGTCTGCACTGCTCAGTTTATTAGGCAGAAGGCAGGTAGGCCCCTGATTCCACTGTCTCTATAAGATCAGACCTCTGAGAAGAGCCTCTCTCTGGGCGGAAACACGGCACAGGTGAGAACACAAGCTCATTTTCCTGGCAGTCTCGGCTGAGGGCTTTGTTGGCTCTTTTGCTTTGCCACATCTTTTGTTCTCTTGTTTATTCCTCCATCCCTTTCTTCTCTGACTTTTCTTCTTTCTATTTTTACTTCTTACTACCAAATTCCCTGTGATTTATCCTCTGTGCATTATTACAGATTATTTTTCTCTTATCTAGGATTTGAATAAAATAGCCCACCATACATTTTTCAACCTTAAATATGCAGCAATATTAAGGATGGTGTGTAAGAAAATCACCTTTCAAAAAAGATAACTGAGTGTGGGTTCCCTGTGACCTTCTGCAGCAAGACAATCTCTCCAAGTCGTTCACTGAGGCTCAGCGCTCACTGGACCCACTCAGACCATTTAGACCAGGGGAGTTTTCATTCATCCCTCCTCCTCTCCCCCTGTCTTATGTGCAAACACACATAAAGATTTATGTTTGTCAGCTTAAAATTGGTGAGTTTATCAATTACATCGAAACTAGAAGTTATGAAATATGATATTGATATATTGAGTTGATTGTTTTTACAGCCAGCTGCATCTTGTAAAGCAGAACTAATAAGTTATTCTAAGGCTGGTTGGGTTTTTTTTCACATGCCAGATAAAAATCCCAAGCACTCCAAAGCAAATGGTGCTGCTTTTTGAGACTCAAACACTGAGAAGTTTTAACTGTTAATATTTCAAAGTTTTTCTTTAAAAAATGTGGAAATATGAATGATTTCTGATTTGTATAACACTTAAGTACATTTTCTTCCCTTACAGGCAATTTATTCCACTTAACATGAGATAGCATATATTACCATAAATTAAGGTGAATTTAAAAGATGGAAGTCTAGTTCAAAAAAGGAATCTTTTAAGAGTTCATATGTAATTCCAGAGCTCTTTGAGAGAGGACTTCAGAGATTTAAAACTAAGAAACTTTTTGTTGGCAGTGGTGTAAGCCTATGCCCATTCCTAGACAAATCAATTAAAATACAACTACCAAACAGATATCACACAATGAAATTTGTTTTTTAAAAAGAAATTCTTGTTTGTTGCTTAGTTAAATATAGGCATTGAAATGAATGTTTCAGCTAACTATAATAATTTTATTGAATTGTTGCGTATGGGTGTGTACTTGAGAAGATATGGTATTTAAAGTAGACAATAGGCGTTCCTAAAATATTAAAAATGGAAGTACCATTTGATTCTGCAGTGCTATGTCTAGATATAAATCCAAAGGAAATGAAACCAGTATACTCAAGAGTCCTCTAGATATCTTCTTTTGAAGCAGCATTCAGAACAGCTAGGAAACAGAAGAAATGTCAAAGTTCATCAGATGGTGAATGGATAAGAAAATGTGATCCATCTACACAATGGACTTCACTCATTTGTAAAAACCCTGTCCTTTGTGAGAACATGGATGGAGCCACGTACCATTATGCTAAGTGACGTGAACATAGTGGTGATAGACACAGAAAGACGGGTTCCACATGATCCCACTGATATGTGAGACCCAGTAAAGTTAATAGAAGTTAAGAACATTAGGATTTAAGAGGGGTAGTTACCATCATGGATACAGCAGAGAAAAGGAGGGCGTGGAGAAAGTTCATCAGTTTTCTCTAAGTTTCAATGAGGCAGGATTTCAGTGAGACAAGTGTGGACCCTGGAGTGCTATTATATATTTGAATGACTATAGGTGATATTATATTGTACATTTCAACAAGAAGAAATGATTTTGAAAATAAAGAAATAATAAATATTTGAGAAAAGAGAGCTATTTCACACGATTTAAGCCCTTGGTTGACTCTAAGAGGTTAAGGTTTTTATCTTTCCTATTGCTGAAGACACTGTGCACATAGAACACAGTACTTTGATTAGTCAAGCTAAATCTAACCTTAAAAGCCCTTCCTGTGGTCCAGATTTCATGTACCAGAATTGGCCAGCTACCAAGGGAGGTGTGCAATCAGTCATTATCCTCAGCGGCAACACCTATGGGCTACAACATTGACCAGCTTGGTAAGATATCTGTAAAAGCTTCACAGGTTGGTGGCAAACAGCAGCTGCCTAATTTGACTTAAGGTCCACTCACCAGGAGGGAAATCATGCCTGGTACAGGAAACCTAGCCAATCTCCTAGGGTTAGTGAGGTCATGGGCCTTCGAAAATAATCGACGACTGCCATTTTGCTAGACCAGTGTAGTTTCTCATTGCATTCAGAATCATGTCCTTTTCCTCACAGATAGGTGCAATTGCTGCTTCTCATCAAAGAAGATTCTCTTTATAGAAAAAGGAGACCACCCCAGAAATATCACAACTGGATGCAATGCAGAGATCATAGGATTGTGGGGAGCCCTGACCTAGTGGGTACACCTTTGTCGTTGCTTCTGCATCTGTGGTCTAGGGAATGTCATGGAAGAGGAAATGAAAAGACGATGCTTGCCAAAACACCAGGGTGTTTCCCGTGAAACAGTCTCACCTAGAAACGGCTGCATAAATCACAGCAATCCTGAACAACAGCAACATTAGTGGACAAGCTAACATGAAATGGAGAAAACCCCAAAGGGGCCCCCCGACCACCAGGCAAAGAACAATGGATGGGGTGGAGGTAGGGTCCTTGGGAGGGTTTGAAGGGAAGAAAGAAAAAGGGGAAAATGATGCAATTCTGTTTTACTTAAAAACGTATCTATATATAAAAATATAAAATATACTTTTAAAACAAAAAACCACACTGTATTTATGCATAATGTGTGTAGTTTTTATGATTTTCTGTGCCAAGTGAAAATAAACTTCACTATAAAAAGATGATACTTGAAGGGATTTGTGGGATGTTTTTCAGTTAATAAGAAAATTATATTCTTCCTCAACCACACACATGCACAAGAATCTGCTAACAGAAATATGGAAAGATCATTATGGATCATTTAATTTGCACATGACAGCAAGTCTTCAAAAGGGATAGAGATACATTGAGATCCTGGGGAGGATAATGTGTTTTAAAATGAGCTCTAACTCTGGGACTGGAGGTGTGAGTCTCATTTCCTAGGCTACTTCCCACTGAATGTCCACCTTACAAACTCACATTTCTTTTCCACGATTGCATAGCAATGTCCTTCCTACCTCCCTGTTTTAAGGCACAAAATAAGAAAAATGGAGAATGTTATGAGGCACAAGAATTTCAAACAGAAAGCAGCCCTGCCTTCTGATCAGGTGTAAGGATTAAGTGTGTTGACGCTCAGGTGGGTCACTAGGTGTTTTTCTCATTTTGTTCTCATTTTATTCTTTTTTTTAAATTATCAATGTGAATTAATAGGAATCATGGGATCTGTTTTCCCTAAAAGACTAAACACACGTTTTTCTGTTGTAATGTTGGTAAATGAGTTCATCCAACCATTCAGCTCTTTAGTACACTTTTCTGGCTCTTTACTTTCACACGAACCAGCTGGCAGAAAATGAGCCCAGTACATCTGTAAGGAAAGAAGAGTAATGGTTTGGTGGGGGACATAAAACCTGCTGATGCAAGATATGAGGATGAGCTTTAGTCCTACTAAAGTCTAATGGATGCTAACAAAACATGGGATTTTGAGTTGGGATTCTATCCTTTACAGTATGGAAGTAGTATTGGAACTTGATATGGATTATCTCAGCCATCCAGCATCGGGGTGCCACAGCATAAAGGAGGGCTACATACATGCGAGATGGTTTGCAGTGTAGCTGAGGAACCTTGAACTTATGAGGAAAACCATTTGATACAATAAATAATAAGTAAATCCGTTCCTTGTCTTGTTTCATCCTCCCAAATTGCTTGCTAGTACTACAAGCCTGCACAAAGGGCCAAGGTCATGCATTCATAGCATGCTCACAAAAATTTACCCAGTGCACAGAGTCCATAGAGGGGTGTCTCCTAGCATTTCAAAGGAGCAACTGACAGGATGTGGAACTTTTCAGTGACTGCCCTACATTGGGTGCCAAATGTTGGGGACCGGCCTTGACAAAAGCACCTCTTATAAGGCTAGGGGCATAGGAGTTTAGAAATATTAATAAAGAATATAAAGATGCATGAAAATAATAAAAACAGAAACCATAGAAAATACTGGTAGGGAATTTCAATAAATACTGAAATCACCAATATTTAATTTTTTATACACTTTTATACCCTAAATACAAAAGGGGGAAGAAGGCAACCAAAAACTTCTTTAACAAGATACAAAGGACAACTAGAACAGTTAATTGCTTTAACACTTTGATGCATCAAGTCATTAGCATTGTGTTGTTTAGGAAGTGAAGCTACCCTAGACCAAGTTTCCTGAAGGCAGCCACTTTCCACGTACCCTCATATTACAAAAGAAGGAGCAGAAGTACGTTTGCATATCTTGATCATCTGTCAGGATGGAATGGACCTACTGTACGAGCTTTCTTAATGTCCAAAGAACCATGTAATCATGTTCTGAGTTGAGGTGTGTGGCCACATTTATCAACCATTTTGAGCAACCTCCAAACTCTCTGACTATCAGGTGGCAATAGGCTCACACTTTTGGGCCTTCACAGGGCTCATTGGTAGTTTTGGGGATTTCGGTTCCATTCTGTCTCAGCCACAAAATTGACTGTTTTCTCCTTGATCATTTTCCTATTATCAACTACTTTTTGAATCTCTGATGCTGTTTTGTTGCAATAGATCATCACAAGGCTGAAAATATGTAATCCCATGAACTACTTGATGAAGTTTCTCTCTAGTCCATATTAAAATAACTCAGAAATATTTATTACCTGTCTTTTGCATTGTTTCTTAAAAGTGTACTTTCTGTCTCTGTTTTCACTGATCATGGTGTAGTATAGTAAACGGCTTCTGACACCTCTAAAGTATAAAATGTCATAAATTCCATGTTAAGGTGTTTGGGGGCTTCTCCCATGATTTAATATATGGAAGAGTCACCACTAATTGTCATCCCTTGGTAGGTCCTGGATCAACAGGTTGTGTTGGGTCGGAGCTCCTTGTGGCTCAGTAGAGATTCAAATGGAAGTCTCTCCTCAGAGCCTAGGCATCTTCAATGTTCCCCATTGCACCCTGGGAACAAGAAGACAGAAGAGGAGGGAAGAGTACCCTTTCTGGGACTAATTATAAAGCCTTTTATCCAAGCAATGACAACAAAAGCTACATTCCAGGTTTCCATTATTCAACACACCCAGAACTTTTCTTGAACTTGTTTTTTTCCACAAAAGGAGCCCTTCAATAGGAGCGAGTTGGTGACTAAGAAGAGTGGATTTTTATGGTTTGAGAGGGTTCCTTCTCTTCAGTGGCTTGGGACCCTGTTGAGACCTTGAACCAGCTGACAGGTGTGGGGAGGAATTAGTGAGATGGAAACGGAGAGAAATCGGCTTGTGAGTTAAAAGACGAGTCCTATGTGGGGAAATCTTCTCTCGGAGATGACATACTCTTCTGCAGAAGAAAAGCAAGTTTGCTTTGGCAGCAGAACGAGGAACTCTGCTTTGCAATTTAAATCTTCGCTAAAAATGGCGTTTCTGAGGCAGGTGCCTGCCTTGCACAGGTGGCCGGTGCAGAAATCATCTTATCCAGGGAGAAGTGCTACGAGGAGGTAGGAAGACAGCTACCTAATGAAACAAATGAAAGGGAGACAGAAACAAAGCTCGCCTTTCTCTTCTCTCCTCCTTTTGGGGAAGCTTCCAAATGATTGGAATTTAGCATTCTGTTCAGGAGAATATATTTATAACAGGGCAGTTCAATATTAATCTTAAGGTCAGAAAAAAAAAACTTGTCATTTATTTAGCCCCATCTTGATAACAGGTTGGATTTGCTACTGAAAGTCTGTTACAAATAGCTAGGACATTCTAAGGTCACCAAGTGATGGCTGTCATTTTTGTATTCACTCCAACGATAAAAGAGCTTTTAAATGTTTGGACACTCAATCTATGTAGTGCCACGACCTGGACATACCCTTTTACTAAACACTAGCCTACTAAATCCTCTTAGAATGTTGTTTACCTCCAGATAAATCAAAACTGACAACGTAGGTTAACTTCACTGATTCATTTTTCAGCCACAAATGATTAATAATTTTTCCAGAATGAAAGCTACAGACTTCTTATTATACGGTGGGACTACAGGGACTGATAACTCTTGGATGTCATGTGAAATGGGAAACCATTTCCCTGGACCCGACGCTTCTGGCTCTCCACTAAGCTGTAGCTACCTTCCCCCAACCCGAGGATCATCCAGCAAGGATGACCTTATCAGCCAGCTGGAAGTCAACATCTTTCCCTTGTGAGTCTGAGCAAGCCGTTTTCTGCAATTTGTACCCTGTGACCCAAGGATGCATTCTGAATCCCTTTCTATACCTAAGCATGTACACACTATAGCTGTGAAAGAGCTGCTGCTGCAGTCAAATGGCACAGGCTCTGCCTCAAGACCCTCAGCTGGCTGACCAGAAGCCCACACGATAGAGACAGGTCAAAGGAACAATGAAAGGAGAAATGGTTTCCTCTTGCTTGGGTGCTAAGTGCTTTGGTCTGAAAAGATTGGGAGGCACGTTTTTGCATCATTTATCTCACCTTTTTGTTTGTTTGTTGTTTTGAGACAGGGTTTCTCTCTAGCTTTGAAGCCTGTTCTGGAAGGAACTTGCTCCGTATACCAGGCTAGTTCATTTTGGACACCCCAAACCACGGTGTTTCCTTCCTATGCAAATAACTTTGGTGGGGCCGTGATTTCCCTAAAAACAGATCATTAAAGTCAGCACACAGTTCTATTACAGGCATCTTGCAGTTGCCTGCTTGGCACACAGAGTTTTCATAGCCCCTTGGTGGTTTCTCGTCTCTCTGTTCCACCAACACGTTGGTAACAGGTTTTCCCATGATGCCATGCTTCCAGGAGTTGGAAAATGGTTTAATTTCTGAGACTCTCAATAACACTGTGCACACTTAGAACTGCTTTCTGTAACCCGGAAAGCAGAGGTGCTCCCGAGAACATAGCACACATAACTTCTCTTGACACCAAGGGCACAGAAAGAGTTGATAAAATAAATAAAAGAGTTGATAAGATTCCTAATTCTGAGCTCAGCACTGAGATTTTTTTCCATTATGTCGGGTGACTTTCATCAGCTCCGCACCTGGAAAGTTTAGACCTTTGTCCTCAGTATCTCTATCTGCTGGCGTGGACTCTCATATTCTGGCTTGGCAGGTGCAGTTAGAAAGAATAAAGGAAGGAACAAAAGTAATAAAAATTTTCCTTAAGAAAGCCTTTTTAAAATAAAAATAACAACTCACTTGGATTTGTTCCCTATCCAAGCTTAAGCTTGAAATGAGCTCTAATTTCATCTGTTTCTTTGATCATGTATGTTCTAATGCCTTTTGAAAACCAACATTTCACTCTACCATGATAACGTGACGCTGTGTGGTACGGTGGGTGAAGATGGGGTAGGCCTTGTACAAGAGCACGGGGTGCCTCCTCTTCAGCTGTTCATTTCGACTGTGTAATTACATAATTAGGATAGAGACTATCTGCAATACAATTCTTTTTGTAATTCCATGGGAAAATACACCGCGTCTAAACAACAGGCTTCTGAAACCTCAGTGTCACAGATGGTTTACATTCTTTTGCCTAAGTCCCCTAAGAGGCCAGGCTATGTTATAGGACTCTTCCATGCCAAATTTTCTATTGAAAAATTGAAACCACTTTGGTATTATTCAAGAAAAAGAAAGAACATTAAAGTATGCTCAATGCTGACCTGATATTTATACATCTCCCCACGCTGTTTTTCAGCAAACATTTTTTTCTTTCATTAAAAGGCAGTCTCAATCTGTAATCCTTTTTGTATCCTTCCATCCTTTCAACCTTTCATCTCTTCCTTCCCTGTGTTTTCCCACTTAACTCTCCTTCCCCTGCTCAATTCGGTACCCACTCTATTATGGTCTAACCCATATGCAAATGACACTTTTAAAAATAGGCTTTTAGATTCCCTATGCAGGATCCTACCCAAGTCATCCTAATACACCTGCTACCTATCTTACATCACTTCTCTTCCTAGTAAAGCAGAAAAAAAAGAGAGAGAGTTTTATGGGTTTGTTTTTGTTGTGAGTTTTTTTTTTTTCTGGCAGCGCATCTTGTCGAGGAGCACAGGATGATGGGTACAGTGGGTACACTGAATCGGAGGCACCTGAAAGGACTCATGCCAGGGGTGAATAGCTCAGCTGTAGAATACATGCTTAGTCTGTGGGAGATCTTCTGTCAACCCCAGGCACTAAATTAAAAAAAAAGCAAATGAATAAATAAATTAATAAATTAAGGCTCAATATACATGAATTCAAATATCAAAGATGAGGAATTGAGTTGAAGATATGGAGGTGTTATTTGGAATTCACATCCATGATACCCAGAGAAGAACCCTTACACCCGTGCTTCTCAAAGCCCCTGTCATCTTCTCCATCTACAGCAAGGTCAGTGTATTATAGACAAGATTCCCCTCTTTCTCTTTGTGTGTCAGGGCCTTGTTCCTTGTTAACTTTACATTCAGTGTAACACCCTTCTGAATTCTTTATGTGGGAGTTCTCCTCACCTCTGGGTGAGATGTGTTATCTATCTCCTGCCTCTCTGGTTCAGCTACTAAAAGAAAATATAAAAGCATCAGCGCCAGGAGAGTGCTCTGGGATGCATGGCTACTCTACCCACCACGCCCTCCTCTATTGTTTCTGTTTAGATTCTGATTGCAGCTTTTTATGAGCGCTCGGCAATTATTTTCAAAACCTTATTTATGCTTTAGTAAGCATGAATGCTGTATTTTGTCTAAAACCATAAAGATTAAATGAAAGTCAACATTAGGATGTTTTTTCTCATCTGAAAGTTTAGATATCCCTCTCTTTGTGTATTATGACTTGTGTGTGTGTGTGTGTGTGTGTGTGTGTGTGTGTGTGTGTAGTTTTTGAGACAGGATCTCATATATCCTAGGCTGGCCTGAAGTTATGTGGAGTCTAGGTTAGGATGGCCATAGACCCTTTATCCTATTACTGCTGCTTTCCAAGTGCAGGGCTTACAGGCGACTGTCCCTTCACATGGTTTTAGATAGTATTTCATAGTGAATGCAAACCAACCAGCTCTTTCTGTTTTCCAGGAAGGAGGTAAAATGTTTAAAGGAGAATCAGACAGGAGATGATCAGAGCCCGCCTTAGACGAGTTCATTAGATGGTTATCATGGAGTAGGTGGGACGTGAGAAGGCTGACTGGGAAGGATGCAGAAGATGGGTGGAAGAGAGGCTTGGATTATAATGAATATGGATGAGAAAATGACACTGCCATCCACTGGTAAAGCCAGCTAGTTGGGATAAAAACTAAAAAGCGGCTAACTATAGAGGGGCCTTGCATGCTATATCTGTGAGTCGACTGAAATGTTAATGAAGTGCGGTGCAGAAGCACCCCTTTCTCAGTTGTCTTTAGTCTGAGCTTATCTGGACTGGAATTAATAACCTACCACAGAGTATAAAAAAAAAATTCCAGGAAACACCATTGCTTTTTGTAACTCAGGGAAGCCACTAACTTCTGTAAGTACATTCCAGAAGGGATTAAATAATTATTCCTAATAACTGAAAGTAGATTGCAAATTCAAATTTAATCTAGTCTCCAAATTATAATTTTTTTTAAATACTGCAATCTGAAATGAAATGTTACCTTGTCTGAGCACCAGTATAATGAAGAATGTAAGGTCACAAAGGCAATAGAGGTGAATAAAATACACTAACTCTGCCTTGTTTTATTAATGTATTTAAAACATGATAGCGGTATCTGGTTTACAATGCTGTCTTTATATTCGCTGCAGTCTTGTTGTTCACTTGTCAGCTTCAGATTTCAGGTGCCACCTATGGGACATTCGCTATTATATTCTATGCATCTGAAGCAATGAGGTGATACACAGATTAATGAAGAAGGGTTAGTTTAGGTTATAAGAGCTAGCTAAAAATATGCTTATGTTATTGATCAAATAGTATTGTGAATAAAATAGTTTCTGTGTGATTATTTCAAGTCTGAGTGACAGGAAACAAATGAGCAACCTCTGACAACAGATTGGTGCACCAACATTTGGGGCTGGTGTCTTCCACTCACTTCTGGTCCAGATGCTTTTGTGCCTACTCAGGGTTGGGAGGGAAGCAGCTAAGACCATGACCCACAGCTCAGTGCTCCTTGCCTGGGCAGGTGAGGGAATCAGGTCTGCTAGGAGTATACAGACAGGAAAACATGGCAGATTCCCACTGCTATACACAGAGATATTTCCAGGCTGTGCAGTGTGCTGCATGGCAGATTTAGCTTTTACTCAGATACAAAGGATTTATGTGCTGCATGCACAGAGTTGAGGTGATGAGGATGGTTCTCACCCAGAAGTCCCAGAGCAGGCGGTGAACTACCTCTGCCATATTGAAAGCCTGAGAGAAGAGGAGCCAGAATCCAGGACCTCTGAGACCAAGCTGCCTACCATTTTAAGAAGCGGTCTTCATCAGAAAAGGATTACAGATACACAATAAAGACAGTTTCAGATTAAAAAACAAAAAAGATCTCTGAATGGATCATAGTGTTAGATAAATGTATGTAGGTTTGAGAAAGGAAAAAGACTATAAAAAGTTGTAATATAAAAGGTTACAGACAGTCATGTGTTAAAACATGTAGAAAAAGTAATAGAGTAAAAAAAAAGCCATGTAAAGATGAAAAATACAGAGTCTGGATTATGTATCTTATTGTGTTTTCTTTGAAGATTTTGATTGTGAAGGAGCTAAGTACAGAGAGACATTTCATTGTATGGTGTGCTAAGCTAAATT
>JAQHUG010000101.1:4467942-4480419 GCA_028555095.1 Dicrostonyx torquatus | reverse complement strand
CCAACATTTACAACAGTGTTGCTTTTATTGGTTAATGATTAAAGAAGCTGCTTTTGGCCAATGGCTTAATAGAATATAGCCAAGCTGGAATATATATATATGTATATATGTAGAGAGGGGGGGAGAGAGTAGGCAGAGTCAGGGAAAAGCCATGTAGCAGCCATAGAAGACAGATGCCTCCGCTGGAGCCAACCAGAATCTTGCTGGTAAGTCACAGCCATGTGACAAATACACAGATTAATGGAGAAGGGTTAGTTTAGGATATAAGAGCTAGCTTAAAATGTGCTTAAGCTATTAGCCAAACAGTATAGCAAATAATATAGTTTCATTGTGATTATTTCAAGTCTAAGAAACCAGAAATGAATGAACAGCCTCCACCAACAGGGTTGGAGATTAGAAACAAACTTGAGAGGGTTTTTTACCATTGAGAGGTGTGGGCTTAAGAGGGATGGTGACATGAATCAAGTCAGAAGTGAGACTTACTATTATTTTCTGCCCTTGTCTTTTTTTGCCCCATGTAAGCATATAATATTGGGGAAACGGATTTTCTCTATCAACCTTAGCTCATTTGTGAAAATGGGAACAACAGTACTAATTTCAGAGAATGGGCAGAAGAGGCATTTGTGTGGATACATATCACAGCATTGGGCACCTGATAGGTGCTGAACTAACAATGATTACTATACCACTTTAACCATAGCTTCTCTCTAAATATTCCTCATGATAGAGAAGCTACATTACATAGAATGTTACATTTGTAACATACTTGTACATTTTCAAGTATGGTATTAGTTTCTTGAGAGTTTCAGTCTTTGATCCCCATTCTGTGCTCTGAAAGAACACATGCATTTGCTCTTCTGAAGGGCAAATCTTCACCTACTGAAGGTCACATCTCTGTTTTCCCCTAGTTATCCTGAATGAATGATCTTTGTGGGTTGAGTTTGAATGATGAATTTCTCAGTTAGAAAGGTCAGAAGAAGCATTCTAGGGTATGGAAAGTACTGAGTTAAGTTATGATGTTTCTCCATTGGCAGTTCCTGTTTTTTGCCTCTGAATCAGGTTAGCCACTTCCAGTGTACAAATATGATTCTTTTGGTTGATGTGAGCTTTGTTATTTGATTACAATTTTTTTTTATAATAATCCATTTTATTCTAACACCTCAGTTTAGTTAGCAAGGGCCCTTAAGTTGTTGTTAAAATGAGTGAGAGATGCCAGGTGGAGAGAAAAATGAAGTGTTTACGAGGTCGGGGGAAAGGGGCACAGCCAGAAAAGAGTGCAGCTGTGCCACTTTTGAGAAACTCTTTGACAGAGCTCAATGTGGTTGAAACACAGCAAAGAAGAACTAATGGCAGGAAGGTACCAGGGACGGATCCTGAAGGAACGCATAACACATGTTAAGGGCACTGAACATCACCTAAAAGCAGTGAGGGGGCCTTTTCAAGACTTTTAGTACAGGAATGGCATGGTTTTCAATATAGAAATCCACTGTATTTGAAATTCAATAATAGGTAAGTCCAGTTCTATAAATCAAATGGATGACTGTGATTTTTTTGTTTGTTTTATAAACCAGACATAGAAGGACAGGCCTGTTTAGAAGGACTGAGGAAATGAGTGGGTAAAGGAATGGCAAATTCAGTTTGAAGTGTTATGAGTTTAAGGTATCTTTGATACTTCCCATTGAACATGCTTAGTAAGTTAAATACACAGGTGTGAAGTTCAAGAGGGAATGTGGACTGCATAGCTGTCATTCATCAGATGAGAAGGGTATTAAAGCCACAAGAATAGACACAGTTTCACAGAGACTATGGAACACGAAAAACGTGCTGTGTTGAGTAGTACTGTCCCAGATTTATGTGTTACTTGGCATCTCAGAAAATTATATTATTTGGAAATAAGATCTTTGGGAATTTAATTAGTTAATGCTAAGTTGATAATGAAGTGGGCCATAACTCAGTGGCTGTCATTCTTCTGAGAAGAGAAAGATATGAAGAGGCATTCACAGCAGGAAAATACCCAGTGATGGCAGAGCAGAAATAAAGAATTCTGTATCTAGAAGTACTGTCAACCATCACCACCAACTGCCAGGCTGGGAAGGGGCAAAGGAGTCAGTTCCCAAAGCCATCTGGTTCATAGTGTCTTGCCATGGCAGCCCCAAGAAAGCAATGTCAATACGAACTTGAGACACACCATAGTCAGAGAATTAAAGGGAGACTGTGAAGAACTGATCAGAATGGCAGAAGCACTGAAGTGTCAATGTCACAAAAGTTAGAGATTCCATTGGGGGCAAACATACTCACCAGAGTCATAGGCAGCCATGGGTCAAGCCAGATGTGGATTAAAATGTTCAACCAATTAATTGATTGGTAGCCATGTAATCACACACACAGGGAGCTTGGAAAAGCTCCCATAGCATAGCCTGGTTAGAGATAACTGTAGACACAGTAAGGTAATAACTCTTCTCGAGAGATGAGTGTGAGAGAGCCACAGGAAATGTGAGACCAGAATCGTGACTTTTAAGGTTAGACATTTTTGTTTAGAACAATAACAGAAAGAACAGAGAGGTGAGAGGATAACTTTAGCCTTGAGGGAGGATCATGAATTAAACTGTATTTCTAAGACTGAAAAGGAATGTACTAGAAGGAAAGAAGACAGTTGATGGAGGGGTGCAGACACATTTGTAGGCTCATTGAAAATGTGTTGACTTCTCTCTTTCTGTTGGGGAAGATTCCTGGCTGAGCGATGGGCTCTGTGGTCCTATTACAGGGTGGGGAATTTTTATAATAATTTCTGTACAGAATAGAAAGGACAATTGACAAAGGATTGTTGGGTAGCATCGAGGGTCCAGATAAAGATAGATAAAGACACGTTGTAAACGGGTGAGTTTTGTGTAGCTGTATGGGAGCATTTTGTATGGCCGTGTTCGATACTCTCTGGGGCTGCCAGCGGTGGTGACCTTTGAGTTGATTCCAGTCTCAAAGGTCTAGGCAAAGCAGAAAGTGTATTTGGTGAGATAGGGTGTCTGAGGGAGACGGTGTTAGCACTGAGCTCTCATTCAAATGGAATACAACAAAGGGAAGAGCTTTCCGAGAGCTGCGGAGGGAAAGAGAACCCAGGTGCCTGGCATCCATTTGCGGAAAAAGTTAAACCTTTTCTGTTTCCAGCTCTGTGCTTGCCTACGGCTAGTGAGAAAATAAGCAAGACTCCTTGGTCCATGCTTCCTCTTCTGTGTCCTTAAAATGGCTCCATTTATAAGTGGACTTTCTCTCCTCCTATTAACCAGGCTGACTTCAGTAAGTTTTCCTTATTTTATGCTTAACGGTGCCTTTCTTTAAATATTACCTCCACACTGACATTCCTGTAGGCACCCATCAGTTCCTTGTGGAGGTGGTGGTAGCTTCACAGTGCGTCTAATTTTGCATCACTTAAACCAAGATCCACGTTGGGCAGAGCTGACACCCAGGGCTCTGCGGTGGGTTGTGAATCTCTGAGGTTTGTCTCTCAGGGGCAATGGCTGCACTAGCAGATGATGCCTCAAATTGAAGTGTGTTCTATGTACTTTTGCTGCAAAACCATGTTCGTTATTTTAGAAATCGTATGTACCATAGTTATTATTAACTCCATTTCAAGTCAGTTAAGTGCAGAGGATTTAAAAGGACTGCAGCGTCATCTCTCAATAGTTTTCTCCTCTGTTTGTACTAGGGTACAAGAAAAGGTGACGTAATTTTGAAAATAGTTACTTCATAGAGAGAACGGCTAGGTGATTAGGGATGGAAACCAGTGTCTTTCCTCTGAACTGGCTCATCAACAGGAATTAGGGAGTTAGAAAACCCGGCCTGCTCTGTAGACTAGCCATGGTCCCCTGTGCTGCAGCGATTTCCTGACGTGACGGCGGTTGATTAAGTAGAAGAACCTGCTGTTCTGGAAAGATGTAATTTCTAATTTTGAACAAATCAATTTATTTAAAACAAGTTAGAACTGAATGCTACCTTTGTACAGGGTGAGTTTCTTCAGAGGCTTCACTCTGGGGCCTAAAGTGACAGTCTCCTCATCCCGTCAAAGGGTCTTTTCTCTCTGTGTGTCTGGATTTCCTTATGGAGCAGGACAGGCCACAAATGGATTAGGGTTCATGTTCATTACTTCATCTTAACTTGCGGAAAGCTTCATATCCGAGCAGAGCTGCATTCTGAGGCATGAGGAGCTAGCACTTGAGCACACGAGTTATGGAGAGCCAATTCAGGTCACTGTGTTGAGCCAAACGTATAAAACACCTCCCTTTCAGACGCCACTCTAAAGGCCAGCATACATGGTTCCCGAAGGGATCAGAGAGTGAAGATATTTGGCTTTGAATGCAACACGGGATCTTCATTGCATGTTACTGTCTCATGGGCCTGTGCTGGAGTAACACCTGGATGTGTGATGGGATGTCAGGTGCTAATGAGGGCAGTGGACATGCACGGGTACAGATCAGTGAGTAAAGGACTATTGGAAATTCAGTAGTGGATAAGAAACAGAACATCTGAAATGTCTTCTCTTGAAATGATAGTGAAGTGAGAGTCTTCTTGCCTAAATGAAGAAAGGGAACAAACAATCCGGGAAGAAAAATAGCCCATGCCAAGGTGGGGACGTGCAGATGTTGGAAGACAGTGTGGAGGCCATTCAGGCTGGAATGCAACTAAATTATGTTTTGCCGGCTAGTTTAGATTCTGTAATAAGTATTTAGGTGTATTTTCTCTATAGTATTCCTCCAATGTTGTTTTATTTCTTTGTGAGTTTTTTTGTTTTTATTTTATTATTGCAGCTTTTTCATGTTTGTGAAACAGTGTGGCCCAGGCTGGCCTTGAACTTATGGCAATCTTCCTGCCTCAGTCCCTACATGCTGGAATTATAAACGTGAGCTTTCATCACCTATTTAAGACTAATCTTGATCTTCAAAAATTCACAGGAACGTTTGCTCTGGATTGTAATCCTGATAACTGTACTAGTTTGGACTGAATTGGAACAGCATTTTAAAGACATTTAGTATAATGGTATAGGATCACTATTACACAGAAAAAAATTAAAAAATAAAGAAATAAAGTCTTCTTACATGTGTGTTGAGACTTCAGCTAATTCAGAATTTCTATGGGATGCAAGGAAATCTTTTGGACCTCAGTGTGTTTCCTCAGCCCACCTCTCCAAGGATGCTGGTGTTGTGTTGGAGCGACTCTTGCCGCATGAGTGCCTGCTCGTCCCAGGACCTGCTGCACAGGATTTGATACTGGTAAGTTTAGCTTGCCCTCTCTTCTCTGCCTTTTTCCTCAAGCCCTGACCAATATGTTATGTGCCTTTTGATATACTTGGTTATTAACTTAAATGACGAAAATCTTAAACCAGATAGAAAATTCTTCTTGTCATTATTTCTTGATCATTTATAACTATTGACTATTTTAGTGATTTTTAAAATTTATTTTTTCTTCTCTTTCTAAATCAATCTTTTTTCATTTTACATATCAATCCCAGTTCCCACTGCCTCCCCTCCTCCTGCTTCCCTATCCCTCATCCGCTCCTCAGAGAGTGTGAGGCCTCTCATGGGGAGTCAACAAAGTCTGGCATATCACTCTGAGGCAAGACTGAGGTCCTCCCTCCTGTATCTGGGCTGAGCAAGGTATAGAGAATGGGTTCCAAAAACCCAGTTCATGCACTAGGGATAAATCCTGGTCTCACTGCCAGTGACCCCACAGACTGCCCAAGCCACACAACTGTTTTCCACATTCAGGGGGCCTTCTTTTAGTGATTTTTATTAATTGTTGTTCTTATTGTCTGTGCCACTGGGGTTTTACATAGGAAGTGATCTCCTGTGTTAGTGATTTTTATAAAATGTGTTTTTGTTAGTTTTAATTTTAGATTCTGTGCGTGTGTGTGTGTGTGTGCATGTGTGCGTGTGTGTGCGTGTGTGTGTATGTGTGTGTGTGTGTGTGCACGTGTGTGCTTGGGAGCACCCAATGTAGTGCCAACAGAAGCCAGGGGAGGGCAGAGGTGATTGTGAACTGGCTGAGATGAGTACAGGGACTTGAACTCTAGTCCTCTGAACTAGTAGTCAGTGCACTCTCCGAGCTGATGAGCCATCACCCAGGCCCTCCTCTAGGGATTCTAACCACATATACATTAAGATGCTCTTTTTACTGTTTTCTGTTCTTCATTTTAAATTGATATGTTGTAAAGCTCATTATTATTTTTATTATTATTTTGCCATATGTAATCCATGACATTCCACTAACTGCAATTTTAAAAAATGGTATTCTGATTTTTCCCTCAGAAGTTTGATTCTGGTGTCTTTTAGAACATCTTTTTTTTTAATATTTATCTTGTTCTCTGTGTTAACATAAGAATATAGTTATATAAGTGAATCTAATGTCCACGTCTCATGATTTTGACACTTGTTCAAGTTCTGGGTTGGTTTTGATTAGTTGATTACAGCTTAAGTTTTCTTGTTTCTTTGGTACCTTGCAAACTTTGATTAGATGCCAGACATCAAGAATTTTACATTGTTGAGTGCAGGATATCCTTGTATTCTTATCAAGAGTCACATGTTTTGCCATGGGACACAGCAAAATTACTTGGAAAATAAGCATTTCTTTTCAAGTCTTTTTTTTTATATATATTTTGGAAGGCCTAGCCAGGGAAGCCTTTCATCTGGGGTAGTTTTGTCTGACTACTGAACCTGGTTTCTGGATACTCTTTTGGGTACCTTGGGGTTTACCAGGCTTTTGTTTTCTTTCTTGTGGGGAAGTCAACTACTTGGGATTGCTCTGTCCCTCTTGTCTGGGCAAACATTCCCCTATCATGCCCTCATGGTAACTGAGCAGAGACCAGAGTGAGACTTTCTGCAGTTTAAAGTGCTTTGCAGCACGACTAATAAACACAGAGACAGATACTGGGGTTTAATCTGAAGGTCAGAAGAGCAAAACAGCCCTTCATTGGCTCTTACCTATACATCAGTGCTTTCTACAGGGCTTTCTGTGCAACTTGCATGTTCTGGGTACTGCACATGAGCCGTTTACTGGTCTTGGACTCTTCCCTGCTCAGGTTGCTGCCCCAACTCATCAAGATAGGCTGGGCTCTACGCAGTTCTGATTCACAGTCTATGACACTACAAAGAAGGTTCCTCTCGGTGCCTTGCTGGGGAAATTTTAATACTTACCTCGCTTGTTTGCTCTTTCATCCTATGTTTCCTAATATCTGTTTTTCCAGAGAAAAAAGTTTCATACTTGGTGTGTGGGAAAACAGTCCCTGTCATTCTGCAATTTTGTGTTGGATGCCAAGTTTCCCAGTCTCATTACAGAAGTCACGATAGGTCATTTGGTTTCTATGAGAAATGCTGGAGGGGGAGGATTTTTAACTGTAGGAGAGTAAGGATTGAGAGAGGAGGCCTCAGCTGTACAGGACAGGTTCACAGCTGGCCTTTTGTTATGAATACAGCATTCTGCCTGGATACATGCCTGCACCCCAGAAGAGGGCACTAGATCTCATTATAGATGGTTGTGAGCCACCATGTGGTTGCTGGGAATTGAACTCAAGACCTCTGGAAGAGCAGCCAGTGATCTTAACCTCTGAGCCATCTCTCCAGCCCCCACAGCCGGTCTTTGGGTCCTAGGGTGTTTTCAGATCTAAGAATGAATGGAAGAGGGAAGACAAGCAGCATAGTTCATGGTCTTCTGTCCCAAGAACTCAAGGGAACATATTTATTATGCTCCTGCTTAGAGACCACAATCTCCAGTTAGATTAAGTGGCACCTGATTTTCAAAAGGATGGTTTCTCAAATGTACACACACACACACACACACACACACACGGGAGGGATGGAGGGAGAAAAAGAGAGAGAGAGAGAGAGAGAGAGAGAGAGAGAGAGAGAGAGAGAGAGAGAGAGGCACACACATAGAAGAAAGCTGGGGAAGTCACTCAGTAGTGGAGTGCTTCTCCAGCATGTACAAACATTGGGTTGATCCCTAAGAGCACAAGGGAAATAGACTTCTATAAAGTCTTGCAAAATAACCTGAGTAGCTAGAGGCTACATGGGGGTGAGTGAAGCTACCAGGATGACGATCCAGTCTTCAGCAAAATGACACATTTGTATATGGCATATGTTTTAGGAATTGTTCACAAATAACTTAGACCTCGAATGCTAAGTATACAAATGTCATATTTCCCCACAACTTAATGTTTGTATTTCTTTTCTTTCTCTGTATATCCATAGACAAAGAGGTTTGGAAAGGGAAATAAAATGAAGCAAAAAAAAAAAAAGAAAAGAAAAAGAAAAAAGAAAAGCCACAAAATATTCTACAATCAGTTATCTGTGTTTACACATGACTAGGCCGGGATTAGACTGAAAAGCTTGATCCACATCTGGAATGCAATGATGACACCTCAGCATGAATGTCACCTGGAAGACCAGGCAGTGCCATCAAGTACTTTACTATGTGCTTGGGACAGTGAGTCAGCCCATTGTCTCTTTATAGCCTCTTTAATTCTTAGATCATAGATGTTACTAAACCTGGACAAAGGCCCCATAAATCACTGTTAGTGCTTGGCCACCTAGTTCATCGGCAGAAGCTTCTTAGAGATGGGTTTTAATGCCGCTTTACTTCCAAGTAGAGTAAAAGGCTTTCCGCTCTGTATCTGGAGTGTTGTTCAATGCACATGAATTGACACGAGAGCAAGAAGTGAGGCAGCAGTTGACTAAGAGATCCATGTAGACCGCATGCCGGAGAGAGCGATGAAATAGAATTTAGATTTGGGGTACTGCATAGTTTCTGGATATTAGATTCCTGCTTTCCATGAGATTAGGATCATTTAGCCCTAACTTGAAAGATGAGTTTATTTCACTGTCTGGGACGAATTTTGATGAAATATGATTCTCAACTATCAAGTCCTGCCCCCAGCACAAGCAATTTAGGTCATTCCCAGAGTTGTTTGTGTTGTGCCCAAGATATCACGAACACTTGGCACTGGTGACTTCTAGGTTTCAGAGTTTGGGTCAAGTTCCTTCCACATTAGATTATTCAGGAGTAGACTGCAATTAGAAACTCTGTGAAGAAACTGGGGTATGTTCACTAATTACTGTTATTTCTAAGCTACTTTCATTGACATACATGTTCTAGTGAAGTTTCTTTCTTTGAGGTAATTTTTTTCGTGTTTTAATTAAAATGGAAGAGTCCCTTTCCTTTTTGGCCTAGGGCTGAGTCTATGCATGTGAGATTCAGGTTAGTAGCGACCTGTTTCGAACAGCTGTGCTTGAAGAGTTGCCTAAGTGCTGGGAAGGCAGGAAGAAGAGAAACAAAAAGCTGTTGCCAGGTGAGGAGGTAAACCAGGAGCCAAAGTAAATATGTGAACAAGTTGAACAACAGCTTGAACTAAATGGTCATGCAATGACCAGGCGGGCATTCCGGACAAAGAAGCAGGAGAGAAACTAGGAGGGGGCACCTCTTCCATCAGAAATGTAGGAAAGTAGGAATTTAAAGGCTAAAGTCAAAGGAGTGAGGAGAGTAGGGGCTGGGATATAGTTCACCTGCTGTCTAACAAAGTCAAGGGGTCAGAATATATAATGAGTATGGCATTCATCTGTACAGTTTTACCATAGCTTCGCTCCAAGTGTATTCATAGTTCTAGGATCTTGCAAAAGACATTCTTCAGCCTGTTTTCCAGACACAGACTCTAATTAGTGAATTCCCTTGCCACAGACTAGTCACAGAATAACAATATTAGCACTTCACAGTACGACAGTGAGCATCTTGCTTCTTAAACAAAGCCCAGGTGTTGGTATCTTCTCTGAAATGTTGGGTACAGTAGGGAACATTGGGACCCGACTTCAGGGTGCTTCTGACCTGGCTTGGTTTTGTTTTAAACATCTTCTTCCTGGGGTCCTGAAGACAGAATGGTGCATTGCCTCATGTTTATGTCTATGCTGAGGGTGGCGACTGCTGACCATAAACTTACATCGAAGGACCTTGCCAAGAGCTGTGTTAACACCGCATGATGGCTCCCACATGAGAATACAAGGTACTGAAACTACTGTGTCCTGCACTTTCCTTACACTTAGATATCACCTGAGTTGAAGGAGTCTTTGTTTCTTTTAGAATGTCATGTTTGGGAAAGAGAGAGAGAAAAGGAAGAGGCAGTATAAGAAGAAGAGCCGAAGGATAATATCCAGTTTGCCTCTTACTTACCTATTCTACATTATCTGCATTGGAACATGGGTTTTAAATGCTCAGTATTGATTTCTCTTACACACCTCCAAAAGGAACCAAAGGATTAAAGGTCTAGTACATTGATGACTGAATTCAAGAAATCTACAGGCAATCACTTTTAAGATGATTACTGATTCTTTCCGCCTTTCCTTTTCTCAGAATCTTGCTTTAGCCAAAATGGATAACTAGTGATTATGGATATAGATCTGCATAACAGATGCATCAGTTTATAACCTCCTGCATCAAACCATCCTGCTGACCTTTCAGGAAAACTATACGAAGCTGTGCATTGGTGTCTATAACACCCAAGTACCTTTCTCCACATCACAGTTATTCAAACACAAACAAAACTGAGAGTTTAGAATTGATGGCAGTGAGCAAGTCTAATAAAACTTCAAATTGACTGGGAAACTCAGCCATGCTTCCAATGCATGTTAATTTCTTTCTACTTTGTATTCAATGAAATTTGTTCACTCTATGGAAATGGATCCCAATGGGCAGGATGGGAAAGGGGAGGAATGAGTTATTGACTTCACAGATGAGATTTTTTTTCAGAGCCATGTCCACCAAGCTATCTATGAAAATGCAAAACTGTAAAATGAGATTTTTTTCTCTAATTGATAGGTCAGTTGGTAAAAGGGGGGTACAATAGAAGGAACATGCAGTTCTCCCCACATTCTGCTCTCTGAGGTTGCGATAGAGGGGTTATCTATTTCATTTGAACTGACAGGAATTTGAAATGTTATAAATAGGTTTCCCGAGCCCAGCCATTATTTACTGTTTGCCTGTAATGCTGGTGTCTTTCTCCTTCTTCAATATTGTTTGCACTTTTCCTCTGTGAAAAGGGCTTGATTGAGCCAAACAAGGGGAGATGTTTCTATCTCTCTGTGGGATCAATGAAGATGTGTTTACAGGTCCCTGGCACAGTGTACACACCACAATGATGGATCTTAGTCAGTGTTGATAGAAAGCTCTTTTTTTTCTTTGTTCCTTGTCAATCATGTATCTATTACTTGATTGCATCATAAAAGGCTATTTGGCCAAGCACTGGAGCAACAACTCGATCAGTCAAGCTGAAGTGCTTACCTGAACTAAATCTATTCAGCCCTTACCAAACAAGCCGCATTCAACGTGAAAGCAGGCTTCATCTGCCTCTCCATTTAGGGCCCATTTCATAGTCGCACTTGCTTACATTTTTAAATGCTCTCTCTCCTCCAACAGTGGCTGAAATTAATTTGTAGTTGTGAAGGAAGAACGTAGCGGTCTCAATTTAAGTAGAGAATTGTGCACATGATAAAGGGATCCATTAATTCATGTAAGGGAGACTTCAGTTCCTAGAAAGAAGGGAAAATTCTAGACACACATCAAGGTCTCTCCTTCCAGTTAATAAAATTGGTTTGAAAATTGGGAAAAAAAAAGAGACAAGCCTATCAACTCTCCCGACTCCACATTTACAAGGGACAACTTAGCAATTCACTCTGTGAGGCCGGAGATGAGAATTTCCCCCTTCTGGTCATTTCACCGACAGCTTCATTACACTAAATTGGATATTCGTCCCTTAATCATTTGACCTCTAGAGCAGATAAAGGTTGAATCTCACTCCCAGCCATCTTGAGGATGGCCAGGGATATTGGGGTCAGCACTGATTCCATGCCCTTGGGCTCAAATTATAATTATTTTTAGGCTAAAACAAGAGTTAAATTGGTACATATGATGGAGATGATCAGATAAGGGAACATTTTTTCAAAGAAGCTATTTATCACTGTTACTATTTTTTTTCCCCAAATTCACCTGGCATCACTTATCAGGCAAACCACGGCCCTGAACTTAATAGAAATTCTTTGGGAAGTAGATACATCATCACTAACCCACTGCACAGTCCCTGAGTGTGAGGTAGTAGGAAGACATTTTGCCACTGTATACATCTCATTAGTGTAACAGACATTGGAAAATATATGTGCAGAATAAATTTTAGAGAGCAAAATTAGGTTCTGAAATATAGGAAACTTGTCACTAAGGAAAACATGTACTAAATACAGTTTTAATATAAAGAACCTCTTTAGGACTGCACAATGATCCATTAGCAAATTTTTGCTATTTTAAAAGAATATTTATTATTTGTATTTTATGTGCACGGGTGTTCTGCCTGCATGCATATACATGCACTATGTGCCCTCAGAGGCTAGAAAAGGGTTCCAGATCCCCTGGAATTGGAGGTAAGGACAGTTATCAGCTGCCATGTGGGTGCTGGGA
>JAQHUG010000101.1:4443350-4459042 GCA_028555095.1 Dicrostonyx torquatus | reverse complement strand
AATCTACTCTGAAAAGAAAATATCTTATCAGTGTGGAGATACTGGAGACAAAGTAACCAGTGAGGAGGTGATGATGAGACGCATTGCAAAATAAAGAGGATTGGGATCAGAAATAGTAATAGATTATTTCCAAAGGCTGTTTCAATAGGATGTATGAATTAATTTAGGTGGAAGGAAGGAAGAAGGGTGATGCCGCTGCTGAGGTCGACTGGCTAGAGTAATGAGTGTTCCACTACTGAAACTGTTAGAGTAAGATTCAACTCAGCTTTGACAACAGATGACTCCCCTAAGCATATGTTTGTGTCCTCTTCTGATCAAACATCGGATTCCGCTGGGGTTCAGCTACAACATTTGAAACCTACTATGGCATGGGTAGGCCAAAGGAAATTATATTGGGATTTAGTTACTAAATTTACTAAAGTTATGAAAATTATTTTAGTTTATTATATATTGTAGGTTATGTAGTTACTAGAATTGGAAGTACTGAAAAGGAGACTATGCTGGGTCCGGTGACAACTTTCAGAATGAGACTAAAGAGATGACATGTCAGGAAAGCCTCTAGCTCTGCACTAATCACTGATGTGGAAAACTAAGAAGTAAGCCTGAGAATTTGAGTTCAGGAGCCCATGATCATAACTGCGGTCCAGGCATAGGCATGCTGTTGGCACTCCACGTTGAGGATTGGAGGGCAGGATCCAGCTGGTCTGGGCAAAGTGCTCTCCTAAGAAAAGGGCCTGTATTTTGGTTTTCCATTGTCTACACTAGTATGATGGCCATCATACAGTGAGTGACAATGAAATGACTCTCAGATTTCTTGGCTACCAAGGGATAGTTACCTTGCACATGAGCAACATGGTCCTACACCTTTCTTCCTGGGGTCTAGAGATATTCCTAGTGGTACATGAGATGTTTCTTCACTTTAAATCGCCTGGTTCTAAGGCCAATAGGACATGCCACGGCTGCTTGTAAAATCTCACCAATACTTTTGTTTAGAGATTTTGAGTAACAGTAAAGCCTTTCATAAATGTTTCTCCTCATGCTTTTACAGAGGGTGACGACAAAGCTCTACAAAAGCCTGCTTTTTCCAAACATTAACAATGATAGGCAAAACACTATTTTGATGAACTAAGAATAAAGATATCAAAAAGACATAGAGTATATTTTTAAACTACAGATGGACCCAACAACATGCATATGTAAAGCACTTAACACAATTCGCATGGGTCTTTATAGAATCCATGTTTAAAACTGAGATTTTCATCAGTCAACAGATTTCACTGTAGCCAAAGCAAATAGGAATTACTCTTTATCCTCACTGATCGCCCCTTGCTCATAAGAGGCTGCGTTTACAGCAACTAGAGGAAGATACATAGATATACTTGTTGAATACACTAAGGTTTGCCAAAGGCAAGGAAGACTATTTATGGCTTCTCACTTATATTTATACTGTCAACAGAAATATGCAAACTTGCAAATCCCACATCTAAACTTGATTCATAGCAACTCATGTCTTTATATTTAATAGCATAGTAGTGACATGGATTTAGTAGAAAAATCAATTGTTTCTGTAGACTTCATTCTTGCTAGCCTGAGTCAGCCTTGGCGTACATCAATGAGATTTGGAAGCAATAATATCTCAGTGTCTTAGAAACTATTCTCAAAGCATTGGCTGAGACACTATGATGGTACCACAAAATTATTAAAGCAATTACTATATATGGGGATCCTCATAGGAATGTGTTTCATTGGGATGAAGAAAATCAAAACAAATGTCAAGATTTCTGGGTGCTGATGTGGAATATCTTTTCCTGGCTCCAAAGAAAAAGATAGAGGATTAGAAAAATATTTATAAAAGATAGTGATCTACTGTAAGAATTTTCCCTAAGGAAATATAAAAGGGGGAATTATTTCTATAAAATTTCTGTAATTTTATTTATATTAGCAACAATTCAATACTCTTTCATGATTATAGCCTAAAGAAGAACTAACTGTTCACACCACCTACCCTTTTTCTCAGTGTCTGGGCACCTCACAACTCAGCTAATGATGTCTAGTTGAAGAAATCATGTCTTCTGCCCCTAAACTGTTCTCCCAGGACTCCTGCTTGAATTCCTGGAATTATCCCTGCTCCCATCACGCCTTCCTTCTCCATGCTGGGTCTCAGCCATACATTCCAGCACAATCCATTTTTCTACTCCAACCCATCCCAGTCCTTTCCCACCTTTTACAGTGGGCTTCTAACATCCCCTACTGCCTTAGATCCAGGACCTTCCTGTGCCTTTTCCCAACCTCAATCTCAAGCCTTTCCTGTCTTTTCAGTTTCTGTAGTGCTGTCCACAGCCTATACCCATTGGCTATGCGGGACTCCAGCCCTACCCCAATCCAAGCTCACTCCCATAGATCACCTAAAAGTCCCACTCTTTTCTTTATTTCTATTGTCTTTTTTGCAATCCTGTCAACTATTTTATAATGATATTATAATGATATACTTTCCTGGAGTAGAGCTGGCTGCTTGTTCATATATCTCTGTCTTCCTTAGTAGATCATAAGCTCATTAAAGTATATTGTTTTCATCTTGACCTTCCTTTCACCCATGTAATAAGATTAGTGTTCTGCATATAATAATTCTAAAATTTATTTATTGCATTGCTTAACTATTTTATAAAATAAGATGTAATTTGGTGCAAACTGAGGATTCAAACTGAATATTCACATTTCTACCAAAGTAGTCAGTAGAAGGGAATCATGTTTAGAAAGTTCTCATGGGGATTAAGAGCAAGTCAGACACCAGACACCTACCTTCTGGGTTTGTTTAGTCACTTGTTCATAGGTAGACATTCTAGGTTTGCAGCATCAAGACTCCGTATTAAGAGCTTGAGAGATAAAGTCAAATATGACATGGCTCTATAAAGAATGAGTGTAGTTCCTAGGTAGGCGCTAAGGATAATACATTTAATTCTGTGCAAGAACAGAGGCACCTGGGACTTAAAGGATAGGCGCAGCATTAGGAGCATTTTTAGGGAGGACTTCTTAATCTAGTTAGAGAATGAGTAACATTAAGAGAGGCCATCCAGGCTTAGGTTTCAAAAGGGCATAAGCATGGCTTGATGACGGGGTTCGAGGGCTGGGTTGGTGAAGCTGTGGGAACTGGGATGGAAGAGGTTGGGAACAGAAACTGAAGCTGGACCATAGGTAGAACTATGAGATTCCTGGTTTTGGTCTGATAGGTTGATTTTTATTGTGGAGAGAAAAGGATGGCACTGAAAGCTGTGAACAGGTAAATGACATGCGGAGAACACTTAGGAAGTGGCTTCCAGGACCCTCACCCTGACCACATCATTGTGGACCCTCCTTGTCATTTAACTCCACTAAAGGGAGACACACCTTATGTTTTCCCCGTGGGGAAAATAGAATGAGGACTGCCTGAAGTAAAGAGAGGGTCTGATTTGAGATAAAACAGGGTAGGCATCATTAGCATGAGAGATTTGGGAGTATATTAAAGATAGAGACAAGCTTCATGCCTTCGTGGGTAAAGGTTCCTGCTGGCATGCCAGCTTTGAGTTTGATCAAAGGGCCCTCGTGATGTAAGAAAAGAACCACTTCTGGACGGTGTCCCTTAACTTCCACCTGTGAACTAAGGAGACCATATGCACACACGGACACACAAACAAATAAACAAAAACATATACAATCAAAAAAATTTAAAGATGGGGTTCTTCCCTTTCTTCTAGATGGCCCAAGGTTTATTTTATTTAATTTTTATAACTAGTGAGAAAATTCACCAGGAAGGTATTTTAGGGGCGAGCATCCTAGCAAGTGCTATTAGTGCAAAGGTCCCAAGGCAGGATCATGCTGTGCATGGAAAATGAGCTTTGTGTATCCCACCTTCCCGTAACAGAATACACATAGAGAATGCAGCTGTAGCGAATGTTTCTTTTCTTTTCTTTTTTTAAAAGAAAAAAACTGTCATTTTTTTCATTTTAGATACCAATCCCAGTTCCCACTCCCTCCCCTCCTCCCATCACCTCCACCTAATCCCCTCAACCTAACCTCCCCCTCTGCCACCACATCCCCCATCCAATCCTCAGAGAGGGTGAGGTACATTGATTTGGGGAAGGTCCAAGGCCCTCCATACTATATCTAAGCCGAGCAAGGTACCCACCCAAAGAGAATGGGTTCCCCAAAAGCCAGTACAAGCACTAGGGATTAATCATGGTGCCACGGCCAGTGGTCCGTTTGCCCCAGCCATGCAACTGTAACCCACATTCAGAGGGTCTAGTCTGGTCCTATGTTGGTTCCTTCCATGTCTAGCTGGAGTTGGTGAGCTCCCATTATCTCAGGCAAACTGTTTCAGTGTGTGTCCCCATCATGGTCTTGACCTCTTTGATCATATTCTCACTCCCCCCACTCTTCAACTGGACTTTGGGTGTTCAGCCCAGTGTTCTGCTGTGGGTCTCTGCCTCTGTTTCCATCAGTTGCTAGATGAAGGTTTTATGGTGACATTTAAGATATTCATCAATCTGGCTATAGGGCAAGGCCAATTTGGGCACCCTCTCCTCTATTGCTTAGGATCTTAGCTGGGGTCATATGAATGTTTCTTGAGTGGATACACTACAGAAGAACACACCCAAAGGGAGCTTGAATTCACTAAACCCCTGTCCTTTCTTCCCATTACCCTACCCTCACTCTGGAATATGGACCCTTACATGGCTGAGATCAGTATAACAGTACTAAAATAGACTCTGTGAATGGATGCCAATTAAGGATTCCACAACAAGCCCCATGAACTGTTTATATCTCTGTGGACAAATATCCTTCCATTCACCTTTCCAAGAATCAACAGTGACACACAGTGGTTGGTGGGGTAAATGGGCCGTGGTCTTTCTGCAGATAGCCCAGAATGTATGGCAGACAGTTCTCAGAGTTTCTTTCTTTCTTTCTTTTTTTTTTTTTTGTAAAGTTGGTTGCCTTGTTATTTCAGGCAGGTATTAACTACCCAATATATTCAGCATGTCCCTCATTGTAAGCTGTCAACCTGTGACACAACATCACATAATGTGACGTTACATGATACATAATGCCCAAGTTAAATAAAATCCCAGAGACACTTCTTTCAGTGAAATAGTAGGTAGATAATCTGAATATTTGGGGTAATTGGCTCTAGGAAGAGAGAGGCATCATTATCTCAGGCTCCCTAGTGAGCGTTAATTAGCCATATTGCTTCATTGTGTGACAAAGAGAGGCCCCTAGTAGTGCTAAATCTATAATGACACCCTGGCCTTAGGAGACCAGGTATTTTAAACTACCTTGACTGACTGACATGGAGGCTTGGAAATGCCTCTCTTCTGAGGGGCAGGAGTTTGTCGCTGTGACGCAGGGAGGTTCCTTTCCTTGTCTCACCCCTCCCCGAAAGAGTCTTCCACCTGGGGAAGTCATTGGTATTCAGGGCGACAGGGCTGTGTTCTACCTGCGCTGTGGAAACTCTGTGCCCCTGCTGCTTCTGATGCACCAGGTTCTGCAGACAAAGCTTCAATAGCCCTTAGCATCCGTGGATGGACGACAGCAGCTCGGAAGGGCTTGCTGGGGCCCTGGCGGCCCTTCGAATTCTCTGCTTACTCATATAGTAGGAAGGCTATTTGCAGGGTGGAAATTTTCCTAATGGAGGACCAGAAATCAGCGTTTTAAGCTTGAGTTCAGTAATACTAAGGTCAGACACAGGCTGGTAGCAGCGGACAAGGCACCAGGGCAGCTCTTTGACTGCTTCGCCCAAGATAAGATTTCATGATCTTGACCTGGGAAGTGATGCTCTTTTTCTGGAAGATAAAGAAACACTCCATGATTCTAATTTGGGCCCCACTGAGACTGTGGGTTTCCACACACCTTCGTGTGTATGTTTATGTTGTTATGTTCCCGGATAACAAACTTGAAGCCTAGAAAGACAGATGGCCAAGGGCATAGGATAGTCTGAAGGCAAGGGCCAGAGGGGAAGCAAGGATGGGCGATTATGTGACCCTAGAGCCTTAGAAAGGTACTAGGACCTGGAGGGAGTCAAGACCTGTGCTTTCCAACAGGGAGAGCTCAAAGTCTCCCTAATTTTCAGCCTTTGGACGAGGTTTCTGCCCAATGACTCAACTGGTGTTAATTAAAAAGGGACCATTGTCAGTGAGAGCTGAGTCTGTGATGGATGGATCCAAGGGCTGAGTTAGGTATAGAGCTGAGATCAGTATTGGGGATCAGTACAGGACTTAAAGATGGGAAAATAAAGAAACTCAAAAGAAAGCAAGTCACAAAATCAAATTGAAAGAGGAGATTCAGAGCAGACTTCTGATTCTGAATGCTTTTTGTTGACATAACATTTTTAACTTTTAAAAATTAAAAATTTTAGTTTTTAATTTTTTAGTGTTTGCAAATTTTCAATTGTGGGGAAAAATGCTTGCAAATGAATTCATTAAAGCAGGACTTTGCCATTTTCCCTGTGTCCCCTTACACAAGGCCCAGACAGCCCCACCTTTGGTCACATAGGCTCTCTGCACTGGGACTACACTGGTTGACACTGGCATCATCACTGTTTTCAGGACCCCAGTCTTGAGGTTAATTCTCGGCCTTGCTTTATGTTTGTGGTTTCTCAACCTTTAACCCTAAAGATTAGAAACAGATTCACACTTAAGGTTAAGAGGAATTCTCCTGAAACATTTTTGTCTTTGAATACCTTTAAATTGGGGAGTCATAAAAACATTGGTAGTTCAAATAGGGTTGAAGAATGAAAACGCTGAAAAGGCAAATGAGAAAATGGGGGACAGAATCTGTCCAATCTGCAGCTGCTCTGACAGACCTGAGAAATCAGTTAAAAAAGAGGCGGTGAACTCGCCTTACCTAGTAGCCTCATGGGTGAAGCTACTGGCAAGCATCGCATCATTTGGTCTTCACAATATGTCCTCACAGAAGAAATAACTAGCTTACCAAAGGGAAGATTCATGGATAGTTAGTGGCTTGCCCACATGAACGTACGCTCTTCTGAGTCTACCATCCTGCTTCACGGTTGTATCAAGAACTCAGATGCATTAGGCCGTTCAGTTGATTGGACATTTGTGGTGACTATGGCAAAAGTCATTGGCTTAGCTCCTATGTCTTTTGGTTGCTGTTAAGAATGAAAATCACATGTGCACAGCAATCATACTTTATTACATGCATGTATGAAATTCCCCAGAATAAAAAAAAAATTAAAAATGAATGAAAATCATGACTGAATTCTCCTCTGTTTAAAAGAGGGTGAGGTACTTATGTACCAACACAAAGCTATGTAAGACCTCTGCTAAGCAAGAATATGGGCTCTCCTCCCAACCTGTATGATGTTAAGCCATGTTTGCATATATACTGGATAATACAGTTGTACTGTTCTGTTACCTCTTGGTGTGGTTACCATTGCTTCAAGGTTAGAGCGGCAGCGCCATCACTGTACGGCAGCGCCATCACTGTACGGCAGCGCCATCACTGTATGGCAGCTATCTGCAATGTAAGTCACTCCTAGCAGGGAAATGAAACAATATAGCAATGTGGCTGCAGAACAAATATCACTCAAAGCATGGGGACTTATATTTTCTATAAGTGATATAATATAGTAACCTTTGTTCCTATGGGTGTTAGGCATCGTCATGCTGAAGACCTGTGTGAGAATCCTGGAGGTAAGTATTTCAGACATCAAAACATAACAAAGGCCTCACCTTGAACTGTTGCAGTAAAAGCAACACACCGATCTCCAGGAAAAGGCCATCTTTCCCGCAGTTGTGCCCAGAAACTATCAGCCTTCCTCAGCTTTGTCAAAAGAGGAGTTGAGAGACAGGGGGGGGGGTGGGGGAGGAGAAGCACAGTCTCATTTGGTTGTTGCATATCCTTCCTAGGGGAAACATGCGTTTATATTTTGCTGAATTACTCAGCTACACGGGGGTTATTGAAGGGGTAAAGATGCATAAATATTGAGCTGTAGGCAACCACGTGTTGATAACGAGCCCGTTGTGTCTTGGCTCGTGGTAAGAAACTGCCTTTTGCTCTGTTTTTTTTTTTTCTTCTGACAGTGCTGCTGCACTGCCGCAGGCAGCCTAAAAATAATAGCACAAGGTTAACTGACAATTGCAGGTGTATTTACACTGATATGCTAATATTAGATGCTGCTTAATAATGCAACTGGAGCTGATGCAGTATGCACACAAGTAACAATTCTTCATTAAAGATGAACAAGTGTTGAAAAACTGAAGACACTGCTTTCCCATGATTGATAGAAATATTTGTGGCCATCTTAATAATTTGACACGAAGAACTGATTTTTGAAACATTTTCTATGTGGATTGACAGAAGAATCGACTGATAAAGATATCACGGAACACAATACTCTACATTTGCATAAAAACATCCATGGACACATGAACACATGGGTGTGTACTTAATACCTATATGCACACATATATGTGCTACAACCACATGAACATGCCTTTCTGAGTGCCCCATGCTCATGAACACAAACTCATCGCTTGAGTGTGCACCCATGTGCAGACAGCCCAAACATTCTATGCCTGGTGGTTAGAAACGCTTCAGCCTGGAAATCTGGTAGGAAAGCTACTGTTTTTATGTCACGGTATCAACTATTAACATCATTTGTGGTTGCTTTTCTAAACTGTCATTTGTTTTTGCCTCCTGATTTTAGTTGCTTCGAAGCATCATTCTTTTGCTCAAGATTCTTGTTACTGATGCAGTAGGTTTCCTCACCTTTCTCCCACTTTCTTCCCTGTTGTTTTTATATTGGCTCTATTTACAACTGCTCTTGGTTTTTTTGTTTGTTTGTTTGTTTTGTTTTTTGTCAGTCAATGGGAGTGCCCAGCATAGTGTTTGAGTAACTTTGTACATATTTTTTCAGTACATATTCCCCACTTCCTCACCTCACAGGTTTCCAGGGCTGTTCTTTAACAAAGTCCTCTAGCATAGCAAATGGCCTCCTCTCAAGGCAGAAGTTCTCAAGCAGGCCTAGATCTCTTATCCCTGCCCTCATTGGTCAGAAGTAGGGAATGATTTCCATTTGTTATCAGTCCGTGGTCTTCCCCATCCCTGTTTTATTTTTATTTTTTTGAAGTCCTCCTGCTAGCCTTGAAAATCATTCTTTATTGAACCCTCGTCAGTTACCTGGTAAGTGTGATTTTGGTTTCTTATTTGATGATGTTATGCTCAAGCACTGTGTTGGCCTTGGATTAAGAAATGATTAAAACACAGTCCTTTCCTTAAAGGGAAGAACCAAGTGGGAGCCTTCTACACGGATTCAGGTAGAAACTTTGACAAAGGGTTTCCACTTTAAATTGAGAGTGAGCCAAGGAAAGTTTTTTGGGAGGCATGATGCTTGATGTGAAATTTTTTATTTTTGAAAAATACAGAGGTGGAAAAATAGAAAGAACATAAGAAACAATAAATAAGCATCACTCTGTTTCAATTGTAACTTTACCAGCTCAGAAATAATTCTCCTTAACTCACTTCCACACCTCTCCCCTTGGATTGATCAAAAATTGTCTAAGTGACATAATATTACCAATATTAAAACATCACACACTCCCAGGCAGCAAAGAATGATCTTCAATATGATGTTCAAAATTACACATTTCTAAAATAAATATTCTATTTACAGCCTCTTTGTTTGAGTTTCTATCAAGTATGACCAATATATTTGATATATGGATAACTTCTACTCTTTAGTTTCTTTCCTTGTAATTGTTTTCTTCAAATTCATTTGTGGGGCAAAACATCTATGTTGTTTAGAACTAAAAATTTTCCTTTACTAGTTAGTTTTTCTAGATTAAATTTTTGTTTTTCTCTATTTTCTGTAACTTGACAGTTAAGACTAGAGTCTAGTGTGACTCAATTAACTTTTGCATTTGGCAGAGGACAAGATAACTTCAGAAGTTGCTGGAATGCACGTGTCCATCAGTGTTATAGAGGACTTGTTAGACCCGGGATTGCTGTACTGACCTCAGACTTACTGATCAGTAGGTCTGAGATGTGAATGAGAATTTGGTCCCCTTGCTGTGGGTGCTTCTGAGGCACAGACTCCTTAAACTGTGAGAGTTACTCACCTGAATTCACTACTTCACTGAGGGATAGCATCAACATTTTCCAGCCAAGACACAGTCTTGGCCTCAGAGAATTCCCCAAGGATTGTTGGGCTCCATAATTTACTTAGGAATTCTTGTTTGTTTTTTTTTTTTTGTCTTTTGTATTTTTCTGGTGACATACCTAATTTAGAGTTCACATTCTTAGGGACAGAGAGAGGCATTCATGATGTCTGGTCAGGTCATTGTTCTAGACACTTTGGAAGCTAGGGTTAGAAGACATTTTCAACAAGAAAAATAATTGTGAGGCCAATTGTGATGGTCAAAGTACAAATTCAAAGACACTGCTCAAAACTACTTACTTCATATTTTACAACTCAGATTTTAGTGACACTATAATTCTTACTAGCAGTGCTAGCACACTCAGTAGTGGTAATTTCCCACTCCAGTGTAACTTGAGTTTTATTTTCATCTTACTCTTATCATCCTGGAGATTTTCAATCAAATCACAGCATTTTAAAAGTCACATGAACTGGGGTGTATATTGGTCAGTTTTACAAGACTAGTTTGCACTTTTTAGAGACTGTATTTGATAAGTTAATCTTGTTTGAGCTAGAGTGATAGATAACTCAGTGGGTGCTCACTTTGTCACCATGAGGACCTGAATTTGAATCTTTACCACCCAAGTAGAAAGCTTGGTATGGCTATATGTAGTGATTCCAACTCTTGTAAGAGGAAACAGGTGGATTCAGAGAGCTTCCTGATCAGACAACCGTGCCATGATTGTGAACTTCCAGGTGA
This sequence comes from Dicrostonyx torquatus, assembly GCA_028555095.1. NCBI lineage: Eukaryota > Metazoa > Chordata > Mammalia > Rodentia > Cricetidae > Dicrostonyx > Dicrostonyx torquatus. The sequence goes on along the minus strand of JAQHUG010000101.1, from coordinate 4,448,156 downwards.
ATGTGAGACCCTGTCTCAAAGCAATAATGCAGAAGCTGTAGCGGAAGACATCTTACACCATGCTCTGGCTGCTGCATGCACACTGCACACTCATTTGCATATATTACGCATGCACACTGCCCCATATAAACATGAATGATTTAAGCCTGGCTGTAATTATGTAAAATCTTTATATGCTCTTAAAATCAATTTTTTTTGACAGAGTCTCTTTATGTATCCTAGGCTGTCCTTGGACTTGCAATGTTTCTACTTCAGCCTCCTTGAGTGCAGGAATTATAGGAACTTGCCTGGTTGAAAATGAAATTTTTGAAGTAGCATGTAATGAAAGAATATCTATTGTCTTACTCATCTCTAAGAGTTCTTTTTCCCCAAAGCAAATTCAAACATTTCAACATTTTAATGGCATTTAAATGTTGCAAATCTAGTTTAGTGATGACATCTGCATGGACACTTCTATATAAATTCCTCCCTCTCCTCCTTTTTGTACACTTATAAGAGCATTAACACAGTTCACAGTGACTTTACTTTCCTTCTTGCTTTCTCTCATTCAGCACTTTTTGTTACATCCTCAAAGATCCAATGAGTCCCTGTTTAATTGCTTTTGCTTTTGATACTTGTAATATGTCTGTATCTTTATAGTACATAGCTATTTTATTCTTATTCCCATCAGCCTTGTTTCTACAGGAAAACACTGAATTCTTCCATTAGTCCGTATTTTAAAGGCTGACACTCAGTTTTGTTACATGAAAATACCCCTTGATAGATTCTTTAGAAAAAGTCTTCAGGAATTGGATTTACTAAATACTTGTATATTTGTAAAAGCATTTAGCTTAGCTTATATTTTAAAAGTTATGTTTGTTCATGTTTTCCTTTATTAGATAATGCAAATGTAAAATGTATAAATAAATTTATTTATATAAAAGCAAAAAAGTGTAAAATTGTTATATTCATTATATGTATTCCAAAAATGCCTGATCACAATAGATTTTTCTACCCATTTAGGGGAGACCTGGATGTCCAATATCTACCATCTATATCTATCTATCTATCTATCTATCTATCTATCTATCTATCTATCTATCTACCTATCCACTTATGTATCTATCTACATATCTACCTATCTATGCATCTAACTGATTATCAATATCTCTCTATTATCTATCTATCTTTTATCTATCTACTCATCTATCTGTCTATCTATCTATCTATCTATCATCTTATCTATCTCCTATTAAGATTAATCATTTATCCTTTATCCTTTTCAAATATTTTTGATGTCTCTTAACATTGATCATGGTGTATTTACCTCACAGTTTTGTGGTTTTCTCTCTCAATATTTAGTTTCAAGTTCTACTACAGATAAATGTCTTTGAATTATCTTGTATCTATTCTGTTTATTGCATTTATTTTCTTCTTCAGAGACTGCTATTGTATTTATGCCAGATCTTTATGTTTCATCTATATCCATCACCCAATCTTGAATATATTTTAATCCATCTTTATTAGTTTTGCTATGTGTAAAAGTCTCTTTTCTTTATTTCATTGAAGATTTATTCTATTTTGCTTATTTGCATTTACATTTCTTTGTAACATTCAAGAAATAAATTTCCCTTTTTGTTTTAAATCTATTTTTGAATTTTTAATCGTTATTTTCAAATAGTCATTTTCTCTAATTAGCACCCAAGTTTTGAAATTCTAACAGGTTGTGTTATGGGTTCTATAGTTTCATTAATTTTTAAAGGTAATTTGGAGATGCATGTTCTTCAGTCTTGTGGGCAACTTTCCTGTTGTAGCTCCACTACATATGGGATTCAGTTCATTATTTTGTGTGGTTTTAGTATCAGTTTTATTTGTGATTCCCTACGGATCCTTTACTGTTGTTCATTAGGAAGAAAACTGCTTTTCCAGCACTTTCAGAATGGAATGTGGAACAGCATAAGAGGCTCTTTCATCACAATGAAGATGCCTGGTCTTAGACTCTTCTCAACATCACTCCTTTGCTTTTGTCTTCTAAATTTTGTGTGTGTTTGTTTGGTTTTTGTGTTTTAGAGACAAGGTTTCTCGGTGTAGCCTTGGCTGTCCTGGGACTTGCTCTGTATACCAGGCTGGCCTTAAACCCAGAGATCTACCTACCTCTACCTTCTGAGTGCTGGGATTAAAGATGTGCAGCATCACTAGCCAGTTTAGTCTTCTCAATTTTTATCTTGATCTTTTCTTCTGTGCTACGCTATCCTTTGTGCTCCCAGTCTTTAGCCCACTATCTCCTACTTAGTTCTAATCTTTGTTATGTGAGAATTCTCTTTATAGGTCCTAGATCCTCAAGTTCTCTAGAAAAAAAATGGATCATACTTTAAATTTTTTGCAATGACCTTCAAATGGGAAGTTTCTAAACCCTCTTTTCCCCACTTCTCCCTTCCTAGGACTCCAGAAAATAAAGTCAGAGTTTTTAGCTAGCAGATAACATTAGTCTCAGTGTCTTCCCTAAATGGTCTCCAATAGGGTTCTTATACAAGGTGGGTGTTGTATAAAAGGGGGCAGAGGTATGGGTTGTATTCCCAGCACCCAGCTCCCAGCCCCCAGCCGCTGGCCCGCTCAACCGCTGGGTTGCTTGCTTATGCCCGAAATAACCACATGACAAGTATATTCATTTAAACTCTGCCTGGCCCATCATCACCAGCCTCTTCTTGGCTAGCCCTCACATCATAAACTAACCCATTCCTAATAATCCGTGTGTCACCACGAGGTGGTGACTTACCAGAAAAGTCTAACCTGCATCCATCTGCGGCGGGAGCATCATGGCGACTGCCCACTTCGTTCTCTCTCACCACCTTCTGTTCTGTCTACTCCACCCACCTAAGGGCTGTGTCCTCTCCTATAGGCCAGGCAGTCCTTTATTCAACCAATGAAAGCAACAGAAATAAAGATGGACCCTCCTACAGGTGGCTTTTGTTATCTTTGATGATTTAACCTACCTACTTATGTTTTGAAGTCTGTGAATACACTAGCTTCTTTTCTTGTTGCTGTCATACAACACCTGGTAAAAGTCACTTAAAGAAGGAAGATTTTATTTTGGCAGGCCACTTGAGGAATGGATGTCACCAACATTAAGGAAGATTTTCCTTCCCTCAGAACTCTCTGGAAATCTTGTCATAAATATGCCCCGAGTTTGTAGTGCAGATGATTCTAGATCCCACCAAGTAGACAATTAAGATGGTCATCATGGTGGGTGTGTTCAGAACCTATGTTTCTCTAGAGTTGGTCTTCACAGCACTCTTTTTCATCCTGTAGTCCCCTTGACTGTCCCAATGGAAGGATTCATGGACCTGCTGGGTCTTCTAGAATTCTATTGGAACTGTGGGTTGGCAAACTGATGAGGTGCACTGGAAAGAAATCTTGGAAGAAGGGGTTAGATGAGAAAGGGGAGGGCTTCCAATTAAAACAAGCGTATGGGAAGGTACGAAAGTGTGAAACACCTTGACACAATAGTAGGGCTGTGTTCTGTTCAGCACGCTCTAGTGAGAGGTGAGTGTGAGGTAATGGAAGGAATGAATGTTGGAAACAGATGGGGCTCGATCACAATGAGTCATGTGTGCTAACCTGGCAGGTCTGGACATTAAGTTATAGGGAGCCACGGAGGATGTAAAGTGAGGAAGTGACAGTCGATGGATGACTCAGGGAAACGTTCTCTGTCCTCAGGTGTTGAGAACCATCTCCAAGTTGTCTGGATGATAGACAAGACCCCTCCACTTACCTCTTCTAGTTAGGCACCTAGGTTGAAATGAAAGTAGCATGTGATTAAAACAAGGCAGCGGCTAATGGAACAGTGATGCTGCTCTCTTGGCGAGAGCTGAGTGTGAAGAGATGCCTTTGGATGAGCCGGGAAGCGTGGCGTGGATATTAGGTCCTTCGATAAATCTGTGTGGCTACAATATCAGCAGGTTTTTTTTTTTCTCTTTTTGGTTCTTCTTGTTTGATTGCTGTGCTGCTTCTCGGAGATGCACTGCTGACTGTTTCCCTGACAATACCACATGCAGTTAGTCATAAACAGGACTTGTTCCTATTCTTCAAGACTTTTATCAAGATTGTCCATAAAATGTAATGGCATGATGTTATTTTTCATTTATGCACATTGGCTTTCTCCCTGCCAGTCTCTGATTATGAATGGATTACGTTATATAGATATACAAGTGTGAATCCCCATGGGAGGCCTCACCTTCTCTGAGGAATAGATGGGGAATGGGGGGGAGGGAAGTTGAGGAGAGTGGGAAGAGGGGAGGGAGAGGCAACTGGGATTGGTATGTAAAATAAAAAATTGTTTTGAAAAATAAAACATAAAAATAGCAAGAACAACAAAAAAGAAATTTTAACATTTCAGGTTTTTTTCTTTGACACTACAGAACGATAAGACAAAAGCAGAAAGATACAAAGGATTGCTATTATGGTTGCTATTATTAAGGAGCTGAATTATGACCTCATGCAAGTTTTGGTGTGGAAAGAAGTGCATGAACACAAACTATACTCTTACTCCCGTCTATCTCAGGTAAAATTCCATAGACAGGAGGCACAGAAATTGTGATCAACTGCAGCCACACACCCTTGCTCGAGTACTCGGTAGAAATGCAAACCCTTCAGCCCTACCTCAGGCACCTGACTCAATATTTGCATTTTATAAAAAGACTCTGATATGAATCATCTGAACAGTAAAGCTTTGAAATCACTCTACCAACCCATGTAGAGAATCAAATTTTATTTCATTAAATTAGAATCAATGAAATGATTTCTTTTTATTTATTTACTAGATTTTTT
>JAQHUG010000101.1:4397409-4442210 GCA_028555095.1 Dicrostonyx torquatus | reverse complement strand
AAATGTCAGAGCCCACACTTCCTCAGGCAGCAAATGGAAGCAGAGAGAATCTAAATTGGAGATCTCCATCGGGTCCCTTCTCTCAGGGATTGGGAAACCCCACCAGAAGAACACGGTTCACCAAATCCACTAGGCAGGGCTCACAGACTGAAGTGGCAAGCACTGGGCCTGCATGGGTCTGCACCAGGTCCTCTGTGGCTCTGTGTATGTGCTATAGTTGTTAGCTTGGTGTTTCTGTGAGACCCCTAGCAGTGGGATGGGGGTACCTCTGACTCTGTTACCTGCTTTTGAGACTCTTTTCCTCCTGCTGGTTTGCCTTGTTCAGCCTCAATATGAAGGCTTGTAGGCAACTTGGGTCCTATTTTGTTCGGTTTGGCTGTCATCTCTTAGAGACCACTATTTTCTGAAGAGGGTAGTGGATGGGGAGCGGAGGGAGATAAGAGGGAGGGGTGGAGAAAGGGGAACTGTGCTTGGGATGGGTTATGTGAGAGAAGAACCTATTTTCAATTTTAAAAAATAATTATTTTTATTATTTGAAATTAAAACGTAACTAGTTCATTTCCCCTCCTTCCAGCCTCTCCCACATGTGTATAGGCCATTTGATCTCTCTCAAATTCATGGCTTCTTTTTCTTTAATTGTTTACACACACACACACACACACACACACACACACACACACACACCTTCCTAAATATATAAATACAACCTGTTCAATTCATGTAATGCTATTTATATGTGTATGATTTGTGGGCTAACCATTTGGTAAACCAGCTAGGGCTCTGTTCTGGGGGAAACTATTTCTCCCGCCCCTCAGCATTTTTCATTTACCTGTAGTTCTTTATTTAGGATCAGGGACCTCTTGTTCAGGCCTTGTGGTCTTGTTTAGGCAGCTATGTTGGTTGAGACTTCATGAGTGTAGGTTCCCCAGTAGATCTAGGGGCACAGTTTCAGCACAAACTTCCTTTTCCTCTGAGTCTTACCGTCTTCTGTACTCTCTTCCATGATGCTCCCTGAGTCCTGGGCCCAGGATATGAACTGTAGACAGGAAGCCAAATGTGTATGACTCTAGCCTAACCACAGCCTCTACCACAGCAAAGCTTGATCTTCTTCCTTTGCAATACTCCTCAGGAAGAAAAGGAGCTGATTTAAGGAGAACTGGCAAAGCAGATGACAGTTTCTGCTCTTTCTGAAGTCAGTTTAGTTAGACAAACATCTGGCTTTGCCACTAGTTCATTAGGTGACGGTGGGGGCGATGTGTAGGCTTTCCACAGACTGGTATGTTCATCTGCAAGAGTAAATTATGAATTTCCACAGATCGGTATGTTAGAGGAAATTATGAATTCCTACCTCAGAAAGTTGTTGTGCGGACCAAATGAAATGGGGTGTGTAAGGTAGTTAGCTCAGTGCCTTATGCACAGAAACCACATAAATATTAGCTATTTCATAAAGCACATAAGATGACTTTCCCGCAACTTGGGTGTACTTAATGCCTTGTTAGAAAAGACGTCAAGCTGATCTCAAAATGACCAATGTCACTGTGTTAGATAATACTGTGCAAGCATCTGGGGGTAATTCTCGGAGAAGATGCACCTTCGATTTGATGTTATTTAAAAAAAATGCAGTCTACATTATTACTTAGATATAGTTTACCGATGAGTCCTTTAATAAAAATGAAATTCTTATATTTCTGATAGTATCCTTTCTCAATGAATTATGCAGAAAAATATATCTTCTATTATCTTAGAAATATCTGATATTTCAAGACTTGAATCTTCTTATTCTTGTTTCTTCCATTTTATTGCATGCTGGCTTGTGCCTGTGTCCTGGTAAGTCCTGCGGTCATGTTACCGTAAGTACTGAGTGACTGACCTAGCCATTGTTTACGCATCTTGAAGCTCTCGAAGGTAAGCATGTCAACAAGCAGCAGTCACTGCACGGAACAAACGCAAATAAAGCACATGCTACAAACCCCTCCATTTTTACAAGCTTTAGGAACCTGTCTGACTTATTCTATTATTGCCCACACATTTTAAAAGCCATGCATTATTCCCTGGCAAGCATTTGAAACTAGAGAGGACCACACTATGGAGGCTAGACTGAAGCTGGTGAAATTGGCTCCAGATTGTATTTATTTCTTATTACAGAGCTCAGCATCCTTATGTTCCCTCATCAACAAAAAGACTCCCCCCTGCACACTCTTGGTGCTCTCTGTTTATGTTCACCTGCTACTCAATTAACACCCCATCAAAACGCACACTTGCTGGGGGTTTATTGTCGAACCACTGCCTAGCAGCCTTTAACCCTCTCTCTCACCTACATTACGCACAGAGTTAGAAACAGTCCCCTGACTGTGCTTAGAAAACACATCTTTTCATTCGGTGTTTGTGTAAGGTTTTCCTTGGGCGTATTACCCTGGGTGTTCATAATGCTGTAACGGAATCTACATGTGTCTGACATTTATTACCTTCAGGACTGTAAAACTCACTTTTCTCTTTCAACTGTGACTGCTGACATACTACATAAAATAAACTTTAAATATCACCTATAAATTAATTAGTATTTTCCCTGTATTGGGAAAGCCAGTGAAGGCTTAGCAGCATTGACCTGTTATGTTTAGAAAGCATAATTGGACTGAATACTAATGACAAAGGGATTATTCTTACTCAGTTTGTTTTTCATTAGCTGTACTTACATTTATATTAACCAGCTAAAAATATTTATTTATAGAAAATTAAGGGACCATAATGTTTCAAGAACAAAACTTGCATCTCTCACTTCAAAATTGTTTCACTGATAAGATAGCTCCAATTATTTTGCTTTCGTAGTATGTAAATTACTATTAACTCTCTCTCTCTCTCTCTCTCTTTCTATCTCTCTCTCTCTCTCTCTGTGTGTGTGTATGTATGTGTGTGTGTACACATGTGTATTTATGTGTGGTTCTGGGGACTGAAGTTATACATGCCAGAAAAACACTGCTCATATCACATTCCCAGTCCCCATGAACTCTTATATATAAATGATGTAGCTCTAAATTACATAAATGCTTTTGAGTATTGTGCTTTTGTATATAAATGATGATTTGGGGAATATACTATTTTACATACATATTTTTTTATACAAAGTGTGGTACCGAGCTTATATTTTTACACATCTTATATCCTGTCTTCAATACTCATATCCTATGTGATGGCTAGTTTTATACCAACTTGACACAAGTGAGAATCATTTAGAAAGAGGGAGCCTCATGAGACAATGCCTCTACCAGATTGGCCTGTGGATTTCCCTGTGATGCTTGCTTGCTTGCTTGCTTGCTTTCTATGGTAGTTTGAGTAAGAATGGCATGTCACAGGTTCATATATTAGAATGCTTAAACACGAGGGAGTGGCATTACTTGAAGGGATTAAAAGAATTAGGATGTGTGGCTTTATTGGAGGAAGTATGTCACGGGGGTGGGCTTTGAGGTTTCAACAGCCCATGCCAAGCCCAGAGTCTATGGATCAGAATGTAACTCCCCACTACTACTCCAGCACCTACCTGCATGTTGTCATGTTTCCCATGATGATGATAATGGACTAAGCCTCTAGAACTGTTAAGCCAGCCACCAGTTAAATGCTTTCTCTTATAATAACTACCTTTGTCATGGTGTCTCTTCACATAAATACAACAGTGATTAAGATACTGCATTTTTTTCCTTCAAGTTTGGCAGAATACACAATCTGCACTTTTTTAAAATTATAATATAAGTTTTCTTGATGAATGGTGTAGGAGGGCCCAGTGCATTGTGGATGGAGCCAGGCCAAGACTGGTGGTCCTGGTTGCTCTGAGAAATCCGGCTCTGCAAGCTATGAAGAGCAAGCCAATAGGCAACACCCCTTCATGACCTCTGCATCAGTTCTTACCTCTGGGTTTCTGTTTTGTTTGATTTCCTGCCCCGACTTCCCTGAGTGGGGAACTGTGATGTGGAACTGTAAGATGAAGCAAACCCTTTTCTCTGTGAGTTTCTTTTGGTCATTGTGTTTTATCACAGCAATAGAAACCCCAGCTAAGACATCCTGTAATTAGATGAATTTTAATTCACGTGGTGACTTCATCACTCACTTAGGGAAAGCTAAGCTTCTTGTCTAATGCTGTTTTTTTCATATACAGACAGTAACATTGGCATCTGTTTCATATAATTGATGTCAAAGTTAAAAAAGATATACTTGGTGCCTGTCATGGTATGTTAATCAGCTTTCTAACACTATTACAGATAGATAATTAACTTATATAGAAAAGCATGTCTTTGTCTTAGTGTGTTATATATTCCGATCTTTGATCAGATGCACGTATTGTTTTTTGCATTTACTAGGGATGCTGAATGACACTGGGCAGGAGAATGTGACAGAGGAGAACTGATCACTACCTGGCTGGAAGCAATGGACGGGAAGGAGCTGGAGTCTTACAATCCCTTTAAAGAGTGCTGCCCCTTTTAAAGACTCGCCATCTCCAACAGTGATCCACTTCTGCGTTGTCTTGTTGTTCTATGTCACCTGCTTGCCCTTCGTCTCAACTTCTGATTTCCTCCTCTTGGTCTCTTCCAGGGTCATGCACTTTTGAATGCTCTGAGGTTCTTAGAGGCCATATTTCAAGTTTGTTCTGTTTCTTGCTCTTAATTCAGGCATTAGCTTAAGAAATTTTCTTGGAGGTAGAATAGGAAGGTAGACTGATTTGGCAGCCAAGAGTACAGCTCACAGTAACATGTCTGCTGCTGTTTCATGGTGTGATCCCTTTGGACTGCTACAGAAAGACACACTTGGTGCCCCATGTCCATTTCTCTTAGTCCTCACCCACTGGCCTTTCCTCTTTTATCATCTGGCTCTAAACAACTTCTTCTTCTTCTTCTTCTTCTTCTTCTTCTTCTTCTTCTTCTTCTTCTTCTTCTTCTTCTTCTTCTTCTTCTTCTTCTTCTTCTTCTTCTTCTTCTAGAATACTTACTTTTTTATTTATTGAAAGAGAGAGAGAGAGAGAGAGAGAGAGAGAGAGAAAGAGAGAGAATATTCCTGTGTACATTAATGCAGGTGTCAGTAGAGGCGAGAAAAGGACAGAGGACACTGAATCTTCAGGAACTGCAATTAAGGGAGTAGTGAGCTGCCGGCTGTGAATACTCGAACTTGAACTCAAGACCTCTGAAAGAACAGAACGCCCTCCTAACTGCTGAGAAATCTCTTCAGCTCCCTAAACTTTTGGTTGCTTCCATAGAAACATTGTTCTTAAGCCAGTATGTTTACATCTATGCATTTCTACGTTTGAATGAAAATAGAAAGATTGATCCATTCAATTATTTAGCAATTATTATCATTATTTTTATTTCCTCTGGGGATTGAGGCTTGGACTGAGGAGATAAAAATGCACCTGGACTATTAAATTAACAACACAAATCTATTTAGAAAAAGAGCCAGTAATTGTCATTGTTGCTGATTACAAGAGCCAGAAGGGAGTGAGCAAGGAAACTTCATATTTTTCTTTTTTTGGACTGAGGAAACTTTTCCCACTTTGTCCACCTTATTGTTAGGAGGAAATCCTTCAGGTCAAACAATAACTTTTATTTCATGATATGATTTGGGTGTTGGTCTGAGATACTTTGTTTCATTTTAATTTTACAGGGGAGAATTGATTTTTTAAATATTGAAACCTATATTTTAAGTATGGTTTTGCTTAAAATTTCCTCCTCACATTTGAAATACATCTGACTCACTGATTTCATAGATGACAGAAAATATTTGATATAATCTCCCTGTACTAGATAGTACTTTGGTACTTTTAACACAAATGTTGCCCAACAAAATATTACCAGATATTTCCCTAAAGGTCCATCAAGGCCCTTGCTTTTCTTTGTCTTTGTGCCTGTGTGTGTTGGAGATGATGGTGCATGCATGAGTTCATGTGGATGTATGTACCAGTCCATATAGGTGTGCATATACATTTATGGAGGCTAGATGTCACTGGGTTCTTCCTCAGTTTCCACCTTGTGGTCAGGTGCATTGCTTTCATGTGGCTGCTTGGAATCTAAAGTCAGATCCTATATCTCTTCCATCCCTAATGATACCCATTAACCTTTACTAGTCCATCTCTTGGATTATAATTTTTGTTTCATTATGTAAGCCATTTAGTCTAACTAGGGCCATCTGTGTGAACAATGGATTGGAACTATCCATTGGAACCTGGTAGGTTCACCAGTGAGTATATAACTGAAGGAGATGAATAATTCCCCAACAATCTGTGGGCCCTGTTAGTGCCTCTGCCATCCATACTTGGCTGTTGATAGACAAGACCTTGTGCAAACCTAGTGCTGGTATCCTAAGCTGCTAAGAGTTCATAATAGTAATGCCTATCTGTTTCCCAGATTTCAATTTTGCAGCTCTTCATTCTATCTTTTGACTTTCACTTTTGGACTGTTTCCTGAGCCTTAGGGTGGTATATATATCTTATCTAGGACTAAGTTTTCATTTCTTACTTATTCTCAAAATTTTCTGCGGCAACGAGTCTCTGCGTTTTAATGCCATTGACTGAAAGGGGAAGCTTATTGGATTAAGGCTGAGAGCCTCATTTGTCTATGGATATAAGTATAAATATCTAGAAAGAAGTTGGATGCTATATCCATTTAACAAAATGATGTGTTTTAGACCAGGCATCAATTCCCTTCCTTGGAGTTGTCCTAAATGCAATCATAGAGTCATTAGTTGCTCTCCTAACAGTAGTGCTGTTATTGCACAAGTGCATATATCTTGCCTAGCAGATTTTTCTTGTAACTAGTAAGGTTCACATCTGGGTAGGACCATTAATGTTCTTTCTCCATCATCAACCTGTCCAGCATCTTCTCGGACTAGGAAAAGTAGCCAGAGGAGGGCTTCCATCTCAGTTCCAGTTTGCCTGATACATAGATAGTAATTTCAGTGGCATTTTTGGAATGAGGATTAGGATCCATTAGTAATGCTGAAGTTACTATCATTAATGTAAAATCTATGAACCTAAGTAGATGTCATTGACCCATGACTTTGTTTCCCCTTTTGCAAAGTGGAATTGAAAATAAATATAGTTCAAAGATATTGAATGATTTGACATGATCGTTTTATGAAACAGAAATTAGAGTTAAGCTTCTAAGCCATCACATGTATTGCAGCAAGACCATGATAGACTGATGGGTTAATGTTCAGTCCCTTTCTGAGGATGAAGCACCCATTCCCCACATTAAAATTAGCCACTGGCTATAATAACCGTGTTCAGCGGTGTGCTCTGAGGTAAGCAGAACTTAACAGATTCATGTAACAGACTCCAAGCAATCAGAATGGGAACAAATAAAGCATGCCATTTCTTTTTATTATACATCTGTTCTTTCATCTCTGCATTCTTAAAAATAAACCGCTCTTTCAATAAAACCACCGTATGATGAAGTTTACTATGTTTCCATAATATTATGATGCAAATATTTCTTTACAGCCAGATTGGAGTAAGCAGAGGCAGAATCCACAGCTGAGTTTTCTTTTGCATTCTCCCTACTTTTGAACTTTTCAACGGCAGGTGGGAGATGCTCCGAATCCATACAACTCAAAGCAGCATGGGGAGGTAGTGAAGTATAGATCTTCGTTCCCTGATACAACTCATTTGTTTGAGTTTGATTCCTATATCACCATGATGTGATTATTTTAAACTTCTTTAAACAAATAAATCAAAGAGGCCATGCTTTTACTGACCTTACAATTAACTATACATGTACACCCACAATTATGTAAGTATATTTGTAAATATTGAAGTTATTAATTTTGAATAAGCTTAATAATCTATTACTGTAGTCAATATCTTACATACTTGTCCCTTGTTTGTTTTAGGATAGGATGGTGGCTGAGGCTGACATGGACAATAGATGCTGAGTGGTCTCTTTCTTCTGGTTAGTCTTCTCATGGTATATCTCTGCATGTCAGAGAATTTTGATCAAATGGCACATCTATAGGACAATAATATTATTCTCCACCTGCTTTTAAAAATAACATTGTGCTGGGTTTGGAGGCAGCAGGTTAAAATCGACTAACTTAGTGAGAAAGTAAAAAGACTGAGAAGAGTAAGGCAAGCCTGTGGAAGGCAAGGGTAGCAAATAATCTCATTATAAAGAGTGTGGTTAATACGGAATTCTCGGTTAAACTGGAAGTTGTAATTCTTAATAGGTAGATAATGGACAATGAGAAACACTAAATTTAATATTGTAGCTTTTGCTTCTTTATCTGATATTGATGTGCTGTTAGTGAACATGAAAATAATGAAATACGCAATGATAGGCATGGCTAGATACACATATACATACAGGCTGATTTCTTCAATGGGATAAGAAAATAGAAATTGTAATTGCTTTGATCTTTTGCAAATCTTGATTGGGCCAGCCTTAGTGTACTTAATTTTGGTGATAACATTGTAAATGTTTCTGAAGTTTTAATTATACCAATATGAAGATCCTTAATTAAACTCACAAGAAAAATAATTATTTGCATCACCTATAATGTCCAGTACTATATAATTGTTGGCATGTGAATCAATAGAACAAGATGCCTGATTATCTAAAGATGATCATTAATTACTTAGTATTGATAATTATGCTCAATCCTGGTTTAAAGAGCATAAATTATAGAATTTATGTGGAGGCGATGAATAGAGCTTAGAATGCTGTTCAGTCGTGGCTTCTGTGTACATAGTGATGATTCTACTGAAATGCACAGGATGCTTTCATTATCCTTCAAATGATAAGGATAAAAGAGTGGTATCTATCATAGTTATGTTGAGAAACCAAATCCTGTACAATGTAGCTCCTCTTTCTGAAATCCTAGATGTCCTCCACTCTACTGGCTTCTATCTAGTCAGTTTTCAACTTTTGGTCCATTTGTTCCTATTAATTGTCCACACATCAACATGTACGTCAAATATGAAGACACACGTTAATATGGCATTGATGTCATTTAAAAAATACTCTCCTGCCAGCTCACCTGTCAAGATGGAGCAGTGTAACACAACCTTTGGATGTAAAAAATGTATCTATAACATCCTTAATGTTCTCTTCTGTGGAGCATGACTTTGGAACCTGCTGAATCATAAATGGGATGCCCTCATCAAATTTTCCCCCAAGACTCAGGGAGTTATAGGGAGGAGGAGATTATAAGAGAAAAGGAAGATCATGAGAATTAGAGGGCATGGATTAAAGGCACAACAGGGCTAATGTGCATACGAATGACAGAGAATGTGGCAGCATGCACCTGGTGCTTCTATCAGACAGCCTGATAGTATCAGATGTTAAAGACTGCTGTAGACTAGAGTAGAGGTCACTGCTACAGCACTTGCTTACTGCACAGGAGCATCTAGTTTGATTCTCAGTCATGAAAAGGATATTTTTGATAGCAAATTCCAGGTATGATCTTCTCAATGGAAAGAAAAACCCAATCAGAAGTTTATCGTAAAACGTATAGGTTTGGGTTTAAAGTCATCAATGAACTAAATTTAAAGTTATTTAAAATAATTAATGTTATACATTTGGGTGATTTTATAAGAATTAAGAATGTGTGTATCTTAAATATTACAGTTTTCTCAATTTAACAGTATTACTAATAGTGGAACTATTTTCTAAATATAAATGTTGATTTTCAGATGAAAAAATCTCTTCACTTAAGTCAACAAAGTATCACAAGCAGCTGCATGGGCTCACCTTTGTGTCCAGATAGGCTTATAAATGAATTCTGTTCCTCGCTTACTTCTGCTAGCCATTGACAATTATTTTCTAATTTGATTACTATAATGACACACAAGAAACTATGTTCTCTAAAATTTTATACATGAAGATAAGACGTTAATTTAATCCAAAATAAAGATGTTTTCTCATCAGGCAAGTGTATGCTGCATGCTATCTTTGACTTCCTTCTTATGATTAATGTCAAAGACACGAAGTTTGATTTTTAACTTGATTGCACCAGGGCTGCATGCTCTACTACCTAGAAGACAGAATGCAGACTAGAAAGAGCTTGGCTCTCAAGTTAGAAGATTCTGTGCTTAAATTCTACCTACTTTATAGTGAAATCTTACTGAAGCTCCTAATTATCTGAATCTCAGACTCCTTTTTTATACAGCAGGACCAAAATGTCCAAGTCATGGAACTTTGGAATTCACTGAGCTATTACGTAATGGACCTGGAGAGCAGAAATGGCATATTTCTTCAGCTCCTACTTTCTTCACTGAATAGGGAGAGAACTTTTCCATTTCTCTAAGCCACTAATGTGTGTGGCAATCCTTGTAAAATCCAAGAACTTTTACTTAACAAATTAGTAGTAGAATTAAAATCACAAATTAACGCTTTCAATGGCACTTTAGCATTTATAAGACTCATCTCCCAGTTGTTTTCCCTCCTCTCAGGGACTCAGTAAACATCATTCCACATGGTAAATTGCAGTAGCTCTCAAATCCCTTGGTTCGCATCCTGATACCATCACTATATTGACATTTAGCACCCTTCTCTTTCTGTGTTTCTGATTTCTCATTCATAAAACGAAGACTGTAGTGTCTGCCTCATAGGACCATAGTTAGGGTTAACAGTTTTGCACATGCATGACACAGGCATCAGCTCTTTAATAAGCAATAATCATAACTATATATGTTCAATTGATTAAAAAACTTCAGAGAGTTTAAAGGACTTTGGAAGGTTGAAGTGGATAAAGTTAGGTCTGTGTCACAGTTTAGAAAATGATGTTCGAATTCTATGCCAAATGATATTTCCATTAAAGATGCCTCTAATCCAGATGTCCCCAAATGAATCCCATGAAATGTTAAAATGATCACTGAACATCATATGTTGGTTAATTTTATTTGGGCTGTGTTTACAGATGAAGCTGGTAAGATGGCTCAATAATGGGCAAATAATGACTACGCAACCCTGGTGACCAGCCTCAGTCCCCGGTGACCAGCCTCAGTTCCTGGAACCCATATAAAGGTAGGAGAGAACTGAGGGCAAAAAGTTGTCCTCTGACCGCCACACATGCCCTGCTACATGTAGCACACAAACACCATGCACTAATAATTAGTGTAATAATAATAACAATAATATAAATATTTTTAAAAAATCTATTGAAAGAAAACACAAGCTTGTTCTTAGTTGACATTATATTGAATCTAAACTGAAAGGAGTGGATGAAAAGAAAGAATAATAGTGCATATGTAAGAAGTTGCCATGGTGGAATCTACTGCTTCATATGCCAACATTAAACATTAGATTAAAAAGCTGAGAATATGTTAAAAGTACATTAGTCTTAACTTTGCTGATCTGACCAATTAAAAGAACCACAATCTGTTTAGTGTGTTTAATAATTTAGTGTTCTTTTTATCAGCAGTAATAATTTTGATTCTATCACTAATGAATTTGGAGTGATGATATTTAGAAAAACAAAGAGCAAAAATCAAGGGAAAATGAGAGAGAGAAACAGTTGAAAAATGGTTGTTGTGGAGAAGATCTGAGAACTATGACAGTCCCCTATAAACCATGAAAGATCCTTTGGGGGACCTGGGATATAGGGCACAGATGCAACCAATTGCTGAAGTTGGTGGCTGAGCAACTTAATTCCTGGAATGTGTCCAAAAGGATGGAGATCAGCAGTAGGTAGAGGCAGTGGGGCTGCAAGAAAGACCCAGACTACAGTACCTTTATAATTTTTTCTTTGCTACAGTTCCTTTATATTTTTTTCTTTAATTTTTAAAAATTAAAATATAATCACTCCACTTTCACACTCTTCTGTCCTGCCTCCAACACTGCCCCCCACCCGTTCCCCTCCCTCTAAAATTTGTACTGGAGCTAAAGCTACAGGGCATGAGTCATGCTCAGTCTGGGAACTTTGGTATGGGAGAGTGGGCTGGAAACTTGGTAGAGCAGTGTAAGAGGAGAAGGAACGGTTAAGGTGGAGACAGAGAGCATTCATTTGGGGCATAAAAGCACCCTGTCTCATTTATTCCTTCAGTCACTGTAATGCACAAGGCACGAAAGTCTTGATGAGCTTAGAATCTTAATTTCAATCAGAAAAAAATGTCAGCTCTACAGAGGGGAAGGATGTAGCTTCAAGGAACTAAATAGGAGATTTTGAGAGTACACAAGGAGCATCTACAGAAACTGAAATTTTAAAACAAATCTGAAAATGGTTATTCTGTCTTGCCTTCAAGTGAGAATGCATTTGATATGCTTTGTGTAAACTAATTATCAATGAGAAAGTCTCATAAAAACTGTGAGTGCCTTTATGTGTGTTGACAACTTTAGTTGACAGTATGCAGATTTATTCATCCTGTTTGTCTTGATAGCAGAGCCCCTTGTGTGGTGCCTCGGAAGAGGTACCGTTCAGTAGAACTCTGCTCATTTTTGTGAACTTAAACCTTCCCTTTGCATTTATCCTTGACTGAATCTTAATCTATTTACTGAAACCAATAGTAAATAGCACACAATCTAATGACTTAAAGTTGCATATTACCATCTAAATTTTATAGTAAAATTTGGTCTTTTTATTTAGGCACATAATACTTTTGTCAATTAATTTTTTAACAACATCACCACAGAGGTAAAGTCATCATTTATCTATAGCATATATTTTAAGCACTGATATGTATTTTCTATAGACCCAAATTTAAATTATTTTCATTAAATCAAGTACATTTAGCAATACAGTAAATCATGTTTTCGACGGCTGGAGTAGAAAGAAAAGAAATTTGTGTTTTAACACCATCAATCCACTTAATGGATATATAATTTCGGTGGGCTTTTCATTGTTAGTAAAGCCAGACTTTCTGTATAACTCATTTAAAATATTTGTATAGCTTAGAGTTGAAAGCTTCTTAAATTTGTTTTTGTATTTCAAGCTTTCTATAAAAATGTATGTGCTACTAATTTTGAAGGAAGAACAAAGCCCCTGAGTTATATTGTAGACGTTAATGACATTGTTAAAATGATGACAGATCGCTTTAATGGTGGATATGTAGTTAATTGGAGGAAGTATAACAAAATGTGCCATTTCATATTACTTTAAAAAGTCAGTTAAGAGCCATCACCCTCTTACAGTCATGTCTTAACCCAAATCATAAAACATGTGTAGTATTAAAACTGATAGAAATAGCAAGACACATGTATTCATGCTCTGTACATTCATCTAGACAACCCATTAAATACTATTTGTTAACCTTTAATTCAGATGTCTGCATTGAGATAAAATAATGTAAAACACAAGTCATCGGAGGGTCGTAAAACTGTTTCTGCAACTGCTTTTATTAGCCTGCTATTTGATACTGGGGAGAGTTGCACCCTGAAGCGAGTCTTATGTACAAGTTTACAGTCAATATATTATGATACAAGTCTAACCTGTTAGCTATGTGGCAATTGTCATGTTTATTGCTAGGGCCCATGAAAACATAGACATGGTTGTTGACAAATGTCACTGTAGCCTACTCTGTATCATGGACATACCCTTGCAATTCAGAGGACCTGCAGGGCTCTTAGGGTAGGTGTATTTCTACATGTCTATTTCATGTAAACATGTACAGTCTCCAAATAAGCTTTTTATGGTAATTCTCTAGCTCATTTCCCATTTTCTCAAAGTTGTAACTCTTAACACAGAGATTTTTAGTTTTTAGGTCATGTTTGGAACACAAATATCTGGGGACTTTTTCTCAAATAAGTCATAGAATGTGCAAACTGTTAATCAAATGTAAAGATTTACACTGAAACCCATTATCAAACCTCACAGGGTTCCTTATCATTTATAATTACTTCTCTAAGATCATTTTCTGTATTTATGCTGGCAAATAGTCATTTCTTCCAATTAAACTGGCTGTCTCCCGATGCCTGCTCTATGTTCTTAGGATAGTGGTCAAGTCATTGTGTCTTTAATTAAGAATCACTCTAATTTGTTGGACAAGTAAAACAGAAGCACCATATACGGGCTGCCCATGCATGCTTCTGTGTTGCCAGGGCATAAATTTTATTTTTTTCATTTTCATTCTAATTTGAGTTGGCTTCCTTATCGGAAAAGGCAATATGCTCTCCAAAGTGATGGGAAAGTAACGTTTCTTCTCTGTCAGCAAAATATATTTTCTGCCTCTAGACTTCATTCTAATGACAGATGCTTAAAAACTTTGAGTATGCTCAATGACTTGCCTCCGGAAGCCATTTTATTCCAGCCATCTTCTTCGAGTGTTGACAGAATCTCCTACTGTACTAACTATGTAACTATCCTGGCACATTAGCAAGGGGAAAAACCAGTGTGTGTCAGTTTTTTTGTTACAGTCTAGCAAGTTACCATAATGTTCACAACTTCATCCACATTCTTCTGGCCTCAGTTTCCCACAGTCTTGCAGGCTGTGATGACCAGCAGGCAGAGATTAGAACGCAGCTCACCTTTCAAACTTGCCTGGTTTTGATAGAACTCTGGCTTTTGTAAATGTGAGATGGAGCCTCTTTTCTCTTGCTAGCTGCAGGTCCTGAAGGTCACCTTAGTTCCTCCCAGGTGACCCTCCTGTACCTATTTATAGAGCTGAAGCTGCTTTACCCAGCAAGGGCATCACTCTGACCTCAGAAGCCTAAGCCTTTATTTAAAGGCTTGAGCCCGATGACATGAGACCAGGTTGACCTCCCTTCTGATCGTTTGATCTGAACCTTTCATCGTATCCACAGAAACTCCTCACTGTTGCTAAAGAAAGGAATTGGATCACAGGACCAACACAGCGGGTGGAGGCCTCAGGCTATTGCAAAAATTCTGCCTATGACAAATTTGTACTTCATGTAGTTGGGGAACTGAAAATTCAGAGAAGTTTAAAACCAATAGAACTGTCAGATGTTTTCTTTTTCATCAGACAGAAATTACATTCTTTGGTTTGAGCTGCTTTTATGTTGCTTTTCATGACACAGGGCAGACTGATTTCAGGGTTTTTTGTTGTTGTTGTTTTTGTTTTTTGTTTTTTTTTTCTGTGAAATGCTCATGAAGGGCTAAAGGGCTCCTGTTCCTAATGACTGTGGCATCTGAGTCATCATAGCTATGAAGCTATTGCTTATAAGGAAAAGTCATGGAGCCAGGCATGGTGGTACAAGCTTGCAATGCTAACTTTTGGGATGTGGAGGCTAGCAAGTTTGGGGCCAGCCTGTGCCCCATAGAACCATCTGGAAAATGTCGAGCATATGAATAAATGACTAAAATATACTCAGTATCTACTATGTTAGCACATAAACACCTTTTTAATTCTTAAAAACCCTAAAAGTTAGCCAGGCCTGGTGGCTTATGTCTGCCACCTCAACACAAGGGAGCCTGAGCTAGAAGGATTGCAGTGAGTTGGACGACTACCTGGACTCCACTAAGATCCTGTCTCAAAAGACAACACAAACAAAAGGTTGTACACAGTATTGTCATTACTGTTTTCCAAATAAACAAATCAGAGATCAAAAAGTACCCATTTTCTGGGTGTCACAGTTATTGTTGGTTAGAGGAATAAGTGTGCATTGAGTCTTTGTAATTCTAAAGCTCATGACCTTCACTGGCTTATTCATTCACATAGAAAAATTACATGGGTCAGACCAGGTTGGCATGGACCACCAGGCAAGCTCCTAGAGCCCCAAATGATCAGTATATACTCAACCTTCACTCTCCACAACTCCCGAAAATGTGGGAATAGATGGTAAAAGGATTTAAACTACAACCCGAAAAAGCCTGCCATTGAGTAAATGTATCTCATTGCCCATTGACAGTGTGTTTGTTAGACTGGAAACAGATTTCTTGACTTCCAAAGATGTGCTGGAAGACAGATAGAACAAGAGTTCACACACCTGCTTAGTATGATTTTCTTCATTGCTCCATGAGAACCAAATAAGCTTTAAATACTGAACATTCTCTAGAATCCACCGCTTTGTTAGTGAACAGTGAAGCTGAAGGATGTAATCTTTGTAAAGAAAGTCAAGTTTACTGGGACATGAGTGTTACAGCCTCGCAACTATTCTCCTCTCCCCTTTCCATATCAATCTTTTAAGAACTGTATTTTGTTTCCTTCGGCATTGCTCATGAAAGGGAAAAGCTGTCCTATAATAATCACGCTGTGCACTGATCAGACTTCCAATGATTTTACAGTACATTTCACTAAGAATTATTGGATTTTATGGCACATTGTGGCATGGAGGATTCATGAGTAGTGTAGAGCCATGACACGACAGAAACTTCCTGAGCCTTTTGCAACAATTCACTCAGTAGATCGCAGGCTTTGGCCAACAATCCCTGAGGAGCTGTGGCTATTTGAAGCTTTACTTGCCTCACTGTCTTGGAGCTGAAAGGGGTGGAATTTTTAGAAGGATAACATTTTAAAGGGGTAGGATTTTAAGGCTTACTGATAGCATGTTTATATATGATTACTTTTGGGATTGTTACCAAGCACTATTGAAAATACATGACAGGTACCATCTTTCTATGAGTCTCTCCCTTTTGGATTCTTTCCTTAATTAGTTATTTCTGGTCAACTTTTTCTAGTAAAATGGTTGTTAAAAGAGTTAGTCTTTTTAGAGCCAGTCATGCATAAGGCAGATAAACAATTTGCTTAAAACCCCAATTTATCAATACTCAGGGCATTATGATCCCACAAAACAGTCCTCTTGTTTTAGGCTTCATAGGTTCTGCAACATAATTATAGCCTAGAGATACAATGTCCTGGATTGTAGAGTCAGACCATGAAAGTTTACTCATGCTTGAGATTTCTTAAGGGCTTTTCGTAAGATTGCCAATTTTACTATGTTAATTCTACCTAACCAAGAGCATGGGAGATCTTTCCACTTTCTGGTGTCTTCTTCAACTTCTTTCTTCAAAGATTTAAAGTTCTTGTCATGCAAGTCTTCCACTTGTTTGGTTAGAGTTACTCTGAGATATTTTATGTTATTTGTGGCTGTTGTGAAGAGTGATGTTTCTCTGATCTCTTTCTCACCCCATTTATCATCAGTGTACAGGAGGGCTACTGATTTTTTTTTTGAGTTAATCTTGTATCCTGCTACATTACTGAAAGTGTTTATGAGTTGTAGAAGTCCCTTGGTGGAATTTTTGGAGTCGCTTATGTAAGCTATCATATCATCAGCAGATAGTCAGAGTTTGACTTCTTCTTTTTTGATTTGTATCCCCTTGATCTCCTTTTGTTTTCTTATTGCTCTAGCTAAGACCTCAAGAACATATTGAATAGGTATGGAGAGAGTGGACAACCTTGTCTTGTTCCTGATTTCAGTGGGATCGCATTGAGTTTCTCTCCATTTAGTTGGCTGTTGGCTTGCTGTATATAGCCTTTATTATGTTTAGGTATGTTCCTTGTATCCCTGCTCTCTCCAAGACCTTTATCATGAAGGGATGTTGTATTTTGTCAAAAGCTTTTTTGGCATCTAATGAGATGATCATGTGGTTTTTATTTTTCAGTTTGTTTATATGGTGGATAAAGTTGACAGATTTTCGTATGTTGAACCATCCCTGCATCTCTGGGATGAAGCTGACTTGATCATGGTGGATGATGGTTCTGATGTGTTCTTGGATTCAACTTGCCAGCATTTTATTTAGTATTTTTATATCAATGTTCATGAGTGAGTTTTGTTTGTAATTCTCTTTTTTAGTAATGTCTTTATGTAGTTTGGCAGTGCAATATACACATGCCATACTATTGAAAATAGTATAAGGAAAAGGAGAAACTAATTTTATGCCACTGTGACTCTTCATGATGACTCTAAGCTTGCTCTCTAGCATGATGAAAAGATGTGTCAGTGTTCATGGCAGCCACCTCTCTTATTTGTCACAGAGTCATGAACAGGATGTGACTTCCCTCATGTTGGCAAGGATGAACATGAGTTTGTTTTCAAAAGTGTAGAAGGTTCTCCTGGGCAAATTATGATTCCTGACATGACATAGGTTTCAAAGAAATCTGTTGAATTCAACTTTCTGTGTGTTGAAGTAGCAGCAACTATTTTTGTATTCCTGAAGGATCAAGTGCATGTTATTCCTTTGAGATTGTGATTGTGAATCTTGGGCTTGCTTTCCTCTTCCACTGACCATGACCTCAAGAGGAATTAGTCACGTATAGTCTCTGAGTCCATTTGTCACATTAACCCACATAGAAAAAAAGTTTTTTTTTTTATTTTTTCTTTGTTCTAGAGGTAGGGCTATTGTAATCTGAAATTCAGTTCTTTATTTTTCTACTCAGAACTGCATTAAATAGTTCTATTAAAGGATTGTTTAATATGTAAACTGCATTATTATATATAACTAAAGTAAGTTTTAAAAATAAAGCATAAAAATGAGGAAATTTGTTGAATGACTGAACTGGCAAATACCCATCTTCTCCATCCCCTGCAGTGCTGCAGTCCCAGCCTGCTTTGCTCTGCGTGACTTAGAAAGTGAACGCACTATTATTTTTCAGGTCTCATTATCTTTCTGCAGAACCACCTGTAAATCTCAGATATCCTCTGTCATGTCACCCACCCTTCTGATGCCCAAATGCATCTGGCAATGGCTCAGATGCAGTGTCACTTCCCTCTCAGAGGGCGCTCACAGCTCTCTTTCCTATTCTGTTGATCACTGCTGCAGTTCAAATCCACGCTTTTGTTTTTGGGAACAACTGAGTTAACTCCTTATAATGCCCGTGCTTCTGGTTTTGAAATCTCCCACTTCATCTTCTACATTGTATTTTTTGTTTTTAAATAAATTCTAAGCTTATTATTTACAAATTTAAAATCATCCAGCAATTTTTCTCTAACTTAAATAATTATGACTAATATCTCGAATGGGTCAAACAACAGCAAAATACTCCACAATGAAGGCCCTGGTTATAAACATTTAGTTTCCATTCCACCCTTCTAGCATTTTCCAGAACCTTTCATTACCAGTCCTTCTTGTCTTTGCTGTATATGTAACTTCATTTATTTGACTAGAATTGTGAATACATAAACATAAAACAATTCAGGTGCTAAAAAATGGTTTAGATACTTCTCATCCTGCCAGTAAAATAACTTTACTTCTTCTTATTTTAGTAATTGTCACTCTAAAAATCTTATCATGTGTATTGATTTATTTTGTGTACACACATGCGAGGATGGGGCATGTACATGCCATGTGCACATGTGAACTTAAAAGTGTCAGTTTTGTCCTTCTACTGTTTGGATCCCATGGATTGAATACAGGTTCTGAGACAGTTCAGGCATCGCTCCCTGCAAGCCACACCCCCTCCAGCAACCTTCTCACCTTTTAGGGCTTTTGTTCTACTGGTATGACTTTCATTGCTTTCTTCTTCTTTTGACATCCCTGTTGTGACCCTCCAGGGCTTAGGATCCATCTTCCCTACATAGTAGCCAGATTTAAAACCTGTTCACATCCTTGTCCTCCTTGACAGATTCCCTTCTATCAGTTTAGAGACGTCATCCCTTGCTTTCTTTCTGCTTCTTTAGTGATCTCTTTTAGACTCCATCACAATTCCTTCATCCTCTAACTCCCGACTAAACAGTAGCCGTTCTCAGAACAGTCATAAACTCTTCTTCCTCTTGACATGTTCATTCAGAAGAAAAATATATTTTGCATATTTGCTGCATGCTTGCTATCCTTCGGGTACAGTGAGAGAAACAAAATACAAAGTTTGAAAAGCAGATCTTGACGTCTAGCAGGTGAGCTGACAAAGCTTTGGAAGTCATGTTCACCCGCTGCTGGGTATACGTAACATTCCTATCATTATACAAGGTCATCTGAGACCAGGAAGCAAGACTTCTTTTTAACTTTTTCTAAGCATGATCAAAAGATTACGTCCAGAATGCCAAACATTCCCATGTTACAAAAGATTCTGATGTTACAAAAGATTCAGACCTACTGGGGTTCCCCATCACAGGGCTGTGTGTCCCTCTTCTCTGATATTATCCCCGCCTAAAGGCAACCATTTCTTGTTTGAATCTCTTAAGTCACAAAATTAGCATCTGGCCCTGTAATAGATCAACTATCCTCCCTACTGAGGAGTCTACAAATGCCCACGTTAAGTGTTCTGTTCCATTGTAATAAGTAATAAACCAAATCTACTCAGCTACAACCGCTATGATAATCATTGGATGGAAAACATGGATATTGATAAGCATTTTAAACATATTACTTTGTCTCTTGCAACAATACCAACACATTGAATCGTTATCTTTTTTTAGTGTATATAAAAACAGACTGAGGTTTCATGATATTAAAATATTTTAACCAAGATTATTCATTTGGTAAAAGAATTTAAATCCAAGCACTTGATATTAAAATGAGTGAGAGTTTCTAAGAAATATACTGCACATGCATCTATTATTTGAATAGATGTAATAAAGGCAGTCCTACTCTAACTGACCATCCCCTAAGTTCAAATACAGGCAGTTCCTTGGTCTTTCATACTTTGATGTAGTTTATTTAAGTCAATGTACCTAAAACATTGTAATTTCAATGTGAAATGGGTGTACAACTTTTTAATATAACATTTTTTACTTCAAATGAATTATTGAGATCTACGGTGTATCTCATATCATCTCTCAATTTTGACCAACCACATTTTAAGGTCTCAAAAGATACATACTGTTAAATAGTAAAACTTGGAACATGAAAATATTTCTGGCTCTAAGGAATATTTAGTTGTGTCTTTTTAATCCTAGCAAAAATTTCACGTACTAAGATAAACTAGTTCAATAATGACAACCAATATTCTCTGACTTTCCAATATACCAGATGGAAGAACTAAACATTCTTTCTACATTTAAAATATTAGCCTCTTAATAGCAGCTTAGCTAGACTGTGACAGATTCAGTTATCACAATATAATCCACAAATATTTATAATATATTGACTTGACTTAAAGGACTATATCTTCCTGTCAAATTTCAATATCATGGTTTGACTGGAACTACAATTTTATGAAGGAAATCTTTAGCTTATCAGAACCTTCATATTTTCCAAGAAAAGAATAAAAGAATTTCAGAATGCATAGAACACAACTGCAATTTTTATTATTTTCTTCAGGGAGCAATCACTCAGCATCTTCTTATTCTTTGAACAGGAATAGACAAATTATATCCTGGACTTCCAGGTGAACCACTGCTCATTGAAAAACATGAGTGTGCTGAGCTCACAAAAATTAAAAGACTGTTGATATCTGTTGCCTCCAATTAGGATGACAGTAAAACCAAAAAAGTCATCTTTAAAGAAAACTATAGTGAGAGGGCTATAAAATTAAAATATAATTCTACCACTCCCATGGATGTGCATTTCGTTGGAGATGATGGGTCTATCTCAGATGAATTTGAGTAGGAGATAATTTGGTTTATAGAGCACACAATATCTTCTTAGTAGACAGAAACCATCGTGTCTCGGACAGACCTTGTGACATATTACTGTCTTCTGAGGCACTGCAGTCTTTATTTATAAACCTGCGATCTCAGAAGTAAATAAGAGAACCACAGACCTATATGTACATGCATTTACATGTTTTTGTTTATGAGATAAAGTTCTATGTGTCTAGGGGTAGCATTGAGTTCACTGGGTAGCCCAGGATTGCCTTGACAAAAGCAAAACAGGAGGCAAAAATCTAAAATGTATTGATTAAAAAATGAAAAAAAGGAGAACTTTTATGCATGGTTGTGGAAATTAATAATTCAAACTAATATGTTTGTTATGGAAAACGGTACAAAGATTCTTTATAAAATATAACCATCCTATTTATTCACCAGTCCCAAAACAGGTACATAGGCAAGTGAAATCAAATCACTATGTCAAAATGATACCTGCACTTTCATGTTTGATACAACATTCTACACAACAGCCAGTTATGTAGCTGAGAGAGGGTTCTCACCCGTTGATGGATGGGTATAAAGAAAATGAATTTATGTGTACCATGGACTATCAGTCAGACACAAGAGGATAAATTTCTCTCGTTTGCCCTTGAATCTTCTCCATACCATGTTGTCAATACCAGTTACACTTGAATTTGACTGGATAATGTGGTAGTTTGAATGTAATTGGTCCCCATAAGCTCACAGGAAGTGACACTATTAAGGAGGTGTGATTGTTGGAGTAGGTATGACCTTGTTGAAGGAAGTGTGTCACTGTGGGGGTGGGCTTTGAGATCTCAAATATGCTCAAGCCATGCCCAGTGTTTCAGACAACTTCCTGTTGCCTGTGGGTCAAGATGTAAGACTTCTCAGTTCCTTCTCCAGCACCATGTCTTCGTTCATACTTGATGGGGGATTCCCCTCTGCATGCTGCTAATATGTTTTATTACCTTTGGTTAATAAAGAAGCTGCTTTGGCCTATGGCAGGACAGACTCTTCTAGGTGAGAAAACCTAGGAAGAAAGAAGAGGAGAAAGAAGAAAGAGTTAGGCAGCTACCAGCCAGTTGCTAAGGAAACAAAACATAGAAAATGAGGTAACACCAAGGCCATGTGACAATATATAAACTAATAGAAATGGGTTAATTTAAGATGTAAGAGCTATGCCCAAGCTGTTGGCCAAACAGGGTTGTACTTAATATAGTTTTTTATTATGTTAAATAATATAATAAACAAAACAAAAGTGCAATCTCTGTCTACACATAATGAATTGCTTCCTGCCGTGACAATAACAAACCAAAGTTATGAACTATAAGTGAGTGACCCAAATTAAATGTTTTAGTTTTTCAGAGTTCCTGTGGTCACAGTGACTCTTCATAGCAATAGAAACCCTAATGAAGACAGTCTCATTGGTGATGTGATGGACAGATATGTTGGTACTGTATTTGATGGTATTTAGTTGCAGTACAGGTTATTATGTACAGTGAAAGAAACTGGGCTTGTGTTCTCATCATTTTATGGACACGAAAATATTCATTTCATAGAAAAATCAATAGAACAGTAGCGACAAACTGTAGACAAAGAGTCACATGATAGAAAGCACTTAACACAATCAGAGAAGGAGTTCATTCTGGCTTTTGGCAGAACAATAAGTTAACTACTATGTATAAAAGTCTACACTATATTACGTCCAGGAAAAGAAGGTGAACATTCCCAGGGCAATGATGTGATTAACACTTCAGGAAATGTGTATGCTTATTATTCTGACCTGATCAAAACACTGTACCACAATTTATAGGCATGAGCACAAGTCTCAGTTAAAAACAAAGATGACATGCCGGGCGGTGGTGGCGCACGCCTTTAATCCCAGCACTTGGGAGGCAGAGGCAGGCGGATCTCTGTGAGTTCGAGACCAGCCTGGGCTACAAGAGCTAGTTCTGGGATAGGCTCCAAAGCTGCAGAGAAACCCTGTCTCGAAAAAACCAAAAAAAAAAAAAAAAAACAAAGATGACAGTTGTAGAGTCTATAAACAATTACAGCTTGTGAGGCTGGAAACTCACAATTATGAGTTTGTGATGGTTTGCACTACAGGAACGTGACGCATGATACAATTTTGGTAAATTAATAAAAATCACAATTGTAAATAATAGACCATAAAGTGAGGCAATAAAGTAGTATTTCTAACATTTTATGCTATCTCTACTCTATAAACAGCCACTCTTTGAGTCCCTGGATCTATTCAACTAATAAAACATTCCAGGTTAGTACACACAGAGCATAAGTGTTTGAACATGCACACTTGTATGTCTGGGTGACTCTGTATGCATACATACACACACATGTGCATATATACACTCACCATACCTTCCTAGACACTTATTTTATCATTATTCAGTTTCCTTGAAGATGCCATTTTTATTTATTTAAAAGCCTTTTACTTTGGGAGAAAAAAACATTTGGTCACAGTTTTGTGACTTCATATAAGCACTGGTTAAAAACAAAACAAAGCAAAACCACACACGTATTCTATCGATTCCCTCTTTGCCATGGAACCTAGCACTGGGACAGGTCACTGAGAGCCTCCTGGCCACAATTTCCAGAAGATGGCTTTGTGGTTCTTGGGAAACAATTAAGAACCATGTCTTCATATCAGCACCTCCACCAACCACCTGACTATGTGGATCAGGAGCCTCAGAAGCCATGGGGCATGTGTGTTTTTCTCTGGGTTTTCAGTACATAGTCAGATGTAAAAGAATGAAATTAGACCCATATCTAAATCCTTTCCAAATGGATCAAATAACTCAATATAAAACCTGAAACTCTGAAATTGCTAGAAGAAAACACTGACAGTATCCTGCAGGATGTAACAGTGGGAAAGAATTTTCACTTCGGATTTGCAGCTAACAATTGACACATGGAACCTCAGAAAACCAAAAAGTCCACTAAATTACAATACTCAAAGCACAGGAAACAACCAACAGAAGGAAGAGAAAATCCACAGAGTTTGAGAAAAATCTCTGTAAGCTACATATCTGGTAGAGGATTAATATGCAGAATAAACAAAGAACTCAAAAACAAAATTAAGAAAATGAAGGATCAGTCATTTATTTCGGATTTTTGATACTAATTAATCTAAAGGTAATAAGTGACATCTCTTATTTTTAATTTGTATTTTCTTGATAACTAGTGACAGTGTTTTCTTCCTATATTTATTGTTGATTCATGTTTCTTTTTAAAAGTGGTATCTACTTAAATCTTCAGTCTTTCTTTTAATTAGATTACTTATTTTGAGTATTTGAGTTTTGTATATATATATATATATATATATATATATATATACATATTCTGAATATCAACCCCTTGATAGAAGAACAGTTTATAAATAGTTTCTCCATTCTTTAAGAAAATACTTTTTGTAGGTCTTTGTTTTTTAATCACATTCACCTCCCATCCCTAATTCCTTAGAATCTTTTGTTAGATTTAATGTTTTCTTTGACTGATGCGTCAAATGTCCCCCAACCAAAGAATGGATCAGAAAAATGTGGAACATTTATATAATGGAGTACTACACAGCAGAAAAATAACAGCATCTTGAATTTTGCAGGCAAATGGATGGAGCTAGAAAACATCATTTTAAGTGAGGTAACCCAAATACATAAAGACAATTATCACATGTACTCACTCATAAGTGTTTTTTAAACATAAAGCAAAGAAAATCAGTCCACAAATCACAATCCCAGAGAACCTAGACAGCAATGAGGACCCTAAAAGAGACATACATGGATCTAATCTACATGGGAAGTAGAAAACGACAAGATCTACCCTGAGTAAATTGGGAGCATGGAGACCTTGGGAAAGGATTGAAGGGGAGGGGAGAGGCAGGGAGGGAAGCAGAGAAAAATGTAGAGCTCATTAAAAAAAAAACACCAAAAAGAGAAGGTACGTATAATAAAAACCTATCATTAATATTAAAAAAAGGAATCATCTCCCGCTCCATACCTACCCAGTTTTGTGTTCTCATAAAACAAACAAACAAACAAACAAACAAAACACTCAAGTTCGGTTTGTGCTGCCTGTATACTCTTGGGTGTGAGATTGTCCCCTGGAACATACTTGGCTAACAGGGGCCGCACTTAAAACCTGACTCTGCATTTCCTCGTGGCTATCAAGGACAAAAGTGCCTTAGATACATGGACCATCATGCCAACCTCTCTGTTTTCTTCTGGGATTCTTTGTTCTTTGGGTTGCCTCTCAACACTGGTTGCTTTCCTCGTGTACAAAAACCTAGTGGTTTGATAGAGAGTTATTGCTTTTAACTGTCTTCATTTTTTAAAAATCAGTAAGATAAAACCCAATGCAAGTCTTTTACTAAAAGGTTCTGGTCAATTTTCTTAATAGTTACTTTAAAAATTCTTAATGTGCAAGTTTTCTTTTATAAATTTCTTATGTTAAATACCTTTTGTTTTAATTTCTTTGTTGTAGAAAGATATGTAATTCTGTGTATTTCATCCCATACTGTTTTGAGTATTATAATTTAATGGATTGTTTTAAGGTTGAGAAGAATTAGTAATTTGACATTTCCATTTATCATAATTATCTTTTATATCTTTAATGAAACTTTTGCATCTAAATTTTGTTGGCTAATAATTAGGTCTGTTTCTGGGTTTCAGAGCAGCACTAGTTTTTATTGATGGTACAGTAAATGTCTAACTTAGTATGGAAAGAGGTTGATAATTATAAAACTTTATACTTCTCTTTCTCATTCCATAGAACATTGTCAGATCTTTTAATATATTTAAAAATATGTACCATACAAACTATTGTATGTAAGCCACCTAGATAAACATTATTAAGATTATTCCAGAGTTGGCAGAACATTGCAGAATCAGCCAGAGTATTGCACCACCAGACAATAGAGTCTTCTCTAGCAGTTACAGGAGAATGGATTTTTCTGCCATCAAATCAGAATAATGAATTCCATTACTTTTTCAGTTAATTCCTATAGAGTTTCTAATTATACAATAAGATTTTATAAATAGTTATTTTTCTTCATTATCAAGATTTATATCACCCATTTGTACTTGCACTGGCTAGTGCTGACGACATGATAATAATTAAAGGCAGCAATTAAAGATGTTTCTTCTTTGGATCCCAGCTTTCCTAAGAATAGCTCTAGTAATTCACTGTGAGTTAAAATAGATATCTTTATCCAATTAAGATGTATGATTTTATGCTTGCTGTTGGTGTTTGTGGGGATATGTAATTATTAATCAAATCATCCTTTTGTTTGTGGTTTGTTTTCTTTATTCGGTATATAAACATTCTGTTTTAAGTAGGTTAATCATAAGATTTGAAAATCGAGGTTCTGCGTTCTCTTTAGAATTCAAGCTCTGGACCTGGGGGAATCGAGTGTGTGCCATCAGGCTGGAAATCATTTGGAGTAGTGGGAGCTACTCCAAAAACCTTAGCATTGGTGAGAGTTGCTGCAGGTGAGAATAACTCTAGCAGAGTGGGAAGCTGGTCATGAGGAGAGAAATCGGAACAGAACATAACTGACAGGCGCAAACTGGCACCTGCCACTGTCTTTCCCTGCTTCCAACTTTGATGCAGCTGAAGGCATCAGAGCCCTCATATAAAGTGCATGTGTTTGGCTAGGATTCTTTGCTGTTCAAGGAAGGGATGCAGTGGGAGCTGGAGGTGGCTTAGCAGATGAGCTGGGCCGCAGCCATTGCGGCAGCTGGTGGTGTATGCCAGCCAAGTGCTCCAGGTATTGCACACCACTTTGATCTAGTAAACCCTTTGGGCTTAAGTCTGGCCAAGCAGTGCAAGTGGGGGCCACTGAGACCATCACGGTGAGACATGCAGTTGTTCCAAGGCAACAACAGCACCCCAGGAAGAGAAAGACTAGTGTCTTCCATAAATGGCATCGTAGTCACATTGCCTTTAGTGATGTATTTCTGTTTTTGTGTGAGTTAAGGTGGGGGGTAGTCAGTTCCCTCCTTCCATCACGTGTGGTCGTTATGCTCAAACTCAGGTTAGGGTATTAGACCTGACAAAAGGTGGCATTATTTAAGAAGCCATCGCTTGAGTTCTAACATTGTGGTTTTGACCAAAAAAAGTTGATCTAAGTGAGAAGATATCTTCATGCTTTATTAAGTGTTGCTAATATTTCTTATTTGGCATCTCTACCCAAGACAAAGTGACACTTGGAATGGACGTCATTTGGCCTTCAGAGATCCTGTTAACCATTGATTAAAAAAGTTTCTTAATATAATTCTGACTCTTAAATATAAAAACAGATCAATAGGCAATAATGACAGCAGTTAAATAGTTGACATGAAGTCAGCCTGACTTAATGGAAAAGGACATTTGCAGAAGCCATAAGGTTGTTAGATGACTATCCCAATGTCAGTGTCAGAGGTGGACTACTTCCCTATAAAGCCTTGGTTAGAGATGTCTCTGAGGACCCACAAATCATAAAGCTTTGTCCTCTTCCATTAGTTTCAGTCTGGAACAAGTTAGAAGAACCCTGTTGTTGAAGATAACATGTGCTTTACTTGCAGGACCTGGAGAAATCATGCTGGGACTGAACTGAAAACTCTATCCATGGTGATTGGGTATTAGAGGCTGGAAGATTCTATGCAGCTTGCTAGGTATGGAACCTTTGTGCTGTACTGACAACAGGTCAGACAAGATGTGTCCATTGATACATTAGTGTTAGGAGTGCTATGTGTTATGGTCAATTGCTTTCTGATTGCTGCTAAGTCTAAGCTCTATGACACTGTGACCATGATTGGTACTATTAGCCAGTATTCTATAACTAAGATAATAGAGTTAAGTGAGGAAGACTTGCTGCTTGTTTGTTTGATGAAAATGTGAAATACCTGCCAATTCATCTTCTAAAAGTTTATTATCACTATTTTATGCTATCAATATTGGTGGTGGAGAAACTTATTTTTCATAGTAGACAATGACAAGATTCATAATAAATAAAGCTTTTGAGAATAAATGACTGTAGGTGTCCAGCCACAATTTAAAGAAAATAATGACTCAAAATTAGAAATATTTTAAGAATTGGAGTAAAGAGTTAAATTGTGGAGATATGTCCTTTTAATAGAAACATTCACTCCTGGATGGAAGAAGACATAATTTCATGAAGTACAAGAAACTTACAAAGCTCACATAGTTTCTAAAATTTACAGAATTCATAAGATCCTTTCTCATGTTTATAAAATCAGTAACAATTGCTTAAAAAAGAAATTCTCCAGTTAGCCAAGTTGCCTGGAAGTCTTGCAGACTGCTCACATGGTACAGTTTTTGTGATTTCTTACCCATTCCTTGGTAGACTTTTTGGTGATGTAGTTGCCATACTCCTGACATGTATGCTCCTGTCAGTAACTTCTCACCCATACCCATGTATGTAAGCTCAATACACTTACTGGTTGATCAAGATATATTTCAGTAGAATCATTTATCTACCCATAATATGTCCCTTATTTGAGTTTAATAGATGTATACACAAATACTTCCTTTTGGCCATGGTTCATTCATCTGGAACCAGAAGGGAAAGGGAATTATGGCAATTCTATTTATAGCTTAGTTAAGCCAAAGCAACCTATCAGCACAGTTAATTTACTACATAATGAAATAACAATATTCAACCAGCACGGTGCTGTTAATATTACAGATAGATAATGTGATGCATATATGTTCAGTTAACAGTGATTGTTTCCATTACTGTTAAGGCTACATACCAATAAGTTTCTAACGTTTCCTGTTTCAATTTCACTATTGTTTACTTTTGCTAGAAGATCATACTATGTTAGCTGTCTTTGAAATTTACCTCATTTATTGTTAGTACATAACACCTACATCGTTTATTGAGTAGATTCCCCACACTGGCCATCCTTTTATTCATGTTCTTTCTTGTGATATAGTGATATTTTCATTTTGATAAAAAAGAAGATAGCAGACCAAGATATTACATAGATACCAAGTCGAATATTGGCTAGTCTGCTTAGTGAACTGATTGGTTGCTTAAACGATCATATCATTAGTTTAACTTTGGAGTAGGTGTGATATGAGAGATGCATGTATTTCCATACTTCACACATAATGTGATATTGTTTTATAACTTGTAGATTATGTGATGTGATTTTGGCTTGGTATTTTCTTTATTGGCACATATTAACTGTAATAAATTAGTGAGTTTTATTGTAAAAGTTTCATACACGGATGTGTCAAACATTCCTAGACACATCAGCATGTAGGATGTTTCCTACAGGCCATAATAATAAAACTATGGCATTACTAACTTTATACACTATCAGTTAATGTTTAAAATTATATTTTTTTTCTTAATTGCTCAGAACTGATGCCCATTCGCTGAAGTGATTTTCTTCAGTTTTCTTAGGTTTGCTCATCTAGAAAGCATTTGAGCATATGCAAACTTACCATGAAAGGAAGCTTCATGTGATGGATGCTTCTTAATTCTTTGCCCTGTCCTGCCAATGACACTCTCTCTTAGTCTTTGTCTTCAGAGGATCCAGATCACACCTCATGAGAGAGGTTAGTGCTTGCTCAGTTGAGTTAATGTGTAAATTCTTAAATGCTTGTAGCATTATATTGGCTAATTAGTGAGCAGGCTGAGTCATTTCATGCCTCTGTCCTGTAGATGCTGGACAACTTTTTAATTAGTGCTAACTATTTATTAGTACATTTACGGTGGTTTTGATGAATAACTGTTTGAACCTTACATTGTGCTCCACTTTTTAATTCTAAGGCGTCACCCAAAATGACATAGATTATTTCTGCTTTGAGTGCTGCTGATCAGATACCATAGCAAAGATATCCAAAGCTGCTCTCCTACAATTTGTCAGAGATATTAACTTTGTGCCTACTGTGTGCACAGCAGTGAAGTAATGGTATAAATGTCCATTGGGGTCTTTCTCCTCAATCACTTTGTGCTGAGCGCCACATAACCCTGGTTCCCGAGGGTACCTGGGAAAGGGTAAATGAAGCAATAGCACACGGTTTACTTTAACAACTGAAAAAATGTGTCAGATGTATTAATGTCAACAACTGGAATCTTACCTCATTAGGCAACTTCTGGATCTGAAGCCCTGATTATTATTCTAGGCAGAAAAAAATATGCTAATTATTCACTCTGAACGTAGAAGGGGGGAAGGTGTAAAATCTCCCGTTAGCCGCGTGACCACATACTAATTGCGTGTCATGTGTCAAAATAATGCAGCTCACTGTGCCCAAAGCAATTAGACACACAGAACTCCATTAATGAAGCACTGTCTGTCACCAAAAGTGTTTTCTGTGCTATAGTTGAAGATTAAAATATCAACTTCTCAAATATTTATGATAGTTACTGACAGCATTTCAAAATGTTGCCTTTTAACAAAAGCTTTCTATTAAGAATTAGTTTTTAATTTGGATTTTATATTCAAAGACTATATTAACATATGGGGAAGATGGGATTTCTTAGTGTGTGAAGAGAGTTTTATTTCATAAAAGATAGATTACTTTCAGATAACTTTACAATGTCTTTATGTTGTTAATGTTTTTCGTCAGATAGGTGCATCTGGGTTTTTGATCCATGTCTTTTCTGTTCATTGAAGGATCCACTGGAGAATCTTGTGCATGTGTAGGCTTTGTACACACCGTTTCTCTGTTTTCATCAAGTAAATCAATCTAAACTCATTATAATAAGCAATGCATTATGAACAAATATTTTATAGTTTATGTATTGTCTGATGATGTGAGAAGTGCCCAGAAGTGAGGACGCCGAGAACTTTAGCAATCTTCTGCAGATGAAGCTACCCAGACAGCTGATCACACTGATTCACTCACCAGCCACTATGCTGAAAATTTAGCGTTTTGTTTGGTTGTATGATTGATTCTGCTGCTCAGCTCTCTTTGTGATCCCTTACTCTTTTAAATCACCTGATTCTGACCTAATTAACAAAGTTGATATTTGACTCAGTGTAGTTTGTGCCTCCATTTATTTGGGGGTTACGTTTAATGTATGTCATATATATGTGCATGTGTGAACGTTCACATGTATAGGTACACATTGTAGATGGATCACCTGCACGTGTGTGTGTGTGTGTGTGTGTGTGTGTGTGTGTGTGTGTGTAAGCCCAAGGATGACATTAGGTATCAGCCCCCATCACTCTCCGGCTCATGCACCGATTCAGGGTCTCTCACTGAACTCAGAGCTTGCCATGCTGGTACTCGAGCCAGGGAGGTGATTCAGGGATCCTCTTTTACCCCTGCCTAGCACTGGGGCTCAGATAGACCACTCCACTGATGTGACTTTTAAGTTGGTTATTTCTGGGCACCTGAACTCTGGTCTTCATGCAAGAGGCAAATGCTTTACTCACTGAGCAGCCATCTCATCCTTAACTATTGTAGTCTGGAAATGCTGGATCAAACTAGAGCCTTCTTTTATGTATTTTAATACAGTTTCTTTATAAACATTTTATGTTATCAGTTGTTGTAAAAATAAAATCATTATGTTCTTTCTTGTTCAGGATCACTTGGTTCAGTTTACCTAAGAGCAGTTATTTTGTCAAATGTTTAAATTCATACCTAAACAGTGTAATTCTTATTACTTCAAATTTTAAAGAATAACCAGTTTACATATAGCAATGTTATAGAATAGACTATCTACTATTTTTAAGTTTTTACATTGATGGTGTAAGAATCACTTGAAAGTTTTGTGGTACGCACTATTTCTTCAATCCCCACATCTCTATTCATGCACCTAGACAGCCTTACTACTGAAAAACATTGATTTGTGTAATAAGTTAGGAGGAACCCGTTTTGTGGCTGCCTCAGTAATTTTTTTCTGCCTGGTCAGCAAGTTGTCCAGTTATTGGCTGAGTCCTTACTCATTAACACCTTGAGCACAGTGATGCCAGGTTCTCTACTATGAGGTAGACTACAGTGAACACTAACAAGTGTTGGCTGCTGGGGGCTGACGTGCAGTTCCTGAGGAACTGACCGAAGCGTGGCATTCATAACCACGCTAAGATGGCCCATATCTGCCTGCACTGAAACTGGAAGAATGATAACTTCAAAGCTCTGCTGCATGAACGTTGAATACCGATGGGAAAAGTATTGATTTTCATACATTGTAAAAATTAAATAGAAAATGACATCTTCAAACACCCCAAATAATAAATGACTTAACATGTCTCTCGAATCAAACCCTTTGGTCCTTTCCAAAGCTGTATTTTGTTTTTCATGAAAAAGTGGAATAAGATGAAAATATTGGAGAGATGTGACTCTTCAAGATGACTTTTGTAATTTAAGCCAAATACCATCAGGTAAAGTCTTACCAGTCATTTTTAATATATTTTATTTTATTTATTTATTTTTGGTTTTTCAAGACAGGCTTTCTCTGTAGCTTTGGAGCCTGTCCTGGAACTAGCTCTTGTAGACCAGGTTGGTCTCGAACTCACAAAGATCTACCTGCCTCTGCCTCCCGAGTGCTGGGATTAAAGGCGTGCGCCACCACAGCCCGGCTCATTTTTAATATATTTTATAGTTTTCTCATAGTCCTTGTCTTTCTTTTTCTGTCTCCTATGGTCTTCCTTTGTGGTTATTTAGCTTACTCTGGTATGATGTATCATTGCCTTGCTTACTATTGCTCTTTGGTCTGAATGGCTCACAATTTTTAAATGCTTTATGATTTAAAAATAGAAAGCGTTGACTCCTTTTGTTTCACTTTTAGATAACTGTAGTGTGTACATTTTGCAATTTTATTTCATAAATTAACTCAATTGAAGAAGATAGAATGGTGCTTTATGAATACAGGGGCATTTTCCTCTTGCTTAACACTGATGCTTGTTATAGCTTAATTCATGGTATGTTTTTATTTTTATTTTTATTAAGCTCTAAATTTTTCTATGTTCCCCTCTCTATCTCTCCCCTCCCCTTCAGCCCTCTCCCAAGGTCCCCATGCTCCCAATTTACTCAGGAGATCTTGTCTTTTTCTACTTCTTAATAGTTTCTGGCAATAACAATATTTACTAAGTATTTGTTGAATGAGTAGATTTTAAAAATTTTTTTCATTTCGTGTGTTATTATATATTAAACAAGGATAGAATATTAACATTTTATTATATATTTGATATATATAATTTTTAATATTCTATTCCAATGCTATCAATAAAGCATTAAGATGTAGTTTGATTCATAAACACAGCATTGACCTGGGGAAATAGGGTATTTCTAATGGGTCACATGCTACCCCTTTCTCTCCTGTCATACATATCCTTAGGATTCATTTTTTGAAGGAACAATTATTTAAACATTTCTATTATTTCATTTAAAATATGAAGGTGTATTGTAAATACTGGATGCTTAGAATGAGATCATTTAGATTTAAATTTAGTAGACTTTATGATAGCGGCCAAATATTACATGCTACCATCTGGAGTTTGCCTTCTTAACCCAGTATTGTGTTTTGATTCTGACCCCTCTTGTGAGGGGTATCATGCACTCCTTTACTGCTGTTTACTAGTCAGATGGATATGCCATCTTCATGGGAAGTTTTTATTCTTCCCTATCTTGCATCCCATTGAATTATGTTGCTATTCATGTTCATGTATATCTCTTGATGTGTGTACACAAAAATTGTGGGAAATTTTTGGGTTTTTGGATTCCTGAGAGAAAATGTTATCTCCCCAGATAAACTGGAAGTCGAAGATGGCGTCTTGCCTTTCAAACAGTACTCCATATGACTTCCTTCTGCTTCCTTTCCCAACAATGCTATAGTCAAAATCTTCAGTTTCTGTTTGGGCTTTTTTGTTGTTTTGTTTCTATTTTGTTGTTTATTATATGATCACAGAAGGATCCTTAGAGACCTGTGAGACCAAGATTTATCAAGATGTGTTTTGTTGAGCTCATTTTAGCTGTAGTGACAGAGTCAACTTCCCCAGAACTGGACCTTTGCTCATTTGCTGCTTGACATATTATCCAAAGGTTGCTAGATATATGTTCACTATACAAAATCCCAATTACATGGGGCTGGAAGGATGGCTCTACAATTAAAAACCAGTACTGCCCTTGTAGAGGACTTGCATTGAGTATCCAGTACCCATGTCAGGTCAGGTGGCTCCAGAGGGAGTTGACACCTCTTGCCTCTGCAGAACTCTGCACTCATGTACACATAGCTATGAAAAGACACAAATACACACAATTAATGATAATTTTTTTAAAAAAAAACTCAGTAACAATTTTTATATATTACCAAGATCCTCAAAACGTATTATTTATAAAACAGAAATTAAGTTAGTAGCCACAGATATAAGCCAACGGAATATGTGTTAACGATATTAGAAATATTTATTTCTTTGTGTGGTACACATGCCATGGTGTGTGTGTTAGTTAAAGGACGACTTTTAAAAGTCGATTCTTTTTTTCTACCATGCGAGTCGCAGTGGTCAAATGGAGGATCACAGGCATGGTGGCAGCACTTTAACCTGCTGAAAAATTCCACTGCCCCTGCTCTAAAACATAAACATCAGGTTGGAAGATTTCTGCTGTTAGCTCTCAAGGTCCATAAAGCTAATAATTAATATAATATAGCAACATTTGTGTTGAGACAAAACAAGATGAATAGAATAACTTATTAAGCAAAGAAACCCATAAATAATTTGAAAAATATCCAACAATGGTTATAATTTTCCCTGATATCAGCAAGGAAAAGAAAATATGTTCAGTAAATACTGTTGGGACTGATTATTATATCAAAATATTTTTATTATGCCATACCATGCACAAAAATAAACCAGAAAAATAAACTTACATTTAGAATAGAGAACAATACTTTACAAAGTAAAAACTATGAAGGAGTAATTAATA
This sequence comes from Dicrostonyx torquatus, assembly GCA_028555095.1. NCBI lineage: Eukaryota > Metazoa > Chordata > Mammalia > Rodentia > Cricetidae > Dicrostonyx > Dicrostonyx torquatus. Next base: position 4,406,961 of record JAQHUG010000101.1, on the reverse strand, counting down.
AATTCAATAATATTAAACATAAGAAATTTAGTTATATAGTCAAAGCATATATTCTTGTAAGCACAAATAAAAGAATATTGAAAATAACACAGCCAATTTTGAAAACAGATGAAAAAGGAACAATATGCTAAGGAAAGTGAAATATTATATAGCAGTTTAAGTGAGTGAGCCAGGGCAATAGGCATCAACATTAGGACCCTAAGAAATGCAATGCTTCTGTGGAAGCATGGAGATACAGACCCAAGCCTTCATGCTCTGCCAAAATATCCTGAGCACAGCAAAGACACATGGGGCTGTTAGCCATATTTGCCAGTCATCACTGAGAATGTGGAGGGAGAGAGGAGAGCTGGATACCTGTGGTCAGTGGGGAGACTCTGCCACAGTTCCTGTTCCATGGCTTAAGCACAAGTGACTGCTTGTTGTATTTGCTATGACTTTTGGCTGTTGGAGTCATTTCTAAAACAGTTCAATATTTCATTTTTTACTTTGTTAATTTTACATGAATTGGAATTAATTTTGATTGGTTTGCGTTTTCCCCAGTTTCTAGTTGGTATTTTATTCAGCTCAAAGTTAACAGTTGCTCGTTGTGGGACACTGAACCAACTGACAGAAAGGAAGACATTTTCAATAGATAGCATCCTTTCATGTCAGGTCAATAAGATTATAATTGGAGTGTAAAATAAGGAGTAAAAGATGGAAGAAAAAAAAACCTGGGTCTTGAAATCAAATGATGACATCAAGCAGCCAAGATAAAGTGAGTCATATATTTTAAGATGACATTGCAGGCAAAGAATGAAGTATTGCAGTTTGATATGTTTTTTTCTAAAGACTGGTTATGCTGACTCTGTTTTGAGAAAGTTTATGTGTTCAATAGACTTAGCTATTATAATTCTCTCTGTTGCTGCAATGCAACACAATTTCCACAGCTTGTTTCCTGGGCACTTTTACATCTTATTGCTCTGTTTGTTTTCATTATGGAGATGAGGTACATTCTTGTTTTCTTCTAGAAATAGTAATTAGCAACTCAGTGAGTAATGTTTTCATCTGTATACAGTGCTGCTGAGCTGGAAATCCTAAAAATCTATTTCATAGCTCTGGCATCTGGAGATTAATTAAACTTGATCTCTGTTGGGGCACAATGAACTTCTGGTTGAAAGAGATGGAGAAGATGGGGATTTATGCACTAAGGGCTTGAGTAACTTAGCACTGGGTTCCATAGGACAAAATAAGACAGTGTGGTCATTACTCTAACAGAAACTGATTCTACTGGGTGAGTAGAGAATCAGTAGAGTTCCATGGCACCATAGGTGGAAAACCTCAGAAAGGTGGTGGCATTAAATTTGGATCTTGGCAAATGGGGGAATTTGATGTAAGCAGAAAGTGAAGGAAAATGTAGATGGACCATAGCAATTGCACAGTTACTTATGATTGTTTGGAAAATAAATGTTAGGCTGCAGAGAAGACCTTTGGGGTGTTGGATTTAATACTAATTAATTTATCAGTAGACAATCCTATTGAGCATCTATCATAAGCAAATTAAATTATTCAAAAAATTAACTTAAAAGACATTCAACAACTCATAGGAGGAAAGAAACACATACAGAAATTAATCTAAAACCAAAAGACAGTCCATGTTGGACAGTAAGAAAGAAGACCCATTTCAGAACGTTCAAAATTTTGCTTTAGTACCTAATACACACAGAACCAGAAGCGTTCTGTTTCATACACATTCTCCCCGCAGGTTTGGAAATGGTTACAATGTGAAATACACAATCCCCCATTGTCTATCTCAGCATGTGGTTATAAGAAAATGGAAGTATTAGCAAGAAATGATGCATGGATTGTTATAACAACACACACATATTGAAGAGAGTCTTCCAATGTTAGAAAAGTTCAGTTGAATCAATCAAAACACTTAGAATTAACTGTACAGTCATTGATTCCGATTCAGTTGCAGGGTCTATGTTTGCTGAAAGATTTGCCAGCATCCTTTTACTTTCTCAGCTCGGCTGTAGTGAAATGTTCAGCATTCAGATTCTTAATCTCAGTAGAAGAAAGGTCAGCTGAGTTCTTATAAAATAATGACATTTTTTGCCTCCACCACCCACTTTCTGAAGTTGATATTTTAATTATTTACTTCAGGCAGGAAAGATAACCTCTAAGACATTGGGCCACTTTATCTTGCTTTTCCTTGCTCATTCCTAACTGCATTGTCTGCAATAGTAAGTGAAAAAAAAAACAAAACATGGAGGACTCCTCGTTTTTTTTTTTATTATTATTGTTAAAAGAAAAATTTACATTTACTCCCCTTGTTCCCGGCCCTCCCGCTCCCCCACTACCCCATCACCCTCCCCCTGCTTCCTTAAGATGGGGCACGATACCCTGCCCTATGGGAAGCCCAAGGCCCTCCCCCCTCCATCTCGGTCTAGGAAGATGTGCATCCATATAGAATAAGTTCCCAAAAAGCCAATACATGCAGAAGAGCTAGGTCCCGGTGCCATTATCATTGGTTTCTTAGTCAGTCCCATTCATAGGGTCCCGTTAGTTCATATGCTCATTCAGTCTTGGTCCAGCTGGATTTGATGAGCTCCCAATAGATCGAGCACACTGTCTCTGTTGGTGGGCCAGTCCCTCACGGTACTGACTTCCTTGTTCATCTTCTCCCTCCTTCTGCTCTTCCAATGGACCTTGGTAGCTCAGTCCCTTGTTCTGATGTGACTGTGGGTCTCTGGCTCTATCTCCATCCATCATGCAAAATTTCTATAGTGACAATTAAGATATTCAACAAAGTAACTATGGGACAAGTTCAGTTCAGGCACCCACTCCTCTGCTGCCCAGGTACCTAGGACTCCTCGTTTTAAAAGTGAGGAAAGAAGGCCTCTCCTTTCCTCTATGGACAATGTCTGTCTAGGGGTGGTGAAGGAAATTTCTGAGTATAAAATCCTATGTGTATATGCTGGTCAGAAGCCCAAGGTGTATTCCTCGCCATTCTATTATTTTAAAACTTTGATTGACAATTTCTATGGAGCCAAAGTATTGACAAAGGAAGAAGAACTTCAAGTGTTTTTTTATAAAGAAATTGGAGAGGTGTGGAGTAGAGTAAGTTACTCTCCTAGAAATGGAAAGAATTGACCTATTGCCAGAAATGTAAGCAAATTCCTGGGGCTTTCCATGAACTCTGTTGGTATTGAAGTCTTTTAATGAAATTTTATGTTGACTTTGGCAGTAATAACTACCCCCCTCATTGGGCTCTGAGACACCATTGAACAATTTTATGTTCTTCTTTTTCTAAAAAAAAAAAAAGAAGAAGAAGATGCAATTTAGGCTTCATACAAATGTAGCTAATTAAGTCAAGCCACATAAACTTGCTGATATTCAACCATTTGTGACCTACAAAAGCAGCAGTTGCAACTAACATTCCCAGCTCTCCCAGCTCTGTTAACGGGTACCCTCAAACACTGCATCTCAAATTGTGTTTCCCTTATCCCACCTGAGTAGATTGTGGAGTTTGCAATTGTATCATAGTTAGTAAAGATACCACTGTGGGGTTTTTCTGGTGTGTGTGTGTGAGAGAGAGAGAGGGTGGGTGGGTGGGATGGGGTAAGCTGGTCATGTTTTTATAGAGTTTATGGGGATAATCCAGCCAGCAAGTGAAGTGAGAAAATATGTATTGTTTGACAAGGGTATGACCATTTCAAAGACATCAATACCTCTGACTCAAGGAGTGGCCAAGCCTTTCGCCAGGTGAGACTCAGAGGGATGGCAAGGCCTTTACCCTCTGCTTCTCCTGCAGACATTCATAATGTGTACAAAAAGTGTCCACTGTAGCTTCCTCCCCACCGAGAACACTGACAGCCTGAGGACTGCTCCCCTATAGGGACCATCTCTGCTGAGATTAGCCAAAACTGCCTACCTTGTGCAGCTCTATATAATAATCCTGGCTCATTGTTTAGTTGTCTGTAATTACTCCAATTTCTTGCTCGGTTCTATGCAATAAGCTGGTCTCCATGCTCAACTATATATAACAAACTCACTAAGCTTCCAGGGTGCTGAAGCTTTGCCATCTGAGAACCCAGATCATCAAATCCTAGTTTTTTTGTGCTCACATATGTGTGTGTCTGTCCTGTCTTTCTTTCTCTTTAATCTAGTTAGGTTTCCAGGGCTCAAACCATGTGAAGACACGGTACGACAGTTTTGTTTTGTTGTTAACACCTTGAAAAAATTGATCTCCATGATTAAATCAAACATTTATTTGTCTTGATTATAGGAATAAGGAAACTGGAAGATGCCAAGTTAACTTACCAAAGATGTATTTTCATGTTGAGTCTTTTAAAAATCAAGTCAGGGAACTAGATGAATAAGTGGTTAAGAACACTTGCTGTTCTTGCAGAGGACTTAGGTTTGCTTCTCCATACCTATAGTCCCAACTGATAAGTAAGTGCTTGCAACTCAGTCACAGGGAACCTTGATGCTCTTTTCTGGCCTCTGTGGGAGTTTACACACTTGCGATATATATATATATATATATATTCAGATATACACACATACACAAAAAGTAAATGAAATTTTTAAAAACAGTCCACCAAATCTTTGGGGGAAATACTTGTATTGCTCCCTTTTGCTTTTCATTTTGGGTTTAGTTTACTGCAGATTTGAAGGGAAATTAATGTTTTTGCCTTTGTAAGCACAACTTTTCCCTTCAACTGATAAAACACAGGAGCTAGAAAGAAGGGAAAAGTTAATTGATTCTTCCGATTAAATTCTTTTTTTTTTCATTCAGCCTGGAATATAAGCCAGATTCAGTGATGGACACAGAGATGCCACCAAAGGCAGTAGAGGACAAGTCTCAACTGATCAAGTGGTTAGACCTCTACGCTTATCGAAAGTGCTCTTTGTATAATTGTCTTTGATCTCACTAGCTGGACTTTAAAGTTTCCTTATTCTTTAGAAATTTAGGAAATAAATGACTTGGTTCTAATAATCACTCTTTAGGAAAGCAAACAGTGGTTTCGAGAGCTCTGAAGCCTTAATCACTAGACCACTAGGAAAGAGGTGAAAAGTGGCCAGTTTTGAAATGGGTAACTTGAGAGCATAATAAAAGTGTTAGATGATTTTGATACAGTACTTCCTAAAGTCTGAGTCACAAGTATGACAATCAGCAAAAGTTTGGTTAGAAAAATTTGCAAAATATATTAAAAACAGAGTTTCATGGGGTGTTTTCCTTCTGAAAGAAACTTACACAATCAAAGAAAACTGGGAAATTTGAATTTCATTTGATCAAGAATGATCAGCACTCTTTTATACTCAACAGAAACACGAAATTAAGTGGACCTAAATAATTAACACCGTGTGACTTATAAGCCTTACTGGTCAGTATTTTCTCTAAAAATGAAGGGAATTTGACCTGGAACACCTCTGGCCTATGTTAGGGCATCAGTTGTCAAACTCTCCCCACCTCCCCCCTTTGTTTTCTTTTTAAGCCCAGAATTAGTATTCTTGTTGTTGACTGCAGACTCGGCCTTAGTTTGGAGCTATTAACATCTATCAGGATCAATTGTACATAGCTGAACTAAGAAAAATTTACTTGACAACTCTAATGGCTGTGAAAAAGCCATTATAGAGAAGCAGAGAAAAGGATAAAAGAGGCCAAGACAGAGCAAAGAATCAGAGAAGGGGTTTTTCTCATTTTCTCTTAGGAGTCCAACCATCTTCCTTATTTTAGATCCAATTCTGAACTTTTGGGGGGGATTTTCACACAATCAAATGCATTGAAAGCATAAATATATACTATAGGCTAGGCCTGGGAACTGGGGCCCCTTAAGAACACTGTTTGAGGCAGCTAAACGGGCCAGAATATATATAGGGAACAAGACTTTCCTTTAAAAAGTGTAGCAGAGAGCAATAAAGGGGATTTGATTTTGATGGATGTTGTTTGCCAGATCACCTGGGTGCCATGGCCTTGGACTCAGCTTTGCCCAGGAGCTTGCCAAATAGCCAAGGGAAGAATGCTACCGGTGAGCAGACACACGTCATACGTAGAGCAGCCCACTCAGCAGATGCCCCAGCCTCTGCAACCCATGCCACACTCACAGCAGGGACAACGCGGAAAAAGCAACCATAGATATTGTGGGTGCTTGGTCAAATCACTTGCAAAGCAGCAATGTGGAAAATGTGCCTTAACTTCCAATAAACACTAGAAGAGAAGGCACCTACTTCACACTGCCCTTTCATTCATCTTGATCATCTTCCCTGAAGATATTAAGAATTTATCTGTTTTTTTTTTCTCTTCTGATTTTGTCTCTTGGTGTATTTGTATATAATAAAACAACAAGATTTTTAAAATGCACATCCCCCAAAAGGTGACTGTAGACTGCAGTGGAGAAAGAGTCAGTTAATAATGATGGGACTGATTAAAGAAATCCAAAGGCTTGCTTATGAAAATAATCATATGACTTCAGACTAAGTTTAAAATATAGCCAATATCTTCCCAGGGAGAAGAAGCACATCAAAAAAGAAAACAAAAAGAGGGAAGAAAGGAAAAACAAAACAGAGAATGGAAACAGATTTTTACTTTTAGCTCATTGGATTTGCAAGGGACAATAAGCGAGATTCATTAGGCCATTTGTTTCTGTCATCTGCCATGATTCAAAATGAAATACTAAATGTTTCATGGACTCAGAAAAAGAGTAAAATTTGTCTTTGTGTTGGCTGTGCAAAGACGGTGTGGCTTCCAGCCCCATACAAGGGGCCTGACGGATGAAAGGGGGAAGGGTGGTGCCGTCTGAATGATGATGGGCTAATATCATCACCCTCTTGTCAGCTGTAATAGGCTTTCCCTCAAAGAAATAATTCATAAAACCGCTACATTATATTCTATCCCTGACAGGCCCTATCTATCCTCCAACCCAGCAGGCTCACAACTAATAAGAAAATATGTGGTTCAGGAACCTTGAAAAATTAAACAGGTAGTTTATGAACAATTTGTTTCATGGGGATGTTTATTATGTTTATTAAATATTGAGCCTTTAATGTTTTCTCAGTGCAGATGATATCATAAAAATGCTGACTTAAGCCTCGGATGTATTCTTAGAAAATGACATTTTACAGCACTGGTAGTACATAGTAAATAACTAAATTATAGCAGCTTCTCCCTGTGTATAGAGACAGTATGTAGAAACTGTAATTTATAATGTATCTTTATGGACATGTGTATGTGGGATGGATCCGTGTGTGCCACGCTCAAGCTCCCCTGGTAGGCTGAGGCTTAAGACTAAGCTGGGGAGTACCATTCTGTTAGTGCTTGTCTTGGGGAAATTTGTTTTTATTGCTTGTAGTAAAGGAGACACTGAGTTCAAAGTCTCTGGCATCTAATGTACACAGACTCTGGACACTAATAATAAATGTAATCAGAAGTGTTACTTTGTGTTGTTTTTAATATCATTCCTTTTCTAGGGGTCTCTCTGGAGACCAATGTATATGAGAATATGAAGGTAAAATATCTCTTTGTAATGTGATGTTGTTTATTCAAAAAAATATCAAATTAGACCCAGAAACTCTTCTGTGGAGAGCTGGAGAGCAGCGAGGAAGTCCATGAAGCATGGTCTTCTCATGTCCATACCTTCTGCATTACTAGCTGGGCTGTCATAATATATTTAATCAGTGTGACAGTAAATGATCTTCTGCTGTGGACAAGCAAGTGGAAGATTATCAGCATCTTACAGGGTTAATGGCCCTTCTATAATAAACAATACCCACAGTATGAAAATAAGGCAATAATTCACGTACATATTTCAGAAAGCACATCCCCAAAGTGATTTACAAAGGAAGTTGGATCAAACCTGTGGTTAAATGCTATAGCATTCCAGGGCACAGCTTTGCTGAACTCAGAAGGACACCTTAATTTACTGTGTATACCCACAGAGAAACACATGCACAGGCACTGGTAATGAGTACACTCTCACAGGGTTTTACTGACGGTAGAGCTACATATAATATGAAAATTTCAGTGACTTGGAAACTATCGACATGAAGAAGGTAAACTCAGTGTCTGACTGAAATATATCTGTCAGAGCAACAGCTTCAAACACGGGGAGTTATTTAGAGGCCACTCGTGGACCTTTGTTGTCTAATACTTTTATCCAAAATGATGCGAGAGAGAAAAACTGACACAAAGCTTGAGGAGGATGCTGGCAGGTCACACCCTTATGAACCATGAATTTCGTAAATTGCAATGCTTGGTCAGCGGTAAACAAAAGCTGAACTTACATCCATGAAACACAAGAGCTTTGGCTTTGTAGAACAGAAATAGTTGTGCCTTTCATTGTGGATAATAAGCCAGTTAGTAACCAAATAGGAAGTGTATGGCAAACTCAAGAAAGGTACAGCACTATCCCAATGGTTGAGTTTAAAGAATGAGAATGGCTTTTGTGTTTACACTGCTCAGCTTCTGAGTTGCTTTCTAGCCACCCACTATAAATGAAGAGCACTGTGGATGTGGACAGAAGGGGTTAAGGGATTCCAGTATGTAATCTGTGGACAAGAAGAGCAAGCCTGGGAAATGATCACCCCTGAGAGGGATCTGATTAAGAGGCTGGGAATCAACCGTATTTCATCTCCTCAGTACACTAGCCATTGGGATGAATGTAAATTGCTTTTTTATTTATTTTACTTACTTGTATATATATATGTGCCTGTGTGTATGCAAGCATGTGGTACGTGTGTTTGTGCAAGTGTGCATATAAACACATGTGTGTATATACCTGTGTGTGGAGGCCAGTGGACAACCTCAGTGTAATTCCTCGGGGACCTTTCCCATTTTGATTGAGGCAGGATCTCACACTAATTGGCTAGATGGCCAATGATCTTCCGGGACACTCTTGTTTCTGTGCCACTGGAATTATAGGCAAAAGCTACAGTGCTCTTCTTCTTCCATGGGGTCTGGGCACCCAAACTCTGGTTCTCATACTTGCAAGACCAAGAGTTAACTCCAGTCCTGAAGTGCAATTTCAGACACATGCAATCAAGGGCTCGAAAGATTGCCGCAGATAAGAGCGCTCGGTGCACTTGTAAAGTGTGCTTGGTGCACTCGTGTTCAGTTCCCAGGAGCTTTATAGGTCAGCTCATAAGCACTGGGAACTCCAGCTTCAGGGTCTGAAACCCTCTCCTGACCTTCTTAGATACCTGTACAAATGTGCACACTCATAGGCATATAGACATTTATACACACACACACACACACACACATACACACACATACATGCACACTTAAATAATAAAGATAAATATGCCCCCCTCCCAAATGGAATCATTAAATAACAGCGTAGGTGATGAAGGAGGGCATCCTGTGGCTGAGACTAAAGCAAAGCAAAAGCTACCTTTGATTCCCTTTGCTCGGCAGCATCTAGAAGCAGTCTGTTCTTAGAAGAAGGGGTCTGAGCATTTCCTTCCAATGTTAAGAATCTTCAAACCCATAATGGGTCTCCATTCCTGCAGAGTTCCCAATATTCTTGTTTGGAGTATATTTTAACAAACTTTGGGCTGAGCCTTCTTCTT
>JAQHUG010000101.1:4357306-4372975 GCA_028555095.1 Dicrostonyx torquatus | reverse complement strand
ATCTGTTTTATAGTTTTTTCTAGGTTTATTTCTTTATGTTTGTAGCCAAGATTATCAGAGGTCTCCTCCAATCAAATCTGGTCTCTATTAATTTTGAAGGAATCCACAGCCTTTCATTTCCTGTGGAAACAAAAGTATAACCTCTCCCTCAATGCTATACATTTTATGAATTCCGTTTCCAAATTAAGACATCCCTAAAGTATCTAGACTGGTTTAAATCAGCAATTTATCTTATAATCCCATGTCTTCCAGCAGCAACCATTCACTCATGTGCATTCAAAAATATCGAAGTCAACAAAGCACCACCACAGAATCCAGACTCCCTAGTATTTCCCATCTTTATGTGGCTTATTCCTTTTATATTACTTTACTCTTTCTTTAAAGACTCTAGTTATTTTTAAACTATTTGTTCTGATGACTGGTTTTTTCCCCCATTTTCTTTTCTTTCCATCTATGTACAATTTAGTCTGTTTAAAGTATTTTCTGGTCTAGACCCATTTTGTTGCACCTGTACCACTCTCTGATCACTTGAGCCAAACTTTAACCTGTCTGTCTGCCATGTAGCTCTAGTGGTTGGCTCTGCCCTCTTCTCAAGGTCACAAGAGCCTTAAGTCTTAAGCCCACAGCCTGGAAGAGAGCTGAACTTTACATGGGGATGCGTTTAACTGGGAGCTGCATTTAACTGCCCCAGCTCTAGGAAGTTGGTGCCTACACTGTGATAGTTGTTTTTACTTAGCCTGCTCTTTCTACTTAGTATGCCAGCTGCTCAAGTGCTCTGTTGCACAGCGGTGCTTCTTAAATGAGTCATTTCCATGTTTTGTTGGATAAAACAGTAACACTGTTATTGTTGTTTGGTTTTGTTTGTATATTTGTTCTTTCTTTTTCAGTTTCTCAGGCCCTATGCGGAAATTCAGGCCCCACATTGGGTACGATTTATAGTTATTTTTCTTTTTGGGCCACCAGCCAGCTCCCAAATAAAGACATAGAAACTTATTATTAATCATGAATGCTCAGCTTTAGCTTAGGCTTGTCCCATTAGCTCTTTTAACTGAATTTAACCTGTTTCTATTTATCTACATTTTTCCCTCAGGTCTTTTTTACCTTTCTTTCTTTCTGTATGTCCTACTTTTTTGCTTCCTCCTTGTCTGGCTGACCCCTGGTATTTCCCTGGCATCTCTTTTTCTTTCTTTCCCCAAGTCTAAATTCCTCCTCTTACTTAATCTCCCTGCCTGAAAGTTTCCCCTATACCCTCTCCCTTGCTATTGTCCATTTAGTTTTCTATTAGCCCAATCACATACCTTAGGCAGGTAAGGTAAAACAGCAATGTATCTTCACATAGTTAAACAAATATTCCATAGCACACCTTGTGGGAAAGATTTGGATATGAGGAAAGATATAAAGAGTAAGAAGGAGGGAATGAGAGGAAGACAGGGAAAAAAGATGGAAGAATAAGGAAACAAAGAAGGGAAGAAGAGAAGAATGTGAAGTGGAAAGACAAGAAAGGGGAAGACAAAGAAAGGAGCAGTTAAGGAATGAAATGGAAAGAAAAATGTACATTTTTAGAGACAGAAGTCAGTAAGCGGGGATTCCCATGTAAGAATCTGTATATGAAGACTTAAAAGCAAAACAATGTTTAATATGACAAAGTAGCCAAGGGTAGATTTTCCATTTAGATTTGATGAAGGTGTGGATATAGATTACTGATGGCCATCTTAATTACCTGTCAAAATAAGAAGCAGATAGTTTTAGATAATTTAGACTAATAAGATCTCGAGTATTGATTTTATGCCTTGTTGCTCAGTAGGAAATGGGGATCAAAAGCAGTTAAAGTTTAGGAACAGGTGTTTCACTGATGCCTTCATCATTTTTTTTAAATTGTATGGCAATCCATTAATGAGTCATGATATTTATTTAGATGATTACCACAAAAGTTGAAACAGAATCAGCAGAGAAATATTTAAGGTAAAGCTAGATGAGCTGAATGGAGGAATGGTAATCATCGATTCCCGATGTTTTTCATGTCAGGAGTGTGCATGTGTGTGCAATGCACATGTGAATGCTTTTCCTCACTACGCGTATTAATCAAAAGCCATCATAAAATGCTGACATGTGTGCAATGAAAAATTCAGAGGACTGGGAAGTGCTAAGTGTCTTTGAGAAGCTTCACTAATGTTTCCATTCTGAGGACAATGGTTTGCCTCCTGACAGACAAGTCCTTTTCTTCAACCCCTCCTGGTTCCAGAGTGGAATTTTCATCCCAAGGCATCACTTAAATAATGAATATAAGAAAAGCCGTGGCCTCATACCCATGCCATCAACGAGTTGCAAATCAAAATAACAGGATACCACTACACTATTAGAATCACCAAAATTCACAACAGTGAGAGCATCAAATGCTGTCAAGTGATGAAGCAACTGGGACATGACATTTTTTTTTTTTTTTTTTTTTTTTTGCTGGTGGAGACAGAAAATGGTAAGGTAACCTTGGAAGACAATTTGGTAGTTCTCTACCCAACTGAAAAATCCTATTATCTGATATAATTGTGTTGCTTAGCTAGTTACCCCCCAAAAAGTAGAAAACTGGTGCCCAGACAAAGGGTTACACAAAAATGCTTGTCAAAGCTTGTATCATAATTGAAAAGCTATGGAAGTGATAAAGATGTCCTTCAGCAGGTGTGAGTATTATAAACTATGGGGCATAGGGGCATACAGGCAATGGGATGATCCCCTCAGTGCTAAAACGAGATGAGTTTTCAAGCCATGAAAGGACCAAGATGATGCAAACTATTGCTAAAGAAAACAAACTAATCTGAAAAAGTTACACATGATATCATTCTAACCACATGGCCTTCTGGAAAAGACAAAACTATGGAAACAATAAAAGGACCAGTGTTTTCTGGGAATTACAGGTTATTAAAAGATGATTAGGTAAAGCACAGAATATTCTTAGGAATATGATACTATGTGAAGGGATGATGCTTGTCTTGGTTATGGTTTCTATTGCTATGAAGAGACACTGTAACCATAGAAACCCTTATAAAGGAAATCATTTAATCAGGGCTAGTTCGCAGTTCAGAGGATTAGTTCATTGTTATCATGGCAGGAAACATGGTGCTACACAGGCACACATGACGCTGGAGCATTAGCTGAGACTTCCACATCCAGCTCATGGGCATCAGGAAGAGAGAGACACTGGGCCTTGCTTGAGCCTTTGAAATCTCAAAGTCTATTTCCAGTGATACACTGCCTCCAACAAGATCCCACCTACCCTAAGAAGGCCACAACTCCTAATAGTGCTACTTCCTAGTGACCAAACATTCAAATATACGAGCCTATGGGGGCAATGCATCTACTTCATCCCACAGACTGTACCATACCTGGGATCCTAGTGCAAACTATTGGCTTTTAGTGACGATGTGTTGCTGTAAGTTCACTGATGTTAAATGTGCAGCATTCTGCTGTAGAATACGGAAGTTGAAGAGGTTGGGCATGTGTGAGTCATCTGAGAATTCTCTGGACTCTGCTTATCTTCATTGCAAACTTAAATATATTCTAAAAGTGAAATTTGTATTTATAAAAACAAGGAAATTCATATAACATTAGTCCTTTTTTTGCCAAATTGTCCTCCAAAAAGTTGTACTTGTTTATTCCCCCATTATTGTACGTATTGTCTTTGTCACACCTACTCAAAGTCTATAGGTTATTTATTTTACATATTTACTATTTCTGTATGTGGAAAACCACCTTCTTTTTTTAAAAAATATGGATGACTTAATGTTTAATGCCAACAGCTATTTATAAGCTATTTAAACTTCACATTTATTTCCTGTTTGTGTGCCTCGAAACATGCATTTTAAAAGTTGGTCCTGGTTTTTAAATTATCTGAATTAGTCATATGATACCTTCCATGGTGAGTTTAGTCTCTTTTGGGTCTATTAGGGTGTCTTATGGGTCCCTGCTTTTGAGAACCAGTGGTTTTGGTGCTTGCTTGCCGTGACTCAACATTACTGAAGCATTTGTATGGGAATGAAGGATGTAAGTCCCTTCATGCCATTGTTTGTAAAGGTCATGGGTTCATCAGCTATAGCTTTTGACTGTTTGACCTTCAGAAGTTGCAATACAATAAGCCTTCTGCCCCCTTTCCATCCTCCACAACTGTTTTAGCCACATTGAAATCATTTTTTTCCTGCCTCCATAAGAAAGGTCACTGCAGTGTAGTCTCTTTGTGCTTGATTTCCACATCCACACCTTAAATAAATGGTCATTCCTGAATGGAGATGAACTCAACATCTCTTTTTCATCCTTAGTCCTGTGATAATTCGAGAATATGTCCCCAGCATGCCCCTCCCCACTGCAGCTCCAATATCTGGAGCCTTCCACCATGCCATTTTCACCCTTTTATTATATAGTCTGCTTGCACTACCTTCACAGGAGCAATGTGTCAGGAAGCATCCGATCTGTGACTACAGCTAAAATCGTTCTCAACAAATCGGCAGTGCCACCAGCTCAGAGCTGGGCTAATAATGCCATCCTGTCAGCGTCCATGCTTTTGATAAACATTTCTTCTGAGCAAAGGATGTGGGGGAAGTTAGGTAATCACTGGGAAATATGTCAACATAGCTGTGGGACTGGGGCAATTAAACTTGCTCTTTATTATGCAAATGTAGAATGGGGTCAGAAAAAGTGGGTACTTATACCCAATTTAGTGAGAGTGTAGGGAGCCAATTGGTTTGCTTAATGTTTCCTTGTTTGTGTATGGTCGGAATTTATTCAGGAATGGATGCAGGAGGTGAGAAGACAGAAAAAAAAAATGTGTGGTAGTGAATAGATTCGCAGAAGAGAAAAATTAAATGAGTGCCCCTACCTACTGTGTGTGTGTGTGTGTGTGTGTGTGTTATAAAGATTTTGATGGCTTCTTCTTTGCTCAGGCTCCCCTCTTTTTTTTTAACTTAAAACTGCTCCAGGTTTCTTTCTGCCCTCTGATCAGGTACCCTGACATGATGCAGCAGCTTCTTGCACAGGCAATGGGCACCTCTCTGTAGGTGGGAGGGTCATCACTGACATGTGAAGCAATCCATGCATGCATCACCTGGCTGGAGTCCTGACATTTGTCTGTGAAGTACAGTGACAAGAACCCTGTCTCTTTTAGAGCCAAATGCCTGTAGTCCTGAGCTGAGATTCCCAGGGTGCCTGCTCAATTAGATGCACACTGCAGTCTCTGTCCTCACTCCTTGGCCCTCGTCATCGTGGCAGTAGGTTTTGTATATTTAATTTGGTTCATATTTTGAAATAGACCCCTTTCTCTGGTCATCGTTTGCTCATATGTTTGGGGCACATCCTTTATCTGAACATAGGAACAGCCAATTAGGCATGTCTAATTCATACCAGGGCAAAGACTAATCTGAGTGTGTCAGCAACTCATAAGAAATGCTCTGTTCTTGGGCTGATGGTCTACCTATTCTAGACACAGACCTGGGATCCTAACCCCATCTCATGCTATCACCGACTGTCATATTGTACTCAGATGCACCCGGTGTCCGTGGTACAGGAAGCTCAGGCTAGCTTCCCAGGTGGTATCTTTGTCTCAGTCTTTGAGGTCTGAGTGTGCTGAGATCATGCTTTCCGGATTATTCCAGCCAGTGTAGCTGTTTCTGCAGTGGGCAGATGGAGGGGAGGTGGGCTTCCTGCAGCACATGTGGTTTCTACTCCTGCATCTGTGTGGTTACAACCACGGTTGCCCTACGCCAAGCGCTAGCTAGCCCTTGAAGCAAGCTCGCTCCACATTTTCCTTGAAAGCCCTGATGTTTGGAGATGGAGAGAGGTGGGAAAAGGGAGGAGTCGAGATGAAAGTGAATTCAGGCCTGAACCAGATGGAGAAGCTTCAGAGAGACAGGCCAGGAAGGAAGCCGAGTTCCAGTGTGGATGTCTCCCTCCCTTCCTCTGCTCACTCTCTTCTTTTGTCCTCTGCACGCTCTTCTTCCCCCACACTTGTTTCTGATCTCTGGAATCTCCTGGCCTGCCTTTCTGTTATCAATGACCATGCTAATGCCTGCCAGGTGTTTCCCTTTGAAAAGCTGGGTATAACAGGATGGGTAAGAGAGGAAACAATGAGGAATCGGATATCTAAACTTTTGCCTCCAAAGTGGTATCTGATGAGGCAGGATCCTCAGAACACTGGTTACTATGACATTAAAGAAGGGCACTCTGCATCCAGATACTCTGGCCTATGGTACTGGAAGAAATATAGGGTACCGTCTGAGATTACCCAGTCATGATACCTTGCAGGTGATCTGATAAGAAATCAAGAACCATTCTTTGCAAGCTCTGGCAATGCAGTTGCAGAGATAATCAAGAAGTAAGCCACTCTCCGTGGAAGTGCCTGGTAAGGACAGCAATCTTTGCCACGGAGTGACAAAGGCAAAAGGTTTGTTTCAAGAAACAAATGAGTCCCAATTTAGCAGGGGTTGTGGAAAGAAGGGAATTTTGGCTTGGGTGGGAAATGCCAAAGCAGAAAATTAGGGAATAAACTTGTTTGATGTATTAGTAGACTGAGTCTAGAATCCTGGTGAGTTCATTGATGACAACCTGGTATGTCCCTGCCCTTCAGGACAGTTGTGTTTTGTGAGACAAAAGATATGGGTATGATTTTTTAAGATACAGAATTTAGACGCATGCTATGCTTGTATATGGCCATATACATGAGCAGATACATTTATTTGCATTACAGAAAAAGAAAGGAATAAAAGTTCCCTTGCATGGGGGTCTGAAGCACATAGGCACTCAAAGAAGAAAGTTCAAGATTCCACCACTTTGAGACTGACTTGTTACATCAAAAGGGGGCCCACATTTTTTTTTAAATTGTACTCTGTAGATAGCTTAGGGAACTACTTCTTTACATCACTGAAATTGCTGGAAACATCTGGCTGCCATACATTCACCCTGAAAGATTGTTATCTGGAGGAGAAATCGCTGTATCTCTTAGCCCTTACCATGGACCCTTTGCTTTGGTGTTTCTCTCCGGTGTTGTTTTTCCTGGATATGGGGTGGCCCAGTGGCCAGAGGTGTTTCTACCAATGTGATATGCTTTCATCCTGAGTCATTCTGGTTAAAAATAATTCAGACTAACATAATCAGTTTTTAGTAGCCTTCCTGTTTACTCTATTTTATTTTTATTATTATTTTTATTGAGCTCTACATTTTTCTCTGCTCCCCTCCCTGCCACTACCCTCTCCCTCAACCCTACCCCAAGGTCCCCCTGCTCCCAATTTACTCAGGAGATCTTGTCTTTTTATACTTCCCATGTCAAGTAGATCTATGTATGTCTCTCCTAGGGTCCTCATTGTTGTCTAGGTTCTCTGGGATTGTGATTTGTGGGCTGGTTTTCTTTGCTTTATGTTTAAAAACCACTTATGAGTGAGAATATGTAATAATTGTCTTCTGGGTCTGGGTTACCTCACTCGGAATGATGTTTTCTAGCTCCATCCATTTGCCTGCAAAATTCAAGATGTCGTTAATTTTTTCTGCTGTGTCCTGTTTATTCTTTAGTGAAAACATTATCTTTTTATGAGCTTTCCAGTTCATCAAGATGCACAACCCAAGTTCTTGAATTTATTAGTTATTATTATAGTTTACCCAGACCAAAAGAAGAAACTAGTATATAAGACTGTCAGAAACTAAGTCCCCTCCCCCTCTTTATCTGTATTGTGGTATTTTGGTTGAAAAATTAGGAAATATCTGACAGTCGAATACTGGGATATTTTAGGATGTATCACGTATTCAGAGTCAAGTTGCTGCCATCTCTCCTGTCTGGCTTGCCATTGTGCAACAAGGATTGATGCTTGCAGTAATGCTGACATTGAACACTACATTATTCTTAAGTAAGTGCCTTAAACCATCTACTGTAGTGAGGTGTGTTTCTATTCCAATTCCACCTACACACCTGTAGATTAGCTGGTTCTGTCCAAGGCCAGGCAGATGTCACTGTCATGTGCTGTGGGTCTACTCCTTTAGTCAGTGTGTTTCTTACATGGTGAGCCTTTGGATGAGCTACTTGTGTTTGCTCCCAAATCTGATTATGTCAACTTTTTATTTTTTAATTACATAACTTAATTAAATATTACATACATTGATAAAGTAAGACTAGCAGAGGAGAGCTCTTCTTTCGAAATCCAATGCTTAAGACACTCAATTAGTCAAGCAATTGGAATAATACCTGAGGTTTTACTGAGATGTACTGGAGTCAAAATACCTGAGGAGGAAACAAAGGATTGAGAGATAGAAAATCAGTTTCCAACCTGGATTCCCAAATTAATCCACAGTTGACATTGGGTTCCAAATTTGGTTCTAACTTGCAGTTCTGGAGGCTCCACTTGTACTTGTGAGCCTCCAGCTGGACGTCTCTGCAACAACAAAGTAAGTTAATAATTTTATATTTGCACACTAGAAAAAGACGTCTATCTCACATGATTGCCTTAAAGCAGTGGGGAATTTTGTGTCCCATTCAATCATTTATTGATATAGCAAACAAACGTTGAACACATGTTATCTTTCAGGCTCGACTCTGTCAATTGAGATTTGACTTTCAAGGTTGTTGGGCTTGGATTCTAGAACAGCGAGTGAAATTATTCCAAGAATATTTTTATGGCAATGGGAGGCACATCCTTGGAGGTTACTGCCCGAGAAGATGTAACGAAGAGAGGTGCACAAACAGAAAGCCACGGCTTCTGGAACGTTCTAAGACAGGTAAGACTTGGCCCGAGGAGCAAGACAGAGGAAAGGCTCTCTGTTAACATGGGAAGGAGGAAACAACATGTTACTCCAGCTTGGTGTGATACACCCAACTGTGAGTCTATGTGATCAGCCATGCCAACTCACCTTTTCCTCAGGGCCACGAGGAGCAGACGTCGTTTTCAAAATGAGTGACAAGGAAAAGCTACACTTAAAAGCAATTGCTCTGGTAGCATTTTAGACCAGAGATTATAGATCCTAAAAGTGAAAACTCAAAGCCAATGAGGAGACTGCTGTCCATTGAAAAACAATGAGGATCTGAAAATCCGCACCAAAGCATCTTTACCACAAACTTACTAGTGGAGAGAATGAGAGAATGGCAGTGAGAGGCAGAGAGATGCACCTCTTTCTGAGATAGCATCTTCCTGGGATTTAGACAGCCAGGGTGTTTGATACCCCCTTTTTATTTAAATATGCAGCTGAAGGTTGGGGATGGACCTCAGCATTAGAGCACGTGCTGATGTGTTGGGTATGCTCCTCAGAGCTGTGAAAAAGGAACCAAAATTCTACGTGGAGATGTTGGGTTTTTATTTAAATATGCAGCTGAAGGTTGGGGATGGACCTCAGCATTAGAGCACGTGCTGATGTGTTGGGTATGCTCCTCAGAGCTGTGAAAAAGGAACCAAAATTCTACGTGGAGATGTTGGGTGTGATCCTCAGAGCTGTGAAAAAGGAACCAAAAGTCTAAGTGGAGATATGACTCTCAAGCATGTCAGTCTTGGGTTCTAAAATGACATGATGAGGACCAATGGATCAAATTGTTCCAATAATATTTATATCAGTAGATTAAGTATTTCGCATGGATTGTGTATCATTATGGTCTATGTGAAGTGTGTGTGTGTGTGTGTGTGTGTGTGTGTGTGTGTGTGTGTGTGTGAATATAGCAATAATGCTCCCAGCTTACAGACATGGATGATGTAAAGTCTACTTCTCTTGAACCGTCACTTGTGAGTCAAGCCGACAGAACCTCTTTTAAAGAAAACATTTTGACACTTGTGATCTTTAAGAGTATCCAGAGATGAATTTTGAGATATAATGACTTAAATGTGGGCGAGGATGCTACATTTGAGCCGTCCAGCCACAGCACTGCCTGCCCTCTAGAATGGATTCCTGCCCACTGAAAATCCCAAGTGCAATTTATTATAAAACACCAAAACCTAAATCAGTAAAGAAGTATGTGGAAGGAGGTGCGAAGCTGGGACCATCCTTCTCCGAGGAGGAGTTGCATAAATAGAGCAAATCCCAGACAGAAACACAAACAACTATCATTTCATAAACTTCCAAACACAATTTACTATAAATATTCATATGTACTCACTTCAGCAAAATTGCCTAACATCTGCAATAGAGAAACCGTGTCATGTGGAAAACCTCATCATCAATACGTCCTTTTAAATCTAGTACAGAATGAGATTGTTATATCGAGAGTGATTTTTGAGTCCAAACATTTCTGCTTTAAAGCTTAGTATTCAAATTTCCTTGGAAAATCATGTGACCAAGGCCTGTGCTCCCAAAGCTTGCATATGTAAAATGCCCACCTCTTCATAGAAACCAAGTCTTGACCTGGCACCCTAATTCCATTCCCTTCTTTCTCTGTTGGCTAGTTACATCCTCAACAGTTGGCTTTGTCCCACCAGCGTGCTATATACCTGCTCTTCATTAGTCTATGCTTAAGAAAAAAAAAAACCCTTTATAACTTTTTCAGCTCAAAAGACACCAGCAAGACAAGACTGCAATTAAATCATTCATAAGCAAAACAGCTTAGAAACTGGCAGCAAAAATATTTCAGACTTCGTGTATTTTCCTCTTTATTCAGGACACTGTGCTGCAAGGAATTCTGAGGCGGCAGCACTCTGTTTATTGTACAATTATGTTGTGATATCGTCTTATTGCCACAAAGCTGCCAGGAAGCTAGCTCTATGTATGCCTGAAGAGTTTGCCTTGTATGAGTATTTGCATTAAATAAATGAAAATTCCCCTCTTTGCATAGATAGCATGCAGAGACACAGAAGTGTTCCCTGCTATTAGAAATGGGTTCATACAGGCTATAAACATTGTAAATGAATTTTTGGTTGATTTGTTCCATTTATATAAAATAGATTGAACATGCGGCTTTATGAAAATGTGTTTATTTAACCAGAAACCACAAATATTTTTAAGAATGCACTTTGCCATTTAACTTTTAATTTCAGGAGTTCTCTTTATAAATGTTCATTGTGATTTTATTGAACTGTAAGCTAAAATAAATGTACCAGAGGGGTTTGCAGTGCCTTTTTTTTGTACCAAAACAGAATGTTCATGTGAGATAGAACACAAGCTTAGAGCTATGATTGATAGTTGGTTAAAATTATTAAAATAAAATGCTTGCCATGGGGAGTCTAGATTCAGGGCCACTTCACTGTGAATATTTAATTGTCCACGGAAGTACAAACACTAATGGGCAATAGAAAGCATCCCATAGTAATTATTTCTTTTCATTGTGATTAAACAATTCCCACATGGCCATAACTTTTTTTTTTAACCTGCAACTGTATCAAGAGACAGAGATAGCTAAGTTGTTTATAATAGTAATTTTATCAGTGTTTTTGAATGTCTGGAGACCAATTCAAAATAGCATTGTCCACTGTGAATATTGGTGATTGTACTGTCTTTCACAAAAGGCATGTGGACGTGCATATATATGTACAAATAATTTTATATATATATAAAATCATATATATACATACATGGTTTTGAAACAGAAATTAAATAACAGCAGAAGGAAAATTACATCAAGAGAAACGAAGTTGGAGGACAAATCTATTTTGGTTATCCTGTCGGTAATTCATGCTGGATAATCATGAGCCCAGCAGTTAATGACCTCTCCTCTGATACATTAAGTCCAACCAAAGATAATGGTGTCCTGGGTAAATTAACAAACCCAGTGGTAAACTTGCTTCCAGTTCAGCAGGAGACAGTGTGCAAATTAGCATCTGTTCTTAATAAGATCAGTGTCCTACAAGCCACTTCTCCAGTGCTCACAATGCTGTCTCTTTCCAGGTGAAAATTTTTCTCCTGAGAAGCCCTGCACAATCCATTCTTTTGACAGAGACTGTTTTCATCCTAATCAGTTCCCTACCTTAAAACTTTCCCCACATTCCTGCTGTGAAAGCCGCTGGGAGTTGTTGAGAAGGATTATTCATTTGTAAGCTTCTTTAATAACATTTTTGTTAGATGTTGAGGTCCCCAGCTGCGTGAACCAAGAGTTTGATTTTATAATTATAACCATGCTGCAAAAGTTATGGTCACTATATGGGCAATCTTGGTGGGATTTGCTAATCACTACTTTCTGGCCTTTTCAAACAGCATTTATATTTTGTTTAATAATTGGAACACCTACGGACAAACAGGTGCTGAGCTATTTTGTAGAATGCTAGGTAGTTGAGTGTATCCTTGGTACTTGGGAAGGGTCAAAATCTGCAGTGAGAGATAAGAGCTATTTTAAAGGTGTATTTTCCTATGGTGTTTAGAAAATTATATATTTTGAAAGCAATGATTTACCGAAAACTTTATGATTCATGGAATATTGATGCACACTTCCTATTTTATTTGAAATAAGCAACCTTGGCTTATTTATACTAGCTAGAAAAAAACACAACATATGAGCCTTAGTGGTGCAAAGAAATGCAATTTAAGTGTCTAAACAGTTAAGTCGTCTGCACCAGTGTGTGTGTTTGTGCATGTGTGTGAGTGGTGCCACACCCACTTAACACCTTAGTCTTGAAGCGATGAATGCTCATCATGAACATGCCTATTTCAAAAAAATTCAGGGTGTTTGGGATACAAGTTCTCATCCATTATCTGTCAAAAGTTTCGTAAGTTAAAAAAATCAGTTCACTCCAAGGATCTTGTCTGAGGAATACTCTCACTGTAAAATGTTTACCTTTGGTGACACATACTATTATTTCATGATTATATTAAAATACTCTTAAAGAGTTTTACATGTTAACCAGCTACTAAGAATGCCTTAATAGAATACTAATTTTTGTTAGAGGTGTCTCGACAATTTGAATTTTATATGCATGCATTATGTTTTCTTAAAATGGGAAAATTATGCATCTGAAGGAATCTGTCTAGAATAATGGGGTTCTATAGAGGTTACTTTAATCATGTTCTCCTGCAGTTATAGCTCTTTTACATCTTATTTGCAACAAAAGGGAACTCTAATTATCTTCAAAAGGAGCATCAAATGGTGTTTCTTGCTGCTGATGTAATGTTGATTCCTGAATGCTGCTGATAGGAACTGACAACTAAATGCATGTCACACGTTTCAAAACTCAGCCACTGACAGGATAACCACCTTTTGTGACCTAGGAGCCCAAAAAAGGAGTATATATTTGCCTGCTAAGTAGAAACAATTTGCAGTCTTTCTTTTTTAAAAAATAAAAATACATTTATCCTTAGGTTAGAAATAATTTACTAATCTTAAAACTTGCTCATGTGATTCAAAATTTTTTAGAAACCACCCACTGCAAATAATCCTCAGTGTATTGAATTTCAGTACCAACCTTTTGAATTTCAGGAGAAGAGCAACCTGAGCCCCTGACCTGCCCCCTGCATTTCTTTTTTTTTTTCTTTCTATTTTTTTCTCTCTTTGACTTAGAGAAATGGGTAGGTGCCTATTGATGTCTGGTGCTGGAGTCCTGCATATATAACTAACACGTGGTCCAGCCTTCTAAGTCACACAGATCTCATTTATAAATACAAATGAGATGCATATAGCCTATTACAAAATATTAAAATTAGAATTGAAAAGAAGATCGCATGTGTGAATCTGGCTGCAGGAGTCATATTGGAGAGTGTTTGTAAGATTGAACTGGTCGACTCTGAGTCCCAAATATGAAATTAATCAATGTGTGTTTGTAATATACTGCAAATAACCAACCTGTACCACACACTTGATTTAAGGTTCACATTAAGTGATGCTGAACAGCTATAGACAAGAAGTCATACTCATGCATACATGGCATGCTCAGATGGAGTGAACTCTACCTCAAAACCAAGATTGAACTTTTGTAGGTAATAAAACTTATACTTTATACCAAGGCAGAATTTTATGTACAGCATGAGACTTGGCATTGGATCCTACAACTTCTATCTGTCGTTATTCTGTTCCTGCCTACAGCAGGAGACTTGATAGAGATAGTACACAGAAGAAAATACTGGAAGAGACATTTACCTGTGCTATACAAAGTGTGTCTTTATTTTGACTGCTTAGACAAGAGCAGTTAGTAGAGTGTTTTGATATACAAAATGCATTGATAGTTTGGCTCTTTACAAGGTGATTAGTCCACTTTTAGAATTAAGTCAGCATTCTATTTTTCCCTTTGCCCAGCTGGCTTTCAGTTGATAATACCACTGAAGAGGAAATAATAATAAACAGAGAGTTGGTGAGTTTGATTAAAATATAAATAAGTTCAAATGTAGTAAGAGGTGTGGGTTGTGTTCCCAGCACCTGAGAGGAGCACAGCCATTTGTTCCCAGTGCCTGGCTCCTGGCGGAGGCCTCTAGCTTATACCCGAAATGATTACACACAAACTGTATTCATTTAAACTCTGCCTGGCCCATTATCACTAGCCTTTTCTTGGCTAACTCTCACATCTTAAACTAACCCATTCTTAAAAGTCTGTGTGTCACCACGAGGTAGTGATCTTACCTAGAATCATTCAGCATGTCTGACCCTGGCGGCTTCATGGCGGCTCTCTCCCTGACTCCGTCTTCTTCCCAGCATCCTGTTCTCTTTTCCCAATCTATCTAAGTCCTGCCCTATCAAATGGCCAAAGCAGCTTCTTTATTAACCAATGAAAGCAACACAAAATACAGAAGAACCCTCCTACACCATTCAAATAGTTATATGCATTTTATGATTATGTGCACCCTTTATTTAAAAGATAATAAATCAAAGGTGACTATAAGTAAAACTACATTTGAAATGACAATATAATTCAAATATATTCCTTTGTTTACCTATGAAAAATTAGCTTACTTCCTCTTGAAGCAGTGTATAGAATTAAAAAGGGGAATAAAATGAGTCAGAGAGAGTGGTGTTTGAGGAGGAAAAAAGTATAAGTTGTGATGGATAATGGC
This sequence comes from Dicrostonyx torquatus, assembly GCA_028555095.1. NCBI lineage: Eukaryota > Metazoa > Chordata > Mammalia > Rodentia > Cricetidae > Dicrostonyx > Dicrostonyx torquatus. Next base: position 4,358,062 of record JAQHUG010000101.1, on the reverse strand, counting down.
AGGCCACAGTATGGTCAAGGAGAAGCATATGGTTTCCATAATTCAGGAACGCTGGCCATGAGTAAATGACAAATGATTCAAGTAGAAATAACAGCAGAAGCTGGGGACAGGGGAACAAGAGAAGATAGTGCCTCTATTGGTTACAATTTTAGGGACATAAGGAAGTGCCTGAATGGCACCAATGAAATTAAGACAATTCTATTCAGTTGGTCAAAAGAACAGTGCTAGAACTCACTGCCCTTGACTTCTTAGTTCAAGGGGAGGGATAGTGTCTTACATGTTTTGAAATGGCAACTGAGTGAGTGCTCAGACATCAGAGGGACTGCTCTGTGATGGAAACAGAGGGAGACATATATAACCATGTCGGAGTGGGTACTCTCTGACTACAGAGTAAGGGCTAGGTAATGAGGAGAAACTGAGGGTTCAAAGACAAAAGAGGAGTGCTCTGTGATGCCAGTGAGTGCTCTGTGATGCCAGTGAGTGCTCTGTGATGACAGTGAGTGTTCTGTGATACCAGTGAGTGCTCTGTAATGACAGTGATTGCTCGGTGATGCCAGTGAGTGCTCTGTGATGACACAGTGAGTGTTCTGTGATGACACAGTGAGTGCTCTGTGATGACACAGTGAGTGCTCTGGGATGACTGTGAGTGTTCTGTGATACCAGTGAGTGCTCTGTAATGACAGTGATTGCTCAGTGATGCCAGTGAGTGCTCTGTGATGACACAGTGAGTGCTCTGTGATGCCACAGTGAGTGCTC
>JAQHUG010000101.1:4310914-4345354 GCA_028555095.1 Dicrostonyx torquatus | reverse complement strand
TTCTGGGGGATCCTGTGAAAGTAAAATGATGGTTAAATTTCAAGATTAATATCTAGTAAGATTGCAAATAGTCTCTGAGCATTTTTTGAAGGTCTGGCCAGAATGTTGTAAAGGATGTGCACTGTTTCAGCTAGCCAAGTTGGAATCGGGCTCAGTTGGTAGAGCATGGGACTCTTAATCCCAGGGTTGTGCATTCAAACCCCACATTGGGTGCCAAACTGTTATAAAAAAGTCTTTTTTATATATTGCTTTATTCTCATTTTCTCTAGTCTTGTCTTCGGAAATAATACCTTTACATATATTGCAAAATTGGAGCATGTTACATATTTTTTAAATTCCATCCTCATTCTTTCCTAGCCTTTTAATTTTGGTGTTTTCTATTGCTTCTACTTTCAATTCCTGAGATTTGTCTTTTCTTATGTATTTGTAGGTGCTCCATTGTTTCCTGGCTTCCCAGACCTAAAATAATCACACAGAAACTATTTTAATTGTAATACCATGTGGCCACTAGCTTAAGCATATTTCTAGCTAGCTCTTAAATCTTAAATTAACCCATTTCTATTATTTTATATTTCACCACAAGGCTTGTGGTTTACTGGTACTGGCGACGGGTACCTTTCTTTTTTGGAGCTAAATGGCATCTCTCTGACTTTGCCTTCTTCCTCCCATCACTCAGTGTAGTTTTCCTGCCTCGCTATATTCTGCCACAGGCCAAAGCAGCTTTTTATTAACCAATGATAATAAAAAAATATTCACAGCATACAGAGGGGAATCCCATATAATATGTTGTCTTCTGTTAAACCTTTGATTATTTAATTCAGATATTTTATAATTGTAAAATACAGATTTACTTCTTTCATATATTTCAGCCTCTGTTAAATTTATTCTTTTGTTTTTAGTTTGTCTTTTTAAATCTATTTTATTAAACAATGGCATTATTTATGAATGTTTCCACTGCTTTGAAATATATAATATGGGTTACATTCATGATTGCTTTTAGAATCTAAAACTTCTATTACATGCCATAAATTATGTGCTTCAAAATATATACATAGTCTAGATAATTTTCTTTTCTATTGGAGAGAATTGACTATTTCCTCTGCTTAGGAAACTGACTATTTCATCTGGCTAGAGGTTTAATACCTTAACACAGTTAGACATTGAGTCATGTTGAAGCTGGTGGTAATTCTGTAATGACTCAATCTCTGCATGGGTTCTCCTGATTCCTATGGCATGGCCACCATAGATTTCAAAAGAGAGACTGAACTCTGTCTACTTAACATGAAAAGTAGTAAGAATTACTTTGTCAGTTGTATATTTTAAGCTTAGATCTTTAGCCTCACATTCCATGGACCTTTCAAGTTTTATTTTAGAAGGGGAGACATATCTGGTACTTTGCACTTTCAGATCTCAATATTTATATTCTATTTCCTAATACCAAAGTAACCATTTTTTTCTTAGTATCTCAGCAAAGGCATCTGCCATATTTTCAGACTACCATTCATGGGTAGATGTTCAATGTGTCTGTAAGGACAATGTACTTCTGATCCTTAGTGTCAGTTCATCAGTCTTTAAGTGTTCTTCTTTTTTTTGATTGCTTGCTTTTATTTTTTAAAAATGTATCTATCATTGTCCTGGAGGGGCATACTGCCTAAGCTCCATGGAATGCTAGGATATTTCACCCTTCCCAAAGGTTTTAGACTCAAACAATTGTTGGTGAAGTTAAGATTCTTAGTTTAGACTATCAGGGTCTACTAGAGTCCATGCTACTGTATTAGTATGTGGGAGGTTAGTCTGTCTTCCTGATATTTTCCATTTGATTTTTCTCACCTAAGGATAAATTCCTAAAGTATATGAATCTAATTTAGCACTGAATTAATAATACTACTCTTTTTTTCATATTGAAAACACATTGACTTGACATTTTGGTAACATCTACAACTAAAGGGTATGTGCAACAAAATTCCTAATGAAAATTCACTGAGCATTTAGAAAATGGACCCAACATGTGGCATTGCCTACTGAGTTTCTGTTCATGCTGGTTTCTGATGGTTTGTTGAATATTGTGTTAGTTTTTTAGGGCTAATGAGTATGGGTTAATTTCTTTACCCCTCTCAGCCAAGTCTTTCCACAACATGGCTTCTCCCATGGGGTCCTTGCTAATAAATACTTTAATTGAACTGCTTTATTAAAATGAGTGTCTATATGATCATCTAGACTCCCCACAGATGTGAGGAGAGATTATGAGCTCAAATAAGATGGGAGTAGGCAAACCCAGGTTTGATCCCAATTTTGCCTTGCCACAAAACTGATAATAAAGGAATCCAAGCTAACACGGAATTAGCAAACTGAATGAAATTAAATTAAGAATTTGCAAAGTTTACTTTCAGCAAATCATCAGTATTTATGAAGCCTTGAAGAAGACAGTTCTTTCTAAGCACAAGAATTAGAAAGCCATTGACTTCCTGTTGCTTTCACCTGCTCCTCAAACTCATTCTTCACCAATTTTGCTCATCCAGGTAGATGATGGTTTAGCTTGTCATGCTTATAAATTAATCTAGTATGTAAATGAAACAAAACAGTAAAACTAAAGTCTCTATGTCCATATAGAAAAGAATATTCCCAATTTCTTATATTTTCCTCAAGCAGATAAAAATATTTATGATTCATTTACGTTTGCATAAACTTATACTTTCTAAAGTTTTAACACAATTACATTATTTTCTCCATTCAAATCATCCCAAATACCTCTCTTTACTCTCTTTCAAATTTATGGCCTTTTTTGCACGAATTATTGTTATATGTGTGTATGTGTGTGTGTGTGCGTGTGTGTGTATTCCTAAATACATAAATACAGCCTTAATTTGTATAATGTAGCTTCAGACATTTTTGGGAGACAAGTCACAAAGAAAATTCCTTGATCTTCTTGCTCTTACAATCTTTCTGCCCCTTCTTCCTTCATGATCTCAGAGTATCTGGCACAAGAGCTGTTATGTATATGTATCCATTGGACTGCGCTTCACAACACTTCATTTTGATTGTTATTGTTTTCTCCATCTGTTGCAAAGAGAAGTTCCCTTGATGAAGTAAGGCTTCACTCAATTGTAGGTATAAAAACAAACAGTTAGTCTGTAGTTAGGGATTTTAGTAGTTTAGTAAGGGAGCAGTTTTCAGTTCTCCCCCAAGATCCATGACTTCACTAGCTCTGAGAAGTTAGCTAGGTTTTTAATACTGGAGAAATCTTATGTAAACCTCTGGTCTTACAGTACAAGCATGCATTCATCCCTATCCTGACACATACACTCACACGCAAACACAGAAGTAGGATTGGATGCCAAAGGCCAACTTTGGGTGTCATTCCTCAGGCATAGTCCACCTTTTCCTCTGAGACAGTATCTCTTACTAGACTGGAACCCCCAAAATTATACAGGCTGACTGGCTATCAAGTCGGAGGCATCAACCTATCTCTGTCTCCCTAGTGTGGGATTACAAGAGTATTCTGCCATCCCTGGGCTGTTTCATGTGGGTTCTGGGAACTGAATTTATGTTTTTATGTTTCCAAGGCAAGCCATTAGAACTATATCTTTTCTTTAAGTTTTGATTCTATTATTTATACTTAACCCCTCTCCATAGAGTCTAATAATAATAAAAATAGCAATAATCACTGAAATTCTTATATTAATAGCAGTGACATTAGCAAATCTTTATGTACAGATGCACTATACAACCAAGCCAGCCAACGATGACTGACAAAGAACAATAGAGTATCCTATAATTTTAGATGTGAACTTTTAGTTTTTCATTAAATTTCATATCGTCATTTATCACAGTTATCCCAGCATGATTTGAGGAAGATAACTGCCTTTACTGTATCTGTGAAGAAGTTTTTTGAAATAAAGTCCTCATTAAAAATATATTTCACCCTTAGAAGAGTGTATTCCTCGTCTCTCACCTAGGAAGCTTCTCTTTGCCCACATAGAACACCAACAGCTAATCAAAAGGCAGAGTCATGGAACCCAGTTCCAACTGATATATCTACAGTACAGATCCTGCATCCAAGACACAGGGATAATATGGATGAGCACAAAGATCATTGTGGAAAGATTGTAAGAGCCAAATGATCGGGGAGACTGTTGTGGGACTGTGTCTCCTAGAAATATCAGAGACACTATACCCATGGTATCTCACCAACATGGCTGCCTAAATATGAACTGAACAGGATCATTTCCATTAGAAATATTAACATGGAAGGGGAAAGTCCGTTAGAACCCAACCCTAAACAATGAACTACAGGCAGCTGAAGAATGCTGGCAGGAAGAGAAATAGTCTTCCTCAGAGAAGAGAACACCAGTTGGCTCTCCAATACAAAATGATCAGTCCTGGAAACATGTCTCTACAAGTAACATTATATAGTCTAAGCAGTTTTTATTTCTGTATTTAAGAATATGTATACAAAAGACAATTAAAGAAAAGAGAAAGGGAGCAAGGGCAGCTACATGGGAGTGGTTAGAGGGAGGAAATGGAAGGTGTAAAGGAATCACTTATAATCTCAAATAATAGAAACAATATAATTATAATTTAAGAAGTGTATTTCAACAGGAAGCAATTTTTTCTATTTTGAAAATTTAATCGGATACTTTAAAAATCATCCTGTCTTAATTTATCCACAGATAATCAATATGATCATTATAAATAACATTTTTATTTCGTTTGCTTTCCTCTCCTCTTCTATTCCCCAAATAGTGAAGTCTTTGTAGACATGAAGTCGTGTGAGAGTGCCTGTCCTGCTGCCAAGCTCTCGTTAGTGGCTGTAATATGCTGTTGATTTTCCTATTCTCATGCACAATGTTACAATTTAAAGACCACCTTTCTTTCAAAGATTTCCAAGTGTTTAGTTCGCATTACTACTTTACTACCCTGGAGATTAGATGGTATCTAACCATGAAAAGGAGAGAAAAAAAAAACCTTAAGGGAGAGTAGAATTCAATTTATTTGTCATAACTAGGGATATTACCCAGTGGTAGCGTGCTTGACAAGACCGTAAGAAGACCCTGAGATTAATCCTAAGTAGCACAAAGAAAAACGTGATGAAAACAACAAAAGCAGTTGTATTAGGTCCTGGCTGAGCGTTTATAGAAGATACAATGATTAATGCCAACTGAGCACACAAGGAAGGTCTTGTGGGTCATCCTACAAACTTCACATGCACAAGTTCATGTCCGATCTGTTGGGGAAGCTTATATCAATATTCTTTGCTTTGAAAGAGATGAAACTAAGGTGTGGTGAAGTTAACTAACTTCTTTAAAGTTGCAGGTGAGTTGATGACAAAGCCAGATCTAGTCCAGAGTGTCAACAAATAATGTGGGGCTCAGACATCAAGCCTCCTGCATACCTCTCAATCTATAGTATGCTCTTATACAGCTGTTCTTTCTCATACCAGAGAGGTCGGCAGGGTATTGTTCAGGAAACTCTGAGCTTTGGTGTCCATGTGAGTGCAGGTGGTTGCTGAAAGCTCCAACAGGGCCGAGCCAGCAGCTCTGCCCACATAGCCTGTGTGGGTAAGCTTCTCTGGAAAGTCTCTCAGAGAGCTCAGAAGAAAGGAGCTGAAACTTAGAAAGCTCTGGGTATTTGTTATTATTTTTCTCTTTCTCTGTGAAAATATTCCCTCACATACCTAGTTCTGTGTTTGTAGTTTAATGCTTTCTTTATCAAGTGAGGCACACAACATTATAGTCATTATAAAGTCAACAGCATGTGTAAAACTGGGATGTTTCTATAAGACAGCCTTGAATAGATTATGCCTCAGGGTGACTTTAAACATCTGGTCCTCCTTTCTTTACCTCTAGAGTACTCAGATTACAGATTACAGACATATACCACCACCACACTCAATCAAATCAAATCTAGGACCTCTACATGCTAGGCAAATGCTTTACCAACTGAGCCACACCCACACCCCTGTTTTGTGCAAATCAGAACTTCAGTATGCATTTTATAGTTCAAAATGCATGAGAATTCAGCGGAGTGGCAAGAGCCATTGGTTGTGTATCCAGGATCAGACTGAGGATGCGATGGTTTGTACTGATGATCTGTTTAACAGGTTTAGAATCACCCAGGAGACAAATCTCTATGCATGACTCAGCGACTATCTAGACTAGGTTAAGAGAGAAGACTCAGTCTAAGTGTAAACAGTACCACTGCATGTACTGGGGCCCCAGACTATATAGAAAGGAAAAAAAGAGGAGAGTGGCATTCACCACTCTCTGGACAATGGATGAAATGTAAGCCTTATGCTATGCTTTCCAAGCCTTCCAGACCATGATAGACTTCTCTAACTGAAAGCCAAAATAAACCCTTGCTTACAGGTCAGGTACTTGGTTGAAGTAATTGGCAAAGTAATCCAAATAGAAGACAAATGATTAGTTTGTGACATATTGCAGGAATCTATGAATTGAAGGTAAGATATAGACTATGAAGTGTGCTGAATTATCTTTTAATAATCCACCAGGATGGAAACCTACCTAGTCCAGAAAGAAATATTTTAATGCTCATTTTAATTTAGTATGTAAGTAAATCAACTCTCAAATATGTTGAATGCCACCCAGAGCAGACCATCTCAATCCATTAAAAGGACTTCCCTACAAGCTCAAAGGTGATAGAATTTGCTTTGGAAACAGTATCTCAGGAGAAAAGTGAATACTGTAAATGATTCTTTTCCATAAACAAAGATGTGGAATGTCTGTGAGAAGGAATGAACTCTAGTCACTACCACTTGTCCTAACACTTGTACAACCAGAAACTGGACCAGCTGCTTCAAAGGAAAGCTAAGCCCTGGGCAGGCAGACAAGATCAGTCATTCAGAGCACCAAAGACGTGTCATTGGTTTGTTAGTTCATTTATTAATTGGGAGTGAGCCATTTTGTGGCTTTTACTGCCCGTTTAACACAGGTGCCTCACACTGGTTCATCGGCTACATTGTCTCATCATCCACAGGAGGCTAATTTAAATGGCTATGCTATTGTGATTAAGCCATCATCCGATGGAACCAGTAGCTGTTGGTTTAAATTTCTCCTTCAAAAGGTTTGTCCTAAGAATTTACATACAGAGAGATGCTCAAGATAATGATGAATACACTCGATACACAGGATAAAGAGTGATATTCTTCAACAGAATACAATTATGGAGACCGATCAGCTTGCATTAGTTAAATTGCACATTTTGTCACAAAGAAATGTAGTGGATTGAATGAATGCTCAGAGCCTGCTAGGACAACAGACTCATAGGGCTTTTGCTAACATCTGTGTCTTCACAAAAGTAGAATTAATTCATCAATAGCTTCATACACAATCACCTTTAGAGCATGAATCCATGAATCAAAGCTGCCTCATCATTCAAAGTTAATTGTTTCTAATCAAGGCACCCTAATGTAGACATTAATTAGCAAAACAGAGTTACAGATATGCTTTAGCTGTGAACTTAGTACATTAATTTCTTTTTTATCAGTAAAATTGATCATGGAAATTCATCAAATGTCAGCCACCTGTGGGAATGTGGAGGTCATTAGGATATTTCAGACTGATTTGAAGATAGATTGAAGTCTGGGGACTCTTCCTCTCTTCCAGACTACTTTCTAATGTAGACACTTCAGACAACCAGCTGATAATTGGTTATCCCATCTGTCCGGGGAAAGACTTGATCAATAACCCTGCCAGATATTTTCTCTGCAAAAGAAATGTTCCATCCATTCATCCCTACATTACATAAAATACCTGTGCTCACTGATCTGGTGCCAGCTCTAATGAATACGTGTTCATGAGGATGTGAATACAAAAGGAAAATGGTCATAAAATTCCCCTTATGTTTCGTGAGCTGTTTTAATTTTCCTACCATCACACCCATTTGCTGCCTGGCACATTACGGTTCAGTCATTGGATCCTGGACTTAAAAGAGCAGGTGAATGCCTGAACTTCGTCCTCTGAGCCCAGGAATTGTTTATTCAATTATGTTTAAGGAAGCCTTCTAAGGATACATCATTTAGTGTTAGTCCCATTTGTTCATTCTATGTACTCCAACCAAGGCAGCCTATCACTGCTACAGGAGGAATGGGAAAACAGATAGATATAAGCAAGTAAAAGTTGGAAAGGGAGGGTATCTATTTTGATTTTGTTGGCAGAATCTCAGTTATACCTTGAGTCTTTGATGATGCTATCTCACTACTGATTTCAGATCCAAGTGCTCTAAGACAATCAAATTCACATCTCCTTTCATATATGGAACCAAATGTGTTGCCATGAGATGTTGTAGATTACAATAAAATAATCCCACACTAGCTCATAATTGAGTATAATAAAGGGATCTTTATTTAGGGGTAGACTCACATATCACAGTCCTCTGCATGAATGGGGAACAGAAACCAAATCCAGCAGCCAAGAGGCCATGCACGTTTTACATCTGTATTTATAGGACATTTGACCATGCCCAAAGTAGGACAGTATCTTAAAGGCTATTGGCTGAAGGAGTTCCCACAGCACCTCCCCCTTTTGTCTAAAATAAAAGAGTTCTAAGCCTAATACAGAACTATATACAATAAGAACAAATATCAAGTATAAAAGTTAGATTTATAACAGCATAAACAATATCAAGCAAGAAACATGTTAAATGTCTCAATAGTTATCCTCTCCTAAGGAGTCTGAATCTTATATTAGAAATGGCTTGGCTAAGTCATGAGAGGAAAGTAACTATGAGTATCTAGTCTTCAACCCCATTGAAGACCTGAGAAGGGAAATAATATCACTTGAGTAAATAGGAAGTATAATCAAGCAACTTCCAACAGGTGCAATAAATGACAGAGATAACAGGGTACCTGGGCAATCTCTAAATTCTCCTTTGCAACGTTGGAGCAACCAACTTTGGCTAAGGCCTTAAGTAATTGACAGACCATTTTCAGAGGCAGGAAAAATTTCAAAACCATCTTATCCTGTCTTGGCAAGGTTTGGCAGTCTTTTTTCTTGTATCCTGCTTGTCTAGTCTGGACACTGTGTATTTTGTCAGTGGTAGAGGTAGGGACAGTTCTTTGCCCAAAGGCCAGTATCTTCCAAGAAGAAAATAAGCTCCAAGTGGAATATCTTTGGTGCTCAACATTCTCTTGGGAATAGATCGGTGCTGCCAAGAGCAATTGTGTCTCATGTCAACAGAACCCTAAGTTATTTAAATGCCATATCCCACAGTTTTTTTTAAGTAGTTGAAGGTTACCTATCTATGCAAACTATAATCTCTATGTAGCTAAAGAACCTGATTAGTTTAACTATAAATATAAAAAACATGGATAACTTATATAACTTAAAGACTAAGGTTTCATATTAGAATACTAAATAATCTTTAAACAACTGTACAGCAAATGAAGACAACGGATCTTAAAATGTAAACAATGTATAAGTATCTTGATTAGAGGTAGAAATGTATAGTGCAATATGATAAATATATCCTAAAATTGCATCAATACACAAAATGCCTTAAGCAGAGGTAGAAACATGCATGCATACAATGACAAAATAACTGTATAGGTGTATAAATATTGTAAACAGAAATAGCATATTCAATATAACAAATATAATTTGAATTTGTATAAATACATAAGAATCTATATTGATGTAAATTGTCTATCAATAATAGCTCACAAATATTCACTCTATTACTCACAAGTATTATTAGTGTGAGTAAACTCATAATAATCTACCTATTATGACATCCAATATCTTTTTTAAAAGAGATCCTTGATCATGATCCTATATAATTTCCCCCCAACCCCCAACCCTATAATCAACCCCTAATTGATGTCTCTAACCCTGAGGACAAATTTTGCTGGGAGAGGGGATGTTGTCTTCTAGAATTACTTCCAGCAGCCATGGGGCAATGTTATTTCTAAGGGATCCTGTAAAAACTAAAATGACATTTAAGTTTCAAGATTACTGTCTGGTATAATTGCAAATAGTCTCTGAGTAGTTGGTAGGGTTTTTCTGAGGTTCCTCTTTGGAGTTCTGGCCAGAACATTGTAAGAAGGTTCATTATTTCAGCTAACTAAGTTGAAATTATCTTGAGTAGCTGGTACCCAAAAATTATCTTAAAGTACCACTATCAGCATCATGACATCATATCAACTATGTGGAATCATTGTTGTGGGGCCCATCTTCTTCTTGGAAACTTCAAAGATTACTGCAGGAAAAGTTATTGTTCATTGTGGAAAACTTAGACATATACTCAACGAAAGGTACGATAGAGACAATAATAGGTATGGGGAAAAGTAAAATCTTTTCTAAAATCTTTCTTCTTTCTGTCCCATACTAGGTGGCTCCTGACATAAGACAGAAACTCTGAATTTTTCTTTTAACAACACACTTGGATTTAGAGAAGGACAGAGTCATTGTCCAACTCCAAAGCCAGCTTTAATTTTTAAGTGGGTTGCAATTTTTGTTGTACTGAGATACATATATATGTATGTATGTTCAGGTAATGAAATTTTACCTTGCAGATTTCTCTTTGTTTGGTGATTCTTTCTGGATAGTTATTTCTTCTTCTTTAGGTATCTAGGTGTCCAAGGTCTCTTGACCTTTTGAAGATGGATATTCCCTGCAAAGATAAGAACAGAACCCCGCCCCCAACTCTTTGACGTTTTCTTACCACCTGTATGATTGTCACCTCTGTATTTGAGATGTCATTTCTCTTTCTCAAGAGGTTTCTGTTTTTCACACAGAATCTTTATTAATTTCAATGGTATCCATAGCTTTTTTTGACTATGGAAACAAGAGCAAAACCCCTTCCCCAATGTAATACATCTCCTGGTTTCCATTGTGAAGTCATGCATTCTTGAAATACACTGACTGAATTAATTCAGAAGTTTTTTTTTTTCTATCATCCAATGTATCTCTGCTTCCATTGTTCTTTTCTCATTAGCATTAAGAAAATTCAAGGTTAATAAAGCATTATACAATCTATTTCTGGGGGTATTTTCCATCCCTTTCTATTTGCTTACCATGTCCTTCATAGTTTGATTTGATCTTTCTATAAGTGCATGACCTGTAGAATTGTTTGGTATACCTATAATGTTTTTTATATTATAATGAGCAAAAATTGGTTCATTCTCTTAGAGACATATCCTGGACTGTTGTCTGCCTTTATTTATGCAGGTATACACATGATGGCCATAACTGCTTAAAGCAGTTGTCCATTGAAGACCTAAACAGGTGTCAATGGTGTGGTGTACATATTTTGATTTTTCAAATTCTACAAAGTGGAACACATCCATCTGCCAGATTTCATTTTTTCTGAGTATCCTTTAGGTTACTCTCAAATCAGAGGGAAATAAAACTTTGTGTTTGGAGGCCTAGTATCACATTACCACTGCCAACTATTTCCCCCAGCTCAGAACTCAATCAGAAGGGCCTTGCCATGTGATAAGATAGGTTTGGACACACAACATCAGCCTCTGCCACAGAGCGCAGCTCCCTGTTCCTGACATTTTACAGTTGTGTGTCTGAGGTCACAGCTATGGAGAGTACAGATAGTTCCTGGCACTGTAGGTACAGACCCTGCCCTCCTCATATGTGCTGAGTTTCACTTCACACTCTGGCCTCCTGGGAGCCATGCAGGAGTGTGTTTGACTCTCATTACAGATGCCACCTCTCTCTTCTAGGAACAGAAAATAGAGGCAACCCCCTTGAAGCCCGTGCTTAGGAGGACACAAAGTCACCTAAGAACTTATTTTAAAGAATTCTGTGTCTCACCTGCCCTACCTTGTTTCTCCAGAACAAGATTATCCTAAATTGATAGTTTACCAAATATTCAAACTTTCATGTCTTCTTTTTCTTTCTTTCACTGGTGCTATTGATTCTCTGCTCTGCAGTTACCACTGCTCTCTAGAACAGATAAATACCAAAAGAAAATAACTTTTTTGAAGCCAGCTTAAGTCATTGAATACTAGCTACTCAGTTCATGCAAGGCAAAGTCCCAGAGCCTAAGATGATTGTATAAACTGATGCATACTCTATCGGAGCAGAAACACATGTACACACATAAGTCTAGTGTGAGCTGTATTTGTACTTTGATAAAGGTGATAGAGGTTCCTTCTTACTAGGTGATTAGTAACATCCCATCAAACAGGAAACACTTGAAAAACAAAGACTATTTCAGAAGGCAAAGAAAAACCTTGTTAGTAAGGAGGAGAAACAGGAAAGGAGCATTACAGGCATGGAAGGCTGCAGGGGGAAAGGTATTGTATTAGTGAGGCTTTCAGGTGCTGTCATAAGTCACCATGACCAAAATCAACTGGAGGAAAAATAGTCTGCTTCATCTACCACTTCCATCACTTAGGACAGGAACCAGGAGGTAGGAACTAAAGTAGAATCTCTGAGAAGTACAGCTTATTGGCTTAGCTCCCCATGGCTCCCTCAGCCTCTCAGCCTGTTTTTTATACAATGCCCAGGGCTGGCACTACCCACAGTGAGCTGGATCCATCATCAATCAGAAAAATGCACCACAGGCTTGCTTACAGAAAATGGGGGCATTTTCTCAGTTGAGATTCCCCTTTCTGGAAAGTCTGTAGCTTGGGTCAAATTGACATAAAACTAACAAGCATAGGTTGAGTCAGTGGACAAATGGATCTGGGGATTTTTGTGAACCAAGATTGTCAATCAGGTTAAGCAGTTTTTGTAAGAAACAGAAAACTTTTACAATTTGTGAAGTAAAAAAGGAAAGTTTGTTTACAAAACATGATAATTACAAAGTAAGAGATGTCTTAGTGTGTTATGGAACAGAAAGAGAATCTACACACTTTAAGATAACACTAAAGCATTCATACAGGTTCTACCAGATTCCTAGCAGCAGCCATTGGCAACTTGGATGTCACTATTTCAACTCACTACTTAAGATACACTCCAACGTTGTTTGAACTACAGACTGCAATTGTGTAGAAATGCGTGAGAAGGTGCTGAAACACTTTCTGGGGACAGTTTAGCATGAAGGCTTGTTTTCCTTGTCATGCACAAGACAGTAGACTAAGCCATATCAGACACGCTGTTTTGAAATCATGATTTCTTAGCATGATTCTAAGCACTCCAATTGTGTTCGAAAACCCCAGGTGGGGAAAAGTTCTTATCTTTCAGAGTTATTGCTGCTATGTATGTTTATGCAGCATAGGATGGTACTCTAAGCTCCACTTCCTTTATTTGAAAAAAAAAATTATAAAGACGAGACCTTTCAAAGGGAAGAGAACATGAACAAGGAAAGGTGGGGATGGTGAATTCATCCAAATTATTTCTATTACTTCTTTGAGAGGCAAAACAATTGATGTGGGTTCCTTTATCCCAATATGGACTCAATCACTTTAGTGTTTCCTAATATTACTATTCCATGATTGTATCAAAGTTTCCATTTCTAGACTGCTTTGTACAATAATATGAAAGCGTATCCATCTACATTTTCACTGGACATGTTTTCAGTCCTTGTTTTTTTTTATTTACTTGAGGCTTCATTTATTTAATTCTTTGCTAGGGCTTTAGGAGCCTGAATAATACCAACCAGGGGGAGTGTCACCCATTGAAGGAATAGGAAACATGTAACTCGAAACTACTACGTTGTTCTTAACCTATCATCTTGAGGGGTTTTTCTAGATTTGTGTTCTACCTGAGTATTCACCAATAGGGTGTGCTTGCCTTGGCTATTTTAACTATGGATTGACTCCACATTTTATTAAGGTGTTTCTCAGTCCCTTGTTCTCCCATCCCCCCTAAAATTTAATGTATCCACTAGACATTTTAAAGTCTCACAAAAATGTGGATGGTAAATGTGGGTTCTCTTATTTGTGAAAATCATCTTAATGTAAGAGTAAATAAAAAGTTTCCATCACATTTCATTAATTTAAAGTTTCCATCACATTTCATTAATTTGTTTGTTTGTACCCATTATTGGCTATTCTTCACAGGGCAATCTTGTCTTTGTCATCATGCTGTGGCCTCTTCACAGAGGTTTTCTAAGGCATGCATCTACCCTAGTCCATGGTCCTGAATTAATTATAGCTTTATGTTTTCTTTATAGTAGCCACCACTGCCAGATGTTTTCCTAGGTTTCATACAGTTACTTTCTGTCTCTCTTTACTCTAAAATTAAAGCCATAGGCTGTTCGATGCCTATCACACTTTTCTTAGTACCTACCTCTGTGTAGAAAGGAACATAAATTAAGTTGTCACCAAGACAATCTCAAAATGTGTCTATTTGGAAACTTTCTAAAATCCTTTAGAAAGTAAGTACAGTCTAATGGTGTCATACAGACAAAACCCTAATTTATTATAGAGTGTCTTTTCATACAAAAAGAAACTATACCATGTAAGAGCACCCCAAGAAGATGCTGACTCCAGCTAGAAAGATCTCACTAGCTGCTGAATTTGCCTATAATTTGATCAGAGTTGTCTTCATCTCCAGAACTGTGAGAAAATTTATTTCTGTTCCTTCACCTAATCAGTGGTATCTGTTATGGCAGCCTGAGATTATATGTGTGCAATTTAATTAATACAAAATTATTAAATGAAATTTTTTATTTCCATGTTATTTATCAGGGCTCACTATGCTTATAACAGTAATAACAATATCTGAAAGCCTGTGGTGGTAAAATTAGTGGGCAATCGAGGAAACAGTTCTTGTAGATCAAAACTAAAATTCCCATAATGTATCTGGAGGTTTCTTGTCCTGCCCAGCACTGCAGCCACTTTTAAAATAACCACACCACACAGAGGCTTAATATTAATTATAAATTGTTTGGACTATTAACTAAAGGTTATTATTAATTAACTCTTACAATTTAAATTAAACAATTTCTATTATTCTATAATTTACTAAGAATCTCGTGGCTTGTTACCTCTCTTCTTGCTTCTCTGGCTGCTACTGACTTCTCCCAGACTCTGCTTTCTTTTTTCCTCTACCTTTGTTTGGATTTCCCACCTATCTATATTCTGCCCTGTCATAGGCCAAAGCAGCTTCTTTTTTAACCAATGGCAATAAAAATATTCAGAGAATGCAGAAAGACATCCCACATCACCACAATATAAAGCTTTCCTTGCTACAAATTTTATTTAATATGTGCTATGTTCCCAAAATGGATGGCTTTGACTAAGCAAGAAATATGAATTTTTTTATCTTCTATTCTCTGTCTCAATTTTAGGTTGATCAGGAGATATTCTGGAATATTTTATGTCTTTGATTTACACAATATTATGTGAGTTATAAGATGTGGAATGCATACATTTGAGGCATTCTTTGGACCTTATGAAAATCATGTAAGATCAAAGTTCAGAGCATTAAACAATCCCTACACAATGACATGCTGGGTTTTGCTTTGTTTTGTTTCTGGAGGTGGCCATGTGTCTTCTTAACTGAAAGTCAGTGAATGTGCTTAATTTACTTACTTAGCAATTCCCCAAACATTTGTGGTCTAAGTTTTCTCTTATTCTGTGTTCAGGAGGTAAAGGCTACAAGTGTCAATGACAGTGAAGAAACTGTAACCAAAGGTTCATCCAAATAATGAGTTTTAAAATGATATGGGTCACTTGAACCCGCCTGATGAACTAATGATTTGATTAATGGATCAAGAAGGTGAGTACATTGTTTTAATTACCACAGCTGTGTTATAACAACATCTATGAAGGAGCTTATTATGGAACCATCTATTAAAAACGTGTTGCCAGTAAATTTTATAATCACACTATAAAAAGTTATTAGAGAATACAACTACATCTTTGAATCATTCAATAAATATTAATAAAGCATTTATGATCTGACTGTAATTTAAAATGTTATTATCTTTGAAGCAGGTGTCAGGCATCAAGTACCCATGAACCGCAGTACTGTATCAGTTAGCAGCTTCTTATTGGTGTGTGTTAAGTTCTGTTCCCTTGTATTATTTTTGAAAGTAGCCTTTTTCTAAATTATAGATTTTGAGTCCAGTTCCATGTTATGCAAATCTCAGGAGGAACAGAGTATTTTGCCCAAATCCTGCATCTGAGTTTTAAACTGCAGCCACACGCAACTCATGTATTAGCAACTGGTTGTGGCTTGACTTTTCCAGGTCATGGAGAAGCAAGATTTAAAGGCCAACTTCCTTTTAGTTCTGTTGCTTTATATTATTACCAAGTATATTTATTGAAATAGTACACTTATCTGAAGGTCTGAGAGATCCCAGTATCTATGGATTGCTTTCAAAGCTCACCAACTTGTAAGTTTTAGCATGGGAGGAAATGGTCAAAGCCAGGGTCATCTCTTTCGATTACTTGTTTTACCAAATTTAAGTTAGCAAAATGCCAATAAGGAATTCCTTCCTGAGTTATGTGTGCTGATATTGTATGGAGAATGTTTAAAACGACAGACTTTTGGACAAATCAATGGAAAGTCAGTAAAGGCATTCTTATTACAGCATAGAAAACTCTGAAATGCCTTTGCAAATTATGGAGTAAACAGTAAAAACAAATTAAAATTACTGTTATGGCATTCCTTCTAATGTGTTATCAATTAGAAATAATGAGGGGCTTGCAATTTGCTTCTTTTATGAATGGAGTCTTAGAATATGATTTACTTTTCTTTTTTTGGAGTCTTTGAATATGATTTGCCCTTTCTTTCATTTGGAACAAACCTATCCATCATGAGGTTGCTGTTGTTAAGCCAAATAAATAAGAACTCTTAATAATCATCTCATTATTCATAAGTAAATCAGTTAAATCTCTAATGTTTTCAGTTTAGCTAATGTATTAGTTACTCTTTTTATTACTGTGACAAAACACCAGATAAAATCCCTTAAGTCAGGAAGGGTGTGTTCCGGCTCTGGGTTCCTGAGTATAGTCCATCACGGTGGAGAAAGCAAGGCAGCAGGAGCTTAGGTGACTAGTCCCATTGCATTCAGAGTCAGGAAGGGTGTGTTCCAGCTCTGGGTTCCTGGGAATGTCCATCACGGTGGAGAAAGCAAGGCAGCAGGAGCTTAGGTGACTAGTTCCATTGTGTTCAGAGTCAGGAAGCAGAGTGAGATACAGAGAGAGCTGAAGGCTGGCACTCTGCTTGCTTTCTCTTTTACACTCAGTCCAGGACCCCGGCCTGTGGACTTGTGCCACTGGCGTACAGGATCAGGATTTCCTCTCTCAGCCTCTTTGCAAACATGCAGAGAGTTTTGTCTGACTCTAGAATCTGTCAGGTGGACAGATTTATGATTTCTAGCTCAAGTACTTTGGTTTTAAACCAAAACATAGATTCATTGTTTTTTGTTCATTTTGTTTTTTTCCCCTGTGCAATATTCACACATTCCCTTGACTCACTGTGGTCAAACAAGCCCAAAGAACAGCCATGTTTTCTAGCACAGATTCTGTTCTTAGCACTTTCTAAATCCTCAAATATACAGATCTTGGAATGTGTCTGCTATATAGTTTTTCAGGTAACGTTTGTGATGAGGAATGTGGTAGAGAAAGTAACTTTCTAAAAAGAGGACGAGTGACTCAACACAAACCAAAAAATTCAAATTCTTTAGTGAAAAGGTCGCCATGGTTTTATGTCAATGCACACATAACTTACAAGTGTATATGGCTTCTACATGTCCTTTGGTCTCTCGGATGTTACTTAGAAGTACTTTAGAATTAAGGTGAACAATTTTGAATTCTTCTACTTATGTCGACTATACTTAGACTTGAATGGACAGCTTTCTGGGTTCCTAATGAGTTTTCAAAACTGTAATGGTGTTAAGAGCGACAACACCATCAGAGTACAGTCTGTTTTTCTAGCTCCATTTCCCCCTCACCGCTCATGGTTCATATTAGCTCTAGGAGCAGTCAAGAGTCATGAGTCAAGAGTCATGACCTCTTCGGCAAACTCTGCTTTTGGGTTTGTTTGTTTGTTTTCTCCTAGCTGTTTGAGGTAAGGTTGACAGATTTTTAAAAATTGTGTATATTCAGGAGCTGGGGAGATGGCTCAGTTAGTAAAATATTTGTCTTGTAAGCATGTGGACCTGTGATTTGGATTGCCACCACCCAGCAGGGTGTCACTGGTGTGCCAGCACTGAGAATGTACAGACAGGTGACACTCTGGAGCTTAGTATTCAGACAGCCTCCCCTCTATGGAGAGCTCCAGGCTGGGGAGAACTGTCTTAAAAACAGGTGTACAGAACATCATGAATGACCTCTGAGGTCTTCCTGTGGTCCTCACACATGGGCATACATATATACAAATAAAAACTAGAAGTAAATAATGCTATGGTGATGTGGCTCAACAGGTCAAAGCACTCGCTGCACAAGCCTGGAGACCTGGGTTCAATCCCCAAGACCCACAAGATCTACAAAATGATTTTCTGACTTTCACTCATATGCTTTAGCATCCATGTATCCACATTTACAGATACTCCATATATAAACACATGTATACACATATTAATAATAAATAAATAATTTAAAATGTATCATATATTTATAACATACAATGTGATGTTTTGCCTATGTATATATCATGAAGCCTTTAACGTTTTATAATATTCATGACCTCACATAGTTATTTTGTATTTGTTTACAAGAAATGAAATATTTAAGATTGACTCTTAGAAAATGTCAAGTGTATAGTCCAGTATTATTAGTATTATTAGCCACAGTCAATATCACTGTGCTGTATGTGGATCTCCAGAACTTAACACACTACATAAATGACTCTATACCCCTAGACCAACAGACCATCTCTGTAAAACTGTGTGTTGTCTCAACATCTTTGTCTCCTTGTTTATAAAGAGAGTAAAGCATGTTTGTCTTTAATTTCAGACACACATTGAAGATCAAAAACAAAACCCATAACTGCAAATCTGTCTCTCCTTTCTGACAGGTCATTTGTACCTTTCTTGGGATTTTCACAATGAAGACACCAGATACTTATGTGTCAAGTGGAATCTAACATGGAAGAATTTAAAAAGTTACACAAATAATCAGCAATATCACTTGATTGTTTTATCTTTGTGTGATTTCAAGGCATTACACACTTAGGTGACATTTCTAGTCCGAGAAAGTTCTTTTCAGAAAATACAGATGAATAGATTTACAAAGCGAAAATCTTCTACACTCTAAAGTTTGAAAGAAACTGTTTATAAATGAAATTTTTAGATTGAATTTAACACTTAAGTGACATCTCTGCAAATTATGATTCATTTTAGGAAAATCTAAGAAAAGGCGAGTTTTCAGAAACGAGGAAACTTTGTAACACTCAGTGGTTTTCTTAAAAGTAATGATTCCTAGAAGCAAGCATATTTTTAATCCAAGAAAATCTTTATGTATGATTCTCTTATAGTTTTTCAGCTTCCTCTTTTGCTTTGGATGGGTAGAAAACATGCAACTTTCAAGGTTACAAAGTTCTGGAGATGTACTTGCGTGTGTTTTATCTCACTGGAATTATGGGTGGCATTACTCATATGCGCCGATTTGTTAGGCCAGATCCTGTTGTGTGCACTTGAGACCTGTGAATAATTCAATTGTTCCATCAACTTAACAAGACAGACTCTATACTGGCCTCCCTTTCCCATGTGGGAAAGCAGACACTGACAGTTAAAGGCAGCTCATAGCTGGGAAGTGGAAAAATCAGGATTTGGATCCAGGATAAAGGTAGAGCCATAGACTGAGAGCTCTGCCAGCATCCTCAGCCTTGAGCGAGTTCAAGCCTATTTGCAGCAGTGGATACTGAAGACTCACGTAGTATAGCCAAATGTCTGGCTTCACATTTAACCTCTTGAGGATCTCATGTGGGCTCAACAGTTCCCTTACTGCAAACTTTACCCTCTCTTTCCAAGGTGATTTCAGAGCTGCTCCCTGTTCTTTGGGTGTTCAATACCAGTTCTTCCCTCCCAAACAGCTCTATTGTCACATTAAACAAATCAAGACACCTGGGGTCGCACTTAAGCATCTCATCGCCAGATCTGCAAACATCACAACTCCCTTCCTCCTGATATGCTTGAGCAAGGGTTTTTCGTCCAGAGAAGTTGGTATAGGAAGGAGTCATATTCAATCCCTAGCATCAGCTCTGGCTGGCCCCTCCCAACTGAATTGACTCATTCCACCTCAGTGGCTCCCACTTAGTGGCTTCCATTTCTTATCTAACAGCCTCAACAGAAACCACCCACAACCAGCTTCAACCCGCGATGCCACTACTGCCCTGCAGAGCAAGCTGCTCTCCCTGCCTCTTGTACTTCATAGCACTCATCTTAGGATTCTCATAACTCAGTGTGCTGGCTGGCTGTCCCCAACACTCAACAAGAATGGTTTTGAAGTATTATGCCAAATCAACTAGACGGTTTCTTTTGGTAACTCAGTGGTTCTCAGCCTTCCTAATCCTTTAGAGTTTCTCATGTTGTGGCAACCCCCAACCATAAAATTATTTTTGTTGCTACTTCGCAACTCTAAGTTCGCTGCTGGGATGAATCATAATGTCAATGTTTTTGGAGACAAAGATTTGCCAGTGGGTTGAGACTCACAGATTGAGAACCTCTGCCTTCATGTGTCCAGCTTGCCAGCTACATCCACTTTTCTTAGCTACCTCTTGAATCCTCGTCTCTGAAGGATTCCATGACACCAGCCCTGTCCAATTTTCTTCCTGCTGCTCAAAGCATCTTTTTGTTGTCTTTTGTTTTTTAAGACAGGGTTTCTCTGTGTAGCTTTGGTGCCTGTCCTGGAACTCAATCTGCAGACCAAGTTGGCCTCGAACTCCCAGAAATCTGCCTGCCTCCAGCTCTCAAGTGCTGGGATTAAAGGCGTGCGCCACCACCACTCAGCTTCAAAAACATCTTTTCAAGTGTTCCTCAGCCCAAGCAACAAACGTTGTCACGTACCACGGTGCTGTTCAGAATCTTCACGCTTCTTTCTTCCTCTTCCCGTCAGGACTCCCAACATTTGAAAGGTTATCAACCTGCCTGTACCTCACCCAAAGATCCTAGGCCTTGTGCATGTTGTCTTATTTGGGGGAAAAAAAGTCGCTGCAGGTTTGATTTAGTTAAGACTCCAACTTAACTAAATCACCACTAGAAAGTGGGTTGTCTAGTTTGTCCCAGTCAATCCTAAATGCCACCACAAGTATCCTCATAAAAGGACAGCTAGAAAGTTTTGGAACATGCCAGAGAAGAAGAGGTCCTGTGACCAAAGAAGTACAGATTGGAGTAAAGCAGCCACAAGTCAAAGAATGTCATGGTCACCAGAAGCTGGAACAGAAAGACTTAAACTGCACCGCTAACCTCCACAGAGAGCCGGGGCCCATGGCCCTGCTAAAATCTTGATTCCAGCCCAGACATTTGGTCTTCAGAGTAATGAGACAGTGATTTTTGTTTTTTAAAATTACCTAATGTGTTGCAACTTTTGATAGCAGTCAGAGAAAAGTATTATGAAGTTTCTGTGTTGGTCAGCTTTAGTCACCTGGGAAGAGGGACTCTAACTGAGGAACTGCCTCCATCATACTGGCCACCGGGGGTGTCTGAGGGGCATTTTCTTGATTAATGATTGTTGAGGGAGAGACCAGCCCCCTGCGGTCAGTGCATCTGTGGACAGGGGGACCTGGCTTGTGTAAGAAGGAAATGTGCACAAACTTCAGTCTACCCACGTCAGGAAATAACATCATTGCCAAAGTGTCTGGGTTGGAAATTGATGCTTCCCTTGATTTATGGCTTTTTTTTTTAATCTTGTAAGTGGAAAGGAAGGATCCTCACTTCTAAGCTATGGTATATGTTGTCACTTGTGGGAGAACTCTGGTACACAGGACTAGAGTCACACTGACATTCTCTCAATGTGTGCCCCATACATGCTATATTTAAGTTTTGAGTTTATATCACATAATAAACATTCATGAATGATATACAAACTAGGATAGGTTACGTGCATCTAATCCCTTTCTTCTTCATTCCATTTTCCAGGCGGTCCTAGTTCCCCGGAGCTGAGTATTGTCCTGGATCGTAGTTCCATCATTTACATGTTTTCCTTTTTCAAGATATGATTTTCCATCTACATGCATTCCTAGCAGTATACCTGTTATAGCTTGATTATTTTAATTTCAAGTGGTATCATGTTGTTAAGGCTTTAAATTTACATTTTCCAGTCTTAAGCATATTCCTGTTGCTGTGGGTGCTGTGTTTTGGCTGCTGTGCAGTTGTCCTGTGTATAAGTGACTTGCTGAGGTAACTCATCTGCATCTGTGTGCTTTCTGCATTACTCTTTTGTGACTAGTACTGCTATAATCGCTCCTGGGCATAGCTACTCTTACATGTTTGAGAAAGAGTTTTCCTTTTCATTTAAAACATGTCACAAGCTTGTTGTCATTTACAACACAACCTGGACTTTGAGGAAAGGCCTACGCAGTGAGTGAGAGCTTAGCCCGTTCCTGCGTGTGGTCCAGCGTCCTGGCAACCCTCTCTTCCTTCACTCTTACTCCAGCCACACTGCCTTCCTTCCTGTTGACAGAAGTCCTGTGCTCAGCTACTTCAGTGCTTCTGCGCCCGTGCGCTCGATGACTGGACCACCCCTCCTGCTCTCCAATGTTTAACATTTCATTTCGTTCCAGTCTTATCATAAAGGTTATTTCCTTTAAAATTAATGTGGCTAACTTTGCATTGTTGAATCCCCGTTTATTCTCTCTTGCAACACTTCCACTATTTTATAATAGGTATCGCATGCTGTATTATTTATTTCATTTTTTCCCTTTAGACAATAAAGACTCAAAGTTCAAGGACTGGTTTTCTCTTGGTCTAATGGCCAACTGCCTGCTGTGCACAGAGCAAACTACAAGGAGCTGCCAGGAAACATTATTGCTATTATTATTTTATCACAGAAAGTCTTATTATAAGACAATCTTATTTTAAACCAAAAGTATGTGACATTCAGTGAAGATTTTCTAATTCTCTGCCTAACTGAATGAATGGATGGATATATGTGTGATAGAGAAAGGTCTTTGCTACACTGTTTTATGACAACCCCGCGAGAAACTGCCTCATGCATTCAAAATGCTATTACACCTCCTCTCAACACCCCACACAAGAATAATCAAGTTGAAGACAACTTGGTAAAGTATCAGCTTTCCCTCTTATTACCTGCTCTGACACCCTAGCTCCTGTGGACGCTTATCCCAATTAACAACTCCAGCCAATCTCCCTGGCACAACAGAATCCAGGTCTGTAATTCCTCCATCCCATCCATTATAACTTTGCTCCCTACTCTGTTGCCCGCATTAATGATAACCACACTCTTGGGGCTTTGTCTACCTCAAGCAGGTTTGCAAGGCCACGTAATTTCTTAAGCACAGTCTACTATGCTCCTGCTCTCCCTCCGTCTTCCCCTGTACTGCGATCAACTCCAGTGTTTTCCTTAGGGCGTGTGCCGTACAAACTTGTGTTATTATGATTCGATTTGAACAATGCTTTCTTTATAGGAACACCCTGCAAACTGGCATCTAACTGCATAGTACTTATCTACTGTTGTCTACCATGTTGCTACTCCAATGCCATTCACTTTTCCTCCTGAGTTCTGGATCAGACCTATCTTGAAAACATCATTTCTGACCTCTTTGGACTTAAAGTTAGCACTTGAGAGGCAGTTAGCCCTGTTCTCAGGATGTGCCCTTGCCTGTGGCACAGAATAAACATTTTCTGAATTTCACACACATTTAAAATCAGATGTTTGCTATAGGACACAAGGTAATACAATTTCCATACAGAATACAGTATGCAGGATATATTTTTTTGCCCATAAAATATGTGTTCAGGAGAGCAACCCATCATTGCAACTGACCCATTTTAAAGCTTGTCCATAATATGTAAGTAAGGCAATCACAGCATTACATGTAGTGTATGAACCACAAGCCATCCAGACTTATATTAACCTTTTAAAATCACTAAAATAATGTCTAGAACTTGAAAACTGAACATGAAACCGAACTTAGGTATTACTAAAATGCAAATAAACCCCTAGAGGCTTGCATTTTCACGTCTCCTTTAGGGAACTTTTTTTTTTTTTATCAATTTCTTTGTACTTGAGTATGAGGAAGAGTTTAAGCGTCTTGAGGAAGCATCTATCATGAGCCAAAAGAGTAGTCCGCTGGGACAGGCTTTTGTACCCACCTCCATCTCCCATCATTTGTTCGTGGCCAGATTCCTCTTGAGCATAAAACTTAATCCATTCATGCTCTGGGCCAAGATCTAATTTGCATAATACATTTTTCCTTGACTGGATGCCAAGAGTAGATTAGTAATTTGATGTCAGGAACAGTGAAGGATTCTTTGGGAAAGTTTCAACTGTTCTTACTTCGCGGAGCTTCAATCGCAGATTTAACAACAGCTAGCATGTTGATCTAAACATGTTTGGGCCACAGGAATAAATACCACAGAAACATCAAGTTTAAAATATATGTCAATAGTGTCCAACATTTACTGAACAAGTAGTTCAGGGATCTACAGATTTATTCATGATCACACCAAACTCTTAGCTGCTGTTGTTAGCACCAACCCCACAGTGTCATAAGAGGGCTTCTGGAAATGTGTTTGAGTTTTTCTGAATGGAACACATATTCTATTCAGGGATGCAGAGTGCAATCCAGACTGGGCTGAAACTATTTTTAGCTCTCTGTCTATTATCCTCACATCTCACTACCTATCAGTTCACAAAGCACATCCTCCAAAAATGCATAATTATTTGGTTCAGGGAAGGTTTATCTGAATGCTGCTTCTGTGGAATCAAAAGGAGAGTTAGAATGACAATTACGCTTCTGTTCTGAGAAGCTATACCCAGCCCAACAGCATCCATCACTACTATTGAACAAGTGCATGGATCTCAAGAAGGTTTTCACTCACAAGCTGTCTTTTGGCAAGGGCCAGAAGACCACAACAAAGTGCCTGGAAATCCCTTAGGAAGGAAATGTTTGCGAGTAGGGCGTTTATAAAAAAAAAAAATGACACTTTGTTGCAGTTTTTCCAAGCAAATTTAACTGCCTGTCATGCAGACAAGGGTTGCCATGGTAAGCAGTTTTTTGAATAGGTAAACCAAATAGGAGTGAGAGAGAGCATGTGTGGAGCTCCTGGGAGAGGGAAGTTCAGGTTGCCTGGAGCAAGAATAACTTCAAGATTTAAAATCAGGAAGAGCGCGACACCCTCCTCCCCAGTGTGACGCTGGCAAATGTCTGTTTCTGTCAGGCAGTTTCCTTCCAAGATGATTAGCATAGGAATCGCTAAGGTTTAGTTGAAGAAAAGACTGAATCAGGGTATTATCCATAGTCCCCAGTTAGGATGCTGTTTTGTGTCTGGGGCGGGGCATGTTTCTGGGCAGGAGCATCCACGTGTGCATGCGTGGAGACTAGCAGCAGACACCTGTTATCTTCTATCACTAGCCACCCAGTGCCTTGAGACAAGACTTTTCTTAACCTGAAGCTTGCAGATTTAGCTACACTGACTGGCCAGGAGCCTCCAGTGTAGGCCTTGGCTCTGCCTCCCAGGGCTGTGTTTACAGACCTGTACCACCTTGAACAATTTTTATGTGCGTCTGGAGGGTCTATACTCTGACCGTTATATTCATGCTGAAAAGCTTAACCCATTGAACTATCTATCTAGCCTTCAAGTTGTTGTTTTCTAGATAATAATAGGAGCAGTGGTAGTAAATATTAACCATAAAATTCTCTTCAGCCTGCATTAGTTTAATGCCAGG
The DNA here is from genome assembly GCA_028555095.1 of Dicrostonyx torquatus. NCBI lineage: Eukaryota > Metazoa > Chordata > Mammalia > Rodentia > Cricetidae > Dicrostonyx > Dicrostonyx torquatus. Next base: position 4,319,637 of record JAQHUG010000101.1, on the reverse strand, counting down.
TCAAGACATAATTTCTGGTCTACGAGATAAGCAAACCCTCAAACACACCCCAATATAAGGTAAATAAGTCCTGTAATTCTGATAATGCTAATTTAATTACTTGTCCCTCCCCAAATTGTCTCTAATTCAAATACTTTCGGTGTTTGTTACCATTTCACTTGATGTCATATAACAAAATGGAGATAGAAGGCACCATGAACCCATATATACAACCCTATTGAACACTTCTAGACAAGCCTGTCTTTTTTTCTAAATGCATTATCTCACCAGGTTTCATCTACCCCAGCAGCTTTTTATATCTCCTACACGCTGCTGGCTTCTGCTTCTGATCATGAGAGACTCTGTTCTCGGAGCCTTCTGCTGCCACCCCTGCTTTTGGGCAAACATGTCCCTACTAATAGTTCCCATTGCACGTCTGAAACCCTCCCACGCAACATTGTGAGCTCAGCGTGAGCTAAATTGGCCCTTTGTTATATAAAATCTTTTAAATGACAGGTATTGTCAGGAAACAAATGAATTCATGTTCAGAAATTAAAAGTAAGAAAATGGAATACACAAACAGAAAGCTCCTCAGGGTCCCTGGGGACACCAAACAGGTAAGTTTGGGACTGTTAAGTAATAGAAGCACAAGGCTGTAGTTTAGGAGAACTAATATGAAGGGAGATTAGACTATCTCAAGTCAGAGTGGTCAAGTGAATCAGCAATTGTAACTGGGACCAAGCAGCTGAGAGGGAGATTGCTGTCTCCTTGGACTTCTTACAAGGGTAAACAGGAGTGTGTGTTTTTACCTGGCTCAGAAAGCTGTGTTCATATCCCTGTAGATGGACAACATCAGCATCCAGGAGACTCGTTACCCAGATTTGACATTAGAAGCTGCACCGTTCTCATACAGCTGGCTGAGGATGCATCAGAACATCTTCTCAGCAGGCTCTACCATCCTCTCCGTTCAGACCTGGTATTCCTAAACATACTACTTGAGAGGAAATCCTAATTTCAAGGATGGACACACAATTGTCCATATAGTCCCTATAGGTAGTTTGTTTTCTCATCTTTATAGTCTTTGCTTAAAAGCTGCGTTATCTGCCTTTGTCTGGCACAATATCCTGTTTATTTGCTGCTTATGGCCTATCATATTTGTAATTTATTTTTAATTTTACTACTTTACTGGTTATCTTTTCCAGTAGGTTGTAAACTGAGGACAATGATATAATTACCTTATTATGTTTTCTTCACCCTAATTGGCCACTCTGATGTTGTCAGGTAAAATGCTTATTAGTATAGACCATTTGGAAAACAGCTACATGCCCCCAGTGAAAGGACCATATGAGTTAGTTATACCAGAAAGACCTTGAATCATGCTATGAACTCACACAATTTCTTTGTAGATGTTATACATGATCATTTGTTAGACAAAGCAGAGACAAGTGGAAGCATGGGTGAAATGCTGAACATGATCACAGGTGGGGATTACAGGACCGTTGACATGAGTGCTCCAGGAGAAAGATGTCTGTAAGGCATCCAGGCTGAGCGTGAGGGATGAGGATGAGACTGGATGTATTACTGGGAAAAGAAATATACATCACGCCCAAACCATTCTTCTGTACAGATCTGGAAGAGTCACAAGGATGAGGAAGGCTTCCTTTATAAGAGAGAGAAAGTGAGGAGTAGCAACGGCTCAGAGAAGTTGGGCAGCGTGGCACAATGTGCTTGGCCGAAGGAGTCAGCCACCAAAATGACAGTCTAAGAGCAGTGCCACCACTGAGGATGTGTCAAGAGGCTATGTGAAGTAGTATGAAATTATAGTTGAAATACCCACTTCCTCCCTAGACATACACAAAACCACTCCATACAGAAATCTCAAGATGCCATCTAGGCTGAGTTCTCAGAGTGGATAGACATGAAAATGCCCAGAACTGAGCCCTGACCCAGTGATGCAAAAATATATACATTCCTATCTATTGGGACCTGTGTAAATCAGAAATAAAATGATAGCAATGAGAAAAAGAATTTATTAATTCTGCCCAGTCAGACTACACACTCAACATTGATCTACTCAAGCCCTTCACAATCATGAAATAAGCACAATCATTTCCAATTTTCAGATGGAATAAATTAAGCTTATAACAATAATATAATGTATCTAAATTCATAAAGAGCAAGCAGTTGAATCTGGATGGTTCAGAGGCCACCTGCTAAAAAAAAAAAAAAAAAAACACAGTGCTCACTGACTTCCTAATAGTTCCTAATAGTAATGAGCAAGTTTATTCAACCTAACAGTCACAGTCAGCTAAAAATATCCTTGAGTCGTGTTGAGTTCCAGGGGTCAATATATGACTGAAACACATTAAGGGCATCTAGGTTTCCTACCTCTGAGAAGCAGAAGGAGAAGCGGCCCACACAAGGCTGCAGGTAAACTGAGGAAAGAAAGGTAAGAAATTCACCAGGAGCTGTATTTACCCAAGAGACTCAAGAGTAAAATCTATCTTTTTTAGGCCAATAACATTTGAATAAACTTTGTACTATGAATGTAACCTAAAGAAACCACTGTCACATGACTTCAGTTAAGCACTTAGAACATGGGAAAATAGATCCAGTCCCATGTTCTGCTAAGTGGGAGAGAACTAGAAAACTGGCTGTGTTAGAATAGATAATGAGCAAATAATTTTTGCTTGTCAAGTTGACACAAGCTTGAATCGTATGGGAAGAGGGAACCTTAATTGAGGAACTGTCCTATAGGTTTGCCGAAAGACAATCTGATAGAGGATTGATTTGGGAGGACTGTAGGTGGTACCACCCTCTTAGCAGGCAGTGCTGGGAGGTTTAAAAAAATGTAATTGAGTAAACCAGGGGAAGCAAGCTAGTAAGTACAATTCCTCACAGTCTCTGCTTTAGTTCCCGCCTTGACTTTCCTTCATGATGGACTGTGATCAGGATGTGGGAGCCAAATAAACCTTTTTACCCCCAAGTTGACTGCAGTACATTATCACAATAGAAACCTAACTGTGACAGTGAAAAATGGTGGGATTTAGTTAGAGGAGACCATTGTAAAGGTCAAAAAAATCCAAAGGAAAAATGAGATGAGATCAGAGCAGCATCAGATAGTAAGCTGGCTTGAAACTAATGTCTTGAAACTTGGTCTGAGCTTTCTGACGTCTAAAACCATAATTGATGGCAACAAAGAAGAGGGTCATCCTTTCGTTTCCACTGGAGGATGGCACCCAGGAGGAAGAGGGTAGGAAGCCAGTCTCATTATGCTGTAGTCCTATGTCTCTAGGTCTCACCTAAAATTGTCTCTCTTGGGCCCCAGACACAATCACGCCCTCACTTTGCTTGGTGGGTTTTAAGTTGGGTACCAAGACTGCAATATTCTGAAGCAATGGATTTCTCTTCCCTATATCTGTACGTTGAAGGGATATTCAGCTTGCTTGGGTTTGGATAGTCCCCTCTAATGGGCATTTTTGTCAATGAACCATTAAAAATTTTGGAATGTCAGTTTTACCATAAATAAAATGAGTATAACAAGACTTTATTGGGAAAACATATCTCAAAATACTTGTTTCTTGGTATATTTGTTTTAAATTTATTTTACTTTACAAATAAATGTTTAAATATGTTTGATTTTTAAAATAAAGAGTATCTTAACTCCAGTTGTTTCAAGATTATGTTCTTTAAATCAAGGCCAAGTTTTTATTTTTTTTATTCCCCGATGCATTTCAAAAATTAGTGTTATCTCAAGGCATTGTGGACACTCTACTAATAATTGCTGGTGCTCAGCATGAGTTAGAGATTCAGAAGATATGGCTGCCTCTTTCTTGTATTATCACTAAGTTCAGTAATATTTTCCTAACAGGAATATTTTCTCAAGAAAATTAACCCTTTTACTTAATAAAATTTGTAAGATAACAAATGTTCAGGACTGATTGTCCAAAACTTCATAATCGAATTGATTTTTGCTTAGCAAATTGAAGGTGAAGGAAATGTTAAGACATGAAATGTATGTGCATCTAACTGACTTATCACTGAAAATAATATGATAAATAATATCATACGATTACTATGTATGTACCTCCAAAATCTGGTTATGGCACCACTCACACTTTTTCTCTTAATATTGGTTTTAGAAATTTGGCTTTTACTTGCATTTAATTTGTAATCTGCTTCCCAATTTATGACACTTGTAATTCAAGAAATTATTAGAGTCTGGGAAATAGTCTCTGATGGGACATGTTTCCCAAAGCTGGTCTTGAATTGCAAAGCCCACTAAATGTGTAAACATAGATAACTTCAGAGTGCATTGCCCTGCTGGGCCATCTATGTTGTGTCTCCAGGTACCAGCTTCTCCTTCAGGTTTGTCTTCTTCGGAGGACCCTGTTTCTTTTATCTGCAAGAAAAATAGGGCCTTCTTCCAGGGAACCGTGGCTTTGTGTTTGCATCATTGAAACCCATGTAGTAATGCACAGAAAGAAAGGAGGGAAATTCCCAGGAGAGGTCGATAGCTGTGCTTTGTTTGTGAATTTACTGCCAAAGTGTGAACTAAAATGGCAGAGTCTGTCTGTCTTTCTATTGTATGTGTTAATGTGCCCAAAGGCTAGTAAGCATTGAGTGTATTTAATATGCAAGAGAAATAAAAGCATGCAACCATCTATTTGGGGTTTCTGAAAAGACAATTTTTTTCTAAATATGAAATCGTGATAAATCAAAAATGAAGAAGCATATTCTGAGCCTGAAACACTCTCATTTTGTCCCAGGGGGAAATTAAGAGCTTGGCCTGCACAGCTCCCTGGGTACCTCCAGTTTACTGTAAAGGAGACTTGGTAGAAACCTGTGGGTAGAGTCCTCACTCATCAGTGTGATCCGGAAAAACAAATCCATGTATGTGATACCTGAGTGTACACGGTAAACTAGAACATATCGCAACTACTTACTCATTTCAGTCATTTACTCTTTCATTCGCTAAGCCCCAACCAAACAGCCTTGGAGTACAGAATATTTTAGTACTTTGGTTAGCCAAGACAAAGCCACTCTTGTTGGATTTATCTGGTATGTTAAGACCATCACATATCTTGAGTTTGTGGCCTTTCCTGGGTTGTTTATAACTTAGCTTTGATTGGTGTTTCAGCTGGTTAAAATATATAAGAGGTGGTACCTACTTTTATTCTTTTAAAGTTATGCTAGGAGTAGATTCACAAAGAAAAATAAGTTAGCTTTGATGCCAGACTCACAGCAACTTTCACTTTTCAAAACCCTTGCTCACTGCTACCGTCTTTCTCTCTTTATCTTCATGAAATTCAGTATGACCTTGAGAAACCCAGATCTTTCCACACACAAACTCTGTCATTAATTACTGCTGTAACTCTTGAAACCCCATTCCTTCCACATTATTGAGCCCCTCTGAAATTATGCTGACTGTGTATTTTGTGGAAAGTCTTCTGACAAATAATCGAGAAAATGCCTACTCGGAAGCTCTTGTTTTCATATGTTACATACGCAGGGCAAACATTTGAGTTTATCCAAGCCAATATGACACAGCTCCCTTTATGAAATAGTAGTAAGAGGGCTACGAAATGGTGTATAATACTGTCTATGCATGATACAAAACAAAGGGGAAGACTCCTCACTGCCAAGATCCCAATGTCAGGGCCACATCATTGGAATCCGCCTTCTTTCATAGCCAACTTCTCTTTCTCTTTTCTGTTTAATACTCAATTTTCCTAGGCTTTCCTAAACGTTCAGCTTTCATCATTGGGCTGGCATTAAGCTTAGCTTTGTATCTATGGTAAGGGAGAGGAATAACTGAGAAAACCAACTGCAAAATTTCTTATAACTTAAAAAAATGAAGAATATCATTCTCATGATGACTAAATGTTTGTAACTGGTAGTTTCTTGTCCCACCTGGACCCACAACAGCTTTTAAAATAACCACTCATGCCAGGCACATGCCTTTAATCCCAGCGCTTGGGAGGCAGAGATAGGTGGATCTCTGTGAGTTTGAGGCCGGCCTGGTCTACAAGGGCTAGTTCCAGAACAGGCTCCAAAGCTACAGAGAAACCCTGTCTTGAAAAACAAAACAAAAACAAACAAACAAAACCACTCAGAGGCTTAATATTAATTACATACTGTTTGACTTGTTAGTTCAGGCTTATTATTAACTAGCTCTTACAACTTAACCATTTTTCTTTTATTCTATATTTTATCATGAGGTTTGTGAATTGTTACCTCACATCTTGTCCCTTGACTCCGCTTTCTTTCTCCCCGTATTCAGTTTGGCTTTTCTACCTAGCTATATTCTGTCCTACCATAGGCCACAGCAGTTTATTAATTAATGATAATAAAACATATTCACAGCATGTGGAGGGGAATCCCACACCATAAATGGTTGTAGTGGATGGAAAATAATGGATATCTATAAAATGGTTACATGTATAAGTTATTTTTTATATTTTTATTAAAAATTTACTTTTCATTTTACATATTGACCCCAGTTCCGCTTTCCTCCCCTTCTACTTCTCCCCATCTCTCCCTTTCCCATCTTTTGTTCACTCCTTAGAGGAGGTAAGACCTTCCTTGGAGAGTCAACAAGGTCTGGCATGCCAACTTGAGGCAGGACCAAGACCCTCCCCCCTGTATCAAGGCTACAGAAGATATACCACCATAGGGAAAAGTCTCCAAAAAGCCAGCCTCTGCACCTGAGATAGGTTCTGATGACACTGCCGGCCTCTCTCCTCCTGCAATAGATCAAGTGTTATAACTGTCATACATGTTTCTGAAGAGGTGGGAGCTTCCTCAAATTTCTTGTAAGTTTCTAATGCACTGAGGGCAAAAATTCTACCATTCAGTCACAAACACGTTTGGTAGCACTGCTATGGTTTTCATGTTTCATTTCCATAGGTAAACTTTTGACTAAATCTAGAGATCTTATTGTTACTTTTAACCCTTATTGTCACTTTTAACATGTGTTGATGGCAATAGTTGCCATCTTCCAGAGATGTATGCTAGGGGAGAGTGTGATACTTAAGCATCCCTTAATTTTTTTTATTATTATGTGTCCTGGAGTCCTAATAATGGAAACAGGAAAATGGCACAGACCTCCAGGTGGATTCTAGGAGATAATCAAGAAGGCCTGGTTCATCCCAGTTCCACAATTTGGAGTGTTCAGTCACATTCTAAAGGGCACTAACAGATTCCTATAAATTACTGAGTTTTCCAGTTAATGTGCCTGACATGACAGTGTGGCTGGTTGCAGCTTGGCTAAGCAGGCCAGTCAAGCAGGAGTGTGACTGGGGACTTAGAGAACTCACATGAGACCTCCTTTCTCTGCCCCTCCCCCCTCCTCAGGGCCCTGGTAACAGCTTAGATCTAATTAATCTAGTGAATAGAATTTCTCCCAGTACCTGTAACAATCAGAAATTCTCTGATATTCCTGAAGGTAACTGCTACATAGAATAGTGACTATACACTTTTTTTTTAAATCTACAAAGACACTTTCTGATATAAACAGGGTTGTGAGCTACGCATGTGTGGCGGCTGTAAGTGTGCTGCAAGTCAGAACTCCAAGATGTGAAATCATAAAATCAATGTGAAATCACTTTAAATGGCATAAGTCTTTAAACTATTACCATTTTATCCTATATTCAATACAAGGTATTGCCTGTGTAATATTTTAGCACTCTCTGGGTGTTTTCAAAATTGTTATCTCTATTGTATTTACAACTATTGCAACCAGTCTCCCAGGTGGAGCAGGCTACCAGACACTGCTGCAGAGGCTCCTTCCATTCCTTCAACCAATAGCCTTTAAGATACCAGCCCACTTGGGCATGGTCTCTTTTGCTTTAAAAAGCAGCAGTAGCCCTTGCTTCGGGCTTCCTGTTAGACTTCATTCCTGGCCGCACAGAGGGCTGTTGTCTGGGACGGTGATCTGTAAGTTTTCCCCTTAAATAAATAACCCTTTTATTAATCATAATTCCAAACTGGTGTGGTGTGACTTACACCTTCATGACACTAAAGGTGTGTTTGTTTGTTTGTTTTTCTTGATAAACCTATTTCTTGGCATCTACTGATAGGTACAGAGTTCCTTCCTTTATCTTTTATTTTCAGATCATGCACATTTTGATGTACATTTAATTTTATATAATGAACTAAAATAATATTGATGAGAAATGCCTAGTTTTGTTATATGGAAATATCCATAAACAGAAAGGGCTTTGTGGTTTCTATCAAAAAATAGAAAATTTCCATATGGAGATATGGGTCTCAGGTTTTCCAAAGAAAGATTGAAGAGTAGGTGAAATAGGTGAAAGAAGAATGGCATGTGTGTTTCATGGCTATAGTGGTGCACTTTTCCATGTTTACACAGAAAATGGAGATTTTTTTTACTATATGAAATGTACCATAAAATGAAACAGCCCTTATATATTATTGTATAAAAGATAATTCTTAAGTGCTTGCTTTTAGGCAGTCAGGACTGCACAACTTACCAGCAAGGGTTGAGACTGTCTAAGTGTAGAGAAGCAATAAGAATAGAAATAACAGAGATTGGGGGAGGGGTGGGTTCTAACCTGGAAGGCTCCTTCTGTGGTCTAGCTTTCATGTTAGCTGACAGTACTATGCAAACTTCAGGGAGAGAAGTTATCAATAGTCCTGTCTAGCTGGTGCAGGACAATTGTGTATCCTGTCAATCATATTTTAAATAAATGCTGATTGGCCAGGTAGGAAGTATAGGCGGG
>JAQHUG010000101.1:4299242-4310831 GCA_028555095.1 Dicrostonyx torquatus | reverse complement strand
TGAAGAGGGGGCAAAAGACTGCAAGAGGCAAAGGTCCAGTGTCATGAGATTTTGACTCCTGCAAATGTCAGGGAAGCCACATCCATGATACTCCAACAATATGACTGCCTAGGCAAGATCGCCAACTTGAATATCAATAGTACACTGACGAGTAAGAGGAAAAATTCTCACAAGGGTCCCAAAAGCAAAAGCTACAGGCCAAGGGAGCATTAGCCTCTCATAAAGGTGAGGCCCCTAGTTGGCTATCCCATACCAAGTGATCATCCCTGAATTCATATACCCACAGGTGACACTAAACAAAAGGACTCAGCAAGTTGTATTTATGTTTATGTGTTTATATTTTCAAGGGACATGGGAATAGAGAGAGAGAATATAGGATAAGGTAGAGGCAAGGGAAAAGTAGTGTGATTATATCTTAATTTTAAAAGATTTTGATAAAAATAGTAATCTTTTAAAACTACAAAATAAAATGACTTCCTTTTCTAAGATCTTCAAAATGTTTTTCTTTCACAGCTTTGTGCTCGATTCTTTTTCCATTTGCTTTTTTTCATTCAGCTTGACACAATCTTTAAGTAATAGAAAAATGAGAAGAGGGGCTAGGAGCCCAGAAATATTCCCAGCCACTTAAGGGAAAATGTTATCTTTGATATTTCTTTAGACATCTATTGTCCACACATCTAACACCATATAGCCTCAGTGAGTATGGCACATGGGCACAAATGCAAAGATATTTTGGCACAAAACAGTGTCCTTGGCACCGATGACAAGCCTGGGGCCACACCAAAAGTAGGGCCCAGGAATTCTTTGGCTTGTATCTCACAGACATAAAAGCATTTTGTTATCTTCAACTTGTACTTTTGAGGCCATTGTCTGCTTACAGAGTAGATGGTTTGTATGTCTTATATTGTATAGACTCAAATACTTAAATACTATAACTAGATAATTATCAATAGTAATACTGTTAACACAGTTACCTAAAACACACCTCGTCTATATATTTTGCCAGTAGTCAAAGTAAGCAGGAATGGGTAAATACACACTTAAAAACTGCATATAAACTTCTCTCACAGCTTTATTTGTAATTGTCAAAATGCATGGAGATAGCCAAGATACTCCTCACTAAGTATGTAGAAAAACTGTTATGTCTATATCATAGAATATCATTCAGCACTACAAAGAAAAGAGTTATCAAACTTTGAGAAGATGCAGAAAGATCGTAGATAAATCTGGAATGTCTACTCATTGTGTTTCTAAGGGCAGGTCAGTCTGGAAAAAGCAAAAGTGTGGAGACAGTTAGTTATACAGGTATGTGTTTGCCAGAGGCTAAAGAGTAGAGAAGATAGAATAGGACACAGAGGATCTGGAGGGCAATGAATATACTGGGCTCAGCAACTATGACCAACCTGTCAGTGCCCCGGCTTAGTGCCCTCGTGCTTTGCTGAGGCAGGGGCACCAGTGGGCAGTTTCTATACTTGTTTCATTTTCTAATGCATATTGCTGTTGATCTGAAACTGCTTCTAAATAATCACTGTCTTTTTTATAAAGTGGTGATAGACTAAAATAATTCAGCCTCACTTGAAAATGGTGGTTCACATATTCATTAAAAACTATATCCAAGATTGATCTCTTGCTGTTGGGTGAATTTCATAGTAAAGGTGTGACACAAGGTGCAAAATGGGGGACTCTAAAGCTCTGCCTCACTGGATGTGAAGGGAAAGCCAGGTGTCTGAAACTCTCGAGCCTCCTTGGATGAATGTGAGGACCACGGGCAAAGAGATTTAACTTCATCTGGACTGATGTCAGTCAGCATCCTGCACACAGATGTGACTGGACAGTTTGCTGCCCTTGCAGGTGGATTAATTATTGCCAGCAGTGTGGATGAGCTTAAGGTCATATCAGTTAATAAGCATTAGTTCCTTATGTGGGCAGGTTTTGATTAAATGGTGCTTTTAATATTTTAACATACTGCACTGCCTAACCAGGCATTCAGCACCTTAAGAGTCAATGAATAATTTGCCTTTTAGAAAGAGCAATGGAAATGTTTAATATAAGGAAGTCATGGTCATTTGTCCTTAAACATTTGACTTTTTTAAAATGATAACTGTGAAAATAAATACAGATAATGTTCTTCAATCTGCTAGCCCCATTCACGGAGTCTCTTTTATGTTGGCTAAAATATTCTCTGATTTGTGTTACTAAAGAAACATTCTTATTGCTGTCTGTGTAAAACTAGCAACATCTTTTCCCCTCAGAATTATTATGTGGTGATGTTCCCCAGGAGGCTGATCAGCTCAGCTCCATTAATATGGAGTTTTAAGCATGAAGTCTACATGAGAATCAGCAGCTGGCACTAACATCTTACCTTTATTCTATGAAGTAGAAAGACCACGTCAACTTCAGGATGGTGCAGTCTATGTCAACACTGGCTGTTCCTTCTGTTGTTTCCAAAGTCAACTCATCAGGTTGCTGAGGAAAAACTGTTACATGTTCATAATCAAGCAAAAAGCTCTGTGACAGGATATTGATGCCCAGACCAGAAACCCTCCTATGAAGTATATTGGAAACTAAAGTCCTATTTTTTAATAAAAGGGAATGGAAAGTAAAAGATTCATGTTTAAATTATGATTTATGAAAATGCAGAATCATCATTCAGCAAATACAGTATTTGTTGTAATGTGAGTAGGTAATAATGTTTATGTTAATAGTATCAAGAGATGACAATAGAGAGAACTTCCATTTCTTAAAGAATTTAGAGTAAACATCCATTTCTGTAGTGTCTGATCTTGTCTCTAAGGGTGAACCATAAGCTCCACCATTGTCTTGCCCTACAACTACCATTAACTATACTGCTAAGAGCCGAGCTCCTCGTGAATACAAGGTTAATGAGAAAACAGGAATTATGAACAACTTTAAGATTCCATAGTGACCAGAAGTTAAAAATATAGGGAAACATGCTGAAAAGATTACAAATTAATTTTCTAAATAACAAGTTGAGTTATATTTTTGTTTACAAAAGAATTGCATGCAATTAGTTTAGATAGGAAAGCCAAAGGAAGAGGAAGAAAACAGCCTATATTGTCCAAAGAGGAAATAACTTCCAACACATTTCATTCTTTTTCTAAGTAATTTGTGTGATTCAGATATGCATTTTACATACTACTTTAACAAACCTCAACTCAAATCATATTTTATGCCATCCATTTGATGACATTTTCTTCTGTTTGGTGTTTTGCAATTTGTCAGGGAAAGGCCGTGATTTGTCTGAAGATTTCTTTAATTTGAGCACCCAGGCTTCTAAGTCTCACTGTTGAAAATAGTGCTACAATGAGACCTTCATATGCACATGGTTATCTGCAGTCCTACATGCAAAGCTCACATGCTAAAAGTATCTTTTCTAAGACACTACAAGTATAAAATGTACTTTTATACAATAAAATGCATTCCCATGTAGTACACAGTCTCCATGGCTGTCCACAATGGATGTGCCAATTTATACCTCCATGCCACGTTTAAAGATCTTTCCTCCCCACGCTGCAAGAGAATGGCTGGATTTCAGTGTCTTTCCATGAGAGTACACCATACCAGTGGGTTTTAAAAGCAGCAATTAAATGAGGTCAGAAGGAAGAGCCTGACTTAATCTGTGAAAAAATATGACTTTACTGTTAATTAACTGACCCTAAAGCTTAGTGGTATTTTTCCTGATTAGCTCTTACAGTCCAACCCTCTTCTAGTGCTTATTCAAGTTGGTCTAATAAGGGACATGTGCAGGCATCATTAATTGCATCAGAGATTCCAAATCAGGCACAGAGTCATTGACCGTGTCCCTTCTTGGAGTTTAAAACTTGCAGTTTCCTGGGGACTGACTCATTGCCCCTGTCATATTTCACAGGAGACATTTACCCACAATAAGCTGGGTCAAGGAACGTCTTTCTTTGGAGGGCCAAGGTTTAGCCAATGGTTCATAACAAATAACTCTTAACTAATTGTTGGTAATATTGTGACAGTGACAGCATGCTGTGTATTTGTTGAAAACTCAGCATGGACTTCTTAACAGCCCTCTCTCCAGCTGGTGTCTTTCTTAGAGTATAAAACCAGGTGAAGACACTGAGTGGGACCCCACTCTACGGGTCCAAAGTGAAGAACTAACGGTTCTGAATAACCCAGTTTGCCTATGCTTTCTACGCTCCCAGAAGTATTAGTGTCCCTCATGTAGTGGTCTTGGTCTCAACAGATTTGTGGGTATTTACAGTCTCGTTTGTTTTGCTATTTCCATAGAACTTACTTGAGAAGTTCTTAAGTGAAGTTGAGGGAGTAGCATTGGAAGATTTGTCCTGTTTCCGAAGGCTCTTAGCAATCATCATGAGAAGTACAACATTCCAGGCTTATATGTCCAGCAATCCATGTGACAGACACATGCCCAACCTTCTAGTCTCAGGCAGTGTGCCATCCAGCCTTCTCTTCTTGCTAATTATCCCCAGAAACCCTGGCAACTGCATCCTCCCAAGTTTTGGTTCAGCATCCTCAGGCGTCCTTTGCTCCGTTCTTTCACTAGCACCTGCGCTGAATAGTGTTCTGTCAACCTGACAGTAGCTAGACTCATCTGAAAAGAAGGAACTTAACTGGGAAAATGTCTTCATAAGATCCAGCTGTAAGGCGTTTTCTTAATTGGTGACTCTTGCCCATTGTGGGTGGGGCCATCCCTGGTCTGGTGATCCTGGGTTCTATAAGAAGGATGAGCAAGTCACAGGAAGCAAGCCAGCGAGCAGCACTTGTCCATGGCCTCTGACTGCATCATCTCCTGCCTCCGGGTTCCTGCCCTGTTTGAGTTCCTGCCCTCACTGCTTCTGATGATGAACTGTTATATGGAAGTGCGAGTGAAATAAACCTTTTTATCCCCAAGTTGTATTTGGTCATGTGTTTCATCACAGGCAATAGTAATCCGAACTAAGACACATGCAATGCTTACTGCAAAAGAATCCTGTCCGTTCTGCTTTGAACTCACATGGGCTCGCAGAGACTGAAGTAGCAAGCACGGGTCCTACATGGCTCAGCACCAAGTCCTCTGACTATCAGGCTATGGCTGTTAACTTGGCGTTTTGTGGACTCCTAATAGTGAGTGGGTGTGTCTCTGACTCTTTTTGCCTGTTCTTTAAATTTTTTTCCTTTTATTCGGTTGCCTTATCTGACCTCAATATGAGGGCTTTTGCTTTGCCTTATTGTGTCTTGATTCGTCCTGTTTGTCTGTCATTGTCATTTCTTGGAGGCCTGCTCTTTTCTGAAGAGGAAATGGAGAAGGAGTGGGTTTGGGGGAGAGGGTGGGGTGGGAGGCGCTAGGAAGAGTGGAGGGAGTGGAAACTGTGGTTGTGATGGATTGTATGAGAGAAGACTCCATTTTCAATAAAGAAGAAAATAAAGAAAACCTCTGCCCAATGCCATCATTTCTCACAGTCTCCTGCTTTTACCAGGACTCTCAAAGCACCATCATCTTGGTCATATTGTCTAGATCCTGAGCTCAAAAACTTTAGTCTTTCTCCATTTGTTTTTAAATAAATTGCTGCCACCTCCTATCCTGCTCTGTGAAGTGCCTCTATTACATTTCCGTTGCTTAGTGCTTACAGTGCCGTTCACTTAATACCTTCCTATGGGAATTCTAGGACAGGACAGCAGGGAAGAGTTAAGTCTTAAAATGCTTGTTAGCTTCAACTATATTATATGAAAGTGCAGCTACATGAAGGTCTTTTGTCCTTGCTTTTTTTTTCTTCTTATAACCTTTATCGCTGTTAACTCCTCAGGTTTTCGTTGCTTTTCTCTGAGCATGAGCATGCCCTACCAAGTCATGCAATGTTCATCTGGAAAAGTTTCCTGTTGCCCTTCCTTCATGGGCTGAACACAGTCTTCTAGCTTCCCACTCTTAAGATAGTCTACAGATTCTGTATTGTGATTCCCTTTACTTCCTTCCCATTTTAAGCTTCCTGGAACGAGTCTGTCTCCTCTTCTTGGCTTGAAAAATTGGGAAGCCCCACGCCTCTGTCCTGAGCAATCTTTGCTTCATTTATTCGCCCTTTCTACTCCCTCAATTCAGTTCATGCAGTTGCTGATACTGTGCTTCCAGCCTTGGCATAGGAGCTGTGTTTGCATGCATGTATGTATCTGCATGAGGCAGCTTTCAGTGTGCAACTTCAAAACCGAACCGTCTACGCTCTCTGCTTTCCCCTCTTTTAAAGTCTACCTCCCCATCTGAGTAAATGCCTCCACTACACAGGTGCTCAAGGAAATATCCGGGATGATGCCATGATTCTATGCTTCTCTTGCTTCAGCTTCAGGCATATGAACCTGAAAGCTTCACTTCACGTGCACCCACGATCCAAGCCCTTGTGACCCGCTGTACCCCTGCCAATGATGCTGGTGAGTTTCAAGACTTTCCCAGAATGGCTTACTTGCTGTCCTTGCTTATATTCTGTTTTATGCAACAAGCAACAAATAAGACCATGGCTCCCAGAAGCTGCAGAAACAGTTAAGGGCACTTGCTCCTCTTGCGGAGAACTTGGGTTTATTTCCCAGCATCCACATCACCGTTCATGACTGTCTGTAACTCCAGTTCCAGGGGCTTCAACAACCTCTCCTGGCCTCTGACAACACTACACCTACGTGGTGCACAAACATAAAGGTAGTCAAAGCACACACATGCACACACACACAAAAAAAATCAAATTTAGAAAAACTGAATAAATCTTTTAAAAGATCGTGACAGCCAGATCTTCAAAGTATCCTGTAATACATAGGATGATTCTAAAGTCTTAGTTAAGTGGAAAAGTATAGTAAGGAGGGGGATGAAGGGTGGGTGCTGAGAGGTGAGCATAAGAACACATTGTGTACATGGTGTGAATCTCATAACAAAACTACTTGTTTTATATTAAATTTTTTTTTGCTCCTTGAGCTATACATGAAGGATCTCTTCCTACATCTGAGCATCATCTCATGCCAGGCTTCAGCTCATTCACCCTTCCAACTACCTCAGTCTCCTGCGTGGTTCCCGTCCTGTGGATTCTGCTGGTGTTCTGAACAAACTCAAGTGATGTATGCTTGCTGCTCCTCTGTCTGGCCACTCTATGCTGTGCTTGTCAGCCAAGCACTGTCCCCTTAAAGGTGGTTTCCCTGAGTTCATTATTTAAGGAGACCACAATAGCTGCCCTGTAATCCTATTCAATTTGTCCTGCCCTTCAGACCCCAACTAGAAGACAAGTTGTATAATAAGTAGATTTCTCTCTTTCAGTGTTATGTCTACAATGTTATATCCAATGTCTGCTACTTAGATAATATTAATGAATAAATAAGTATAGAAAAATAACTGGATAAATTAGGTAAAGTGGAAGACTTTTTTGATTGCATTTCTTTGGCTCAAATTTACCAAACAAGCAATTTCATACTTACGGCCCTTCTTGTGAACATACCTGAGACTGTGGCCATAATATGTATAACTATGGAAACTGGATATGACCAAATTTGCTTTTATTTTCATAGATAGAGAAATTGAGATACAGAGTGATTGCCCCATGATTTTAGCAATCTCCAGCCTGGACCATTAGTTCTCTAATTGGAACTGCTGATTAAACATCTGGCCCACCTCCAAACCCTGGGCCACACTTCCTCAACAGAATTTGCTGCCGAAAGAATGAAGCATGGAGTTCGGGACTCTGTTTCCTTACCAGTTGTCTTTGTTCTTCAACATCCCTGGCCTTTTGTTAGCTTACTGTAAGGGAACTCTCTTGCTAGTATTCATTGGATCTTTTGGGGAACTACAGTGCAAAAATTTTAAAAAGAAAATGAGAAAGCAGGCTGTTATTTGGGTGGGACTTTACTATTCTGTTTTAGAGCAGAGATCTGGACAGACTGCTGCCGCTAATCCTAATAAAACACTTTCCTCCCACAGAGCGTTAACTCCAATCATGCCACTAGTGTTTACATAAAATAGTTTCTTTAAGGAGGCCCTAGCAAGGCTGTGCTTATTACTCTATCAATGAGGACTCCTCCCCAGTAGAGGGATCCCCATAAGAGGTAGATGGTATCTTAACCTGTACCCTTCTTAACTATCTTTAAATGGGAAGAACAACTGAAATAATCAAGGATGAATTTGCCAGAACCCTTCAAGGGTGATCAGAGAGTCTGTCTATCTGAGATGAAAGAATGTGGCTACCCAGACATTACTGTTACCAGGAGCTGAGATGAAAGGAAACACGGGGGAGACAGAAAATTTGCCACCTAAATGACTGAACAGAAACATGAAAGAAAAGACACCAAGCATCCAAGTCTAGACCTAATTGCAAAGAGGAACCTTTCCAGGAAGTGCAATTAGGCTTCTAGAGAGATCAAAGCTTTCCTCTACCAGGGAGGTGTGAGGGCAAAGATCTCCCTGCAAGTAGGAAGCATTACCAAGATTTAAGGGAAAATCCAGAATATCTTCTAGGACTTGGGTGGGGCATGTATGTGATAAGCTGTTAGTCACGATGGCACACACACAAAACATAAATAAATGCAATTAGCTCAAGGTACTTTAGTAAAATAAATTATCCTGTGCTATAATTAAATGTCATTGGAAAGCATTTTTATAATAATAGCTCCTTCATTATATAATATTTTTGAAAATTAAATTTACAATATTCTGTAGAAATGATTCATAATCTCTGCTTTGCCAAAACACAGACACTGTGCTCCCAGAAGTCTGCGAGTGTGTAATACTGTGTGTTCCTAAGAATCTCTAAAGCACACGGAAAACTATGTACCATATTTCACCATGTCAAGCAAGGTAAATTGAGGATTTTGTGAACATATATGTAAATACATTGAGAGATTTCCTCCCCCAAATCTTAGTTCAGCTGGAGTTTTTATTTTTCTACTAGGAAAGAAAATAGATAAAATCTGAAGTGTAATTTTCATGATTGTTGAAAGATGTCTGCTAAATTGTGTCATAGTTGCTAAGAGTTCCTGAAAGTCTCTAGCAATTATGGAATTTGTGCTGACCTGATAGGCAGAACCTTGAGTCAGGACATAGTAGATTTTTGTCATTAAATCCAGAAAACATGGGAGGCTTCATGGATACAGATTCTCTTGCATATTTCTAGCAAGACCTGAGGTTAAAGGGAAGAAAGGAAAGGGGGAATGATGTAACTAAAACAGGCCTCTGTGTATATTTGATTTCCTTTAAGACATTTTTAGATATTTTGTTTTAGACAAAAGAAAAGGAGATTTTGCAAGAGCTTACAGAAAACCCTGAGATTCTAACTGAAAAACAACAGTATATTTCCTTGTTATAGCCAAGTAAAGATATATACTATTTTCTAAAACCTTCAGTTAGCTGGCTTTCCTCCTTATGAGTCATATTGTCTTACCTTTTAGAAAGTGTGGCAGGCTCTGATTGGGTGCAGGGTTTGAGGGATTTTCCTTTGCTGCACGCAGATATTTGCATTCTATTCATATTTATGATCTTTGTTCTAATACATAGTTAAATTACTTGGAAACAGCCTGATCCTTTTAAGCCTTGCTTTTAAGATTTGTTAGGTGGTCCCAGAATAACATTTAGTCCAGGGCTAATTATCCCCCATACTGAGTCAAGACTTTCCTATGTGTTTTATCTAATGCTGTGTGAATTCCGAGGTTTTTTCCACCTGGCTGGGAACAACAGGCACTATTTCTGTCCAGTACAAGTGCCAGCTACTGTCCAGTCCTGTTTGATTTGAATGAGAAACGTCCCCCACAGGCTCCTGCATTTGAACATTTGATTCCCACTTGATAATGCTGTTCTGGAAGGTTGTAGAACCTTTTGCATACCGGCCAAGAGTGGCAGAAGTGTATCCCGAGTGGAAGGGAGGCAGACCTTTGAGGATCATAGCTTAGCTCTGCTGTTGTCCCAGGTTGGAGAGACCTGACTGCAGGCTCCCAAGGGGACCTCTTCCAGGCCTTCCATCATGCCCGATTCTGATTCTTTGGGTCCAGTGAGAGTTGTTGCTGCTAGGCATTTGTCACCGTGGTGCGGAAGTTTAGAATGGAGTGCTGATTTTATCCATGACTCTTTTTCTGGGCTGATGAGTTTCTTGATACACGCGTGATGCTTTTAGACGCTTAATAGGGACCCACCTCCAGTCTTCAGCGCTCTCTCAGGGTCTCAGCACTGAGAACGCTAGCTCATTGCTCTTCCAGAACTCTTAGAGCTCTGTTTCCACTCGCAGATCCTGTGGGTCCTTGTCTGGTTACCTTTTTTTCCTGAAGCTCCCTTCCAACACTTCATGGTCACTTCCTGCATGCCTTTCCTCAGTGTTTCAATATTGGTACCAGTTTGGTCCAGCTTAGGTCAAATAAGAAGTCTGTAAGATGACATTTATAAGTGCCAAAAATAAATAAGCACCCATCTAGAACTTTACCTGAACAAACATTGCCCAAACAATGAACGAAGAATAAAATCATTCTCAGATAAACAAAACTGGCAGACTTTGTCAAAAGAAGTTATACATTAAAAGAAAGCAAAAACAAAATTCTGCAGGCAGATGGAAAATGACTCCGGAAGGCCTCACATTCCAGAAGGGAAACTAATTGAAGGCTTAATCAGTTGGAAAATACAAATTAAAATTTTTACAAAGCTTCCCACGGGGAGTCAACAAAGTCTAGCACATTGCTTTGAGGAAGGACCAAGGCCCTCCCTGTTACATTTAGACTGAGCAAAGCATCCCTCCAAAGATAACCCGTTCCAAAAAGTCAGTACTTTGTTGACTTCCCATGGGAAGCTTTACCCTCTCTGAAGAGTGGATGGGGGTGGAGGTGAGGTGGTAGGGCAGGTGGAGGGAACAGGAGGAGGAGAGGAAGTAAAATCTGGAATTGATAGTATTTTAAAAAAATAATAAAATTTAACAAAGCAATACTGTACACAAAATGTACATCTGAATACAAAATTCACTAAGCACACAACACAATATAATGGAGAAATAAGAATAAGTTTTTTTGGATCTTAGCAATCTCCATGACTTTGTGCTTTTTTTTCTTAAATCCAAGAAGTCAAAGAGTTGAGTACATGGAACAGGCACTAATGTGCTTGCCAGTTAAGCATGAGAACCTAAGTTTATATTCCCAACACCGACTTTAAAAAACTAGGCTGTGATGTGTACCTGTGCTCCTAATACTGGGGGAGCACACAGAGACAGGAGGTCCACAGGGCTCTGTTCCTAGCTAGTCCATCTGAATTGTTAAGGACCAGATTCAATAAGAGAACATGTCTCAAATAAATGGAGACACAGTTGAGGAAGACATCCAGCATCACTCTCTGGTTTCCACATGTACCTGAACACAAATAGAGTCACACACTCACACATTCACATAAGCACACACACAGACATCACAAAAATGTCAAAAATAATACAAAATTCAAAGCTTTGCCATTGAAAGGATTTTTAAAAAATGTATCAGAACTGTAAGCTTAATGTCCTTTGTTAATGGCTAAGGTCCACTAATGAGTGAGTACATACCACACTCTTCTTTTTGGGTTTGGGATATCTCACTAAGAGTAGAGTTTTCTATTTCCATCCATTTGCATGCAAAATTCAA
>JAQHUG010000101.1:4232937-4249840 GCA_028555095.1 Dicrostonyx torquatus | reverse complement strand
CACCACCACCACCACCACCACCACCACCACCACCACCACCACCACCACCCCCTACCACCTCCATGATCTCTGATCAAGCACAATAGCCAAACAGCAAAGGACTGATCTCCCTGTAACTGTGAGCCAACATGAATCCGGCCTCTCTTCACTTGCTTTTGGGTGTGTGTTCCCTTAATCATGAAGACAATGAAGCTAACATGCATGGTAAGAATTGTCATAGGGCCCTTATTTTTGTTTTGAGACAAGGTCTCACTGTGTAGCCTTGGCTATCCTGGAACTAAATATGTAGACCAGGCTAGACAAATGCACAGCTATTAGCCAGCCTCCGTCTCCCAAGTGCTGGATTTAAAGGTGTGTGCCACTATGCTCAGCTTGATCATAGGATCATGCCTCTTTCATACATTTTCCATTTTCTCTTTCACTATTAAATTTTGGAGTTCTTATTATTATGGTTTAGCTTCAAACAATTTGCAATAGAAAAGCAAATGTTAAACAATAATCCAATTACTTTGAATTTGCCTAGGAGGAAATATTTTTTAAATTTACTGATATTTTACATTTGATATTATTTCACGATTTACAATAATTTCTAAAATAATAGCATAGCTTAAAAGAAGAAAGAGTACAAAAATAATTTATTATGAAACAAGTAGATGCATTTGAAAAGGAAAAAGCATTTAATTACATCTTAGTATATTTGCTGTGATTCATGATGGCTATTTACACCAAATGATTTTTTAAATATTAAATATTAAATCCATTTAAATGCAATAAGTTGTGTGGAGAATTTTCATCTTTATTTCAGAGTCATGATACTTTAAAATTCATCATTAGAGCTAATAAGAAATTATATTGAAACCACTCTGTATATTTAAATGAAGCATAAATCAATTATTGAAGCAAGGAATTTTTTCATCATTATAATGATTATCAGAATAAATTTAGTTCTTCAATGCTGCCTAATGATGTCTTCAATAACAAATAATTTGCATAAACTTAATTTTTACTAGGAACTATTTAAATGTGCTTATAATGTCTTTTTTTTTTCCAACTATGCCCTCTTAAAGAATTCTCCTGCAGCATCAGGATGCTCTAAATACCAGACCCCATTACCGTTCACATCCTGGAAATAAAAATTAGATTCTGAATCAATACACTGTACTATCCATTTACCATCCAGTACAGCAAGCACTAACAACGTTTATGAAAGAGTAACAGACTCAAAAAGGTCATGCTGGTAAAAAACAGCAAAGCGGTGTCACAGGGCGTGGGACTGCGGGTGTTACCCACTGACTCCGTGGGAGTCACAACTTCCAGAAGAATATCCTTTGGATTTCTTTTGAAATTTACATAAAAACTCCTTCAGCCAGACTTGTAGCAGAGACTCTGGCTAGCAGTGACCCACACGCTGAGCTCCTTGGCTCCCGAGGAGAACAAGCAAGAACAATAGGGCAGATGTAAACACAACTGAACGTTTCGCTGATTAGTAGAACTATGCAATCAGAGCCATTTATTACCAGCACGGTTACCTACATACTGGGCAAATTCAAATTCAAAATTTTCTGAAGAACTTTTCATAGTCGTTACTTCATTTGATCTTCGCCAGAATCTTCTTCGTTTTCCTTCTAACACTGCACAAACATGTTGTAGTTTCATTTAGACACTTCCGGTTCCATGAATCAACAAAAATATAAGATGAAATGATGCTGGATTGCCGTCACCCACCCCCACATAGGTCCCTAAATGAATCCCTAAAATGTTCTGAATTTTATTGTACACATAAAAATTTTGAAGACACCATCGTGATAATTTAAGTGTATGTATCTGGGACTTACTAGTTCAGACTTTATAAGATAACACAAGGGTTTCTTAGAGAGTTGGCTGTCAGAAGGTGATTGAGTCAGTTCGAATGCTAAATTACTGCTGCCGACACAGGTCTGCAGTGATGTAATAGAATTTGTTTGTTTTATTTTTATTTTTTATTCATCTATTTATTTTATATCCTGGCAGAAATCTCCCCCCATCCTCATCTCCTAGATCCTCCCCTCCATTCCCCCATCCTCCCTGCTTTCACCCCCAATCCCTTTCTGTCTCCATCCAGGAAAGGGCAGTCTCCCATGAGTATAAATTATACAAGGCATAGAAAGTTCCAGTAAGACTAGGTACCTCCGCATGTATTAAGTCTGGGAAAGGCAACCCAGCCATGCAGGCTACCTGGTTGTTGGTTCAGTCTCTATAACCCCCTGTGAGCCCAGGTTAGTTGACTGTATGAGTCTTCCTGTGGTGCTCTTGACCCCTCTGGCTCCTCCTCCTCCTCCTCCTCCTCCTCCTCCTCCTCCTCCTCCTCCTCCTCCTCCTCCTCCTCCTCCTCTTCCTCCTCCTCTGGATTTCCGAATATCACTTAACGTTTGGCTGTGGGTCTCTGCATCTTCCTCCTTCAGTTGCTGGATGGTGCCTCTCTGATGACAATTGGGCCAGGCACCAATCTGGTCATAGGAGACAGTGTCACTTCAAGATACTTTGAATTCTGATACTGAGGAAAAGCTGACCAATTAGGCAATGAACTATTGATAGTAGATAAAATATGAATGCCCAAGGATGGGCAGACAGACAGATAGACTTTGGTTTATTTTGTTACTTCCATGTAGATGAATTTCCCTGAATGTGAGAAATGAGAGGGAAGAATAAACAAAGCCTTGGTGAGCTTTCCTGCTCAGAGCCCATACATGTCACACTATATGTGTCTTCTGCATCCAGAAAAATGCATATTACACTCGCTTGGGGTAGATGAAACCTGAATTTTTTTTCTTATGGTCTTTGAAAACCATACAACTCACTCAAGAGTCAAACTCAAGAAGAAGCCAATTAAATTGAAGGGTAAGTGTGGGACATATATGTGTGCTTGTATGTATTTCTTAGAGATGCCATGCTTTGGGATTGTTGCTTTTATTGACTTTCTTCTGTAAAGACCAAATATTCTTTTCTGAGATATAAAGAAGATTACACAAATTCACATGCTCTCCCCAAAATTCAATCTCTTACTAAACAGTAGTAGGACATAGAGATATATTTACATTGTTGGAGGTAAACTCAGTTACTATAAAAAAGAATAGTACATATAAAACAGAACTTAGTAATCTCTTTTTTTTCGACTTTTGCTAATTACTTAGAGGTTCATTGTTACACTTTCACAAAATTTTAGCAGTTTGCCTAAATGTATTTAGTTATGTTTTAGATGTGTTATACTTCACTCAGCTGACAACATGATATCATGAAGCTAAGTAGACAAAAAGACTCCCATCAGTTAATATTTACTGCCGTGTTCTTTTTTCTCTGAGATAGAGCTGACAAAGTTTAACCCATCCCAAACTTTGAGATACAAAGTTAACCATGGGAGCAGCCAAAAAAGTTTCATTTTTGTTTCATTTGTCTTGTTTTTGTTCCTCAACTGTTTCCAGTGCAAGGCTGAGTGTTAATCTATATACCTACAGCAGAAATTATTCACAGGGACTTGAAATTTTAAATTCAAGAATGAAAAGATGTTCTGAAAGCATTCGAATGATTTGTTATGTGACTGTGTCTGATTTTTTTTCTCTTCTATTTTCATCTAAAAATAAACCATTTCGTTCTGATAAACACAACAAATCATTGCATTGAATTGGACACATTTACAGATTTTGTTTGAAATTTTATTTTACTTTAAAAGTTGTGTGTGTGAAAGAACATAAAGTCGGGTGGGTAGAGAGGTGGAGATGAACCAGGAGGCATTTTAAAAGAGGAAAGAATATGATCAAAATGCATTGTATGCCATTTTAAAGGAATAAGTAAGCACATTTTTAAAAAGCAAAAGCAAACATTCTCTTAGCACTGAGCTCGTTTACTCTCTTACCACTGTTTTCCACTCTCTGCTTCTGCTCCATGCCCTTGTCCATCAGGAAGAGGGTGTTAGGGATTATAAACTTACATATTCCCAACAGTCAAAATGTATACATATAAGACAAAAGTCCACCCTAATGTAATGAAACTGCTATGGATAAAGGTTTCACACAAGCCCCTGAGAGTTAATTCCCCTTTCCTCCTGAACCTGAGGAATGCCATTTAGTACTGACTTCAAAATGATGACCCCATCGCTTGCTGAGAAGCTATCCATTTGGCAACTTAATTCAGTTCTAAGAGCTTTGTGAGCAAATGTACATGAAACATGTGTGTTTGTGTCTGACACATTACTGGTTCTCTTCTTTCTCAGGTGGAGAAATGCCACCTTTAGCATCATCTCAAAAACTAATCAAAATGGATGATCAACTGGTAATTGAGTCTCAGAAAATCATGGGAAAGAAATTGCTACAACTTTTATGCAGATTTTCTAAGCATCTTTTTTTTTCTAAGAACAGGTAAGAAGGAATGTTTTATTATCATCTATCAATTGTGCCATCACCTGAAAGTCTATAGATCACACCTTCTATTCAACATGTTGCACTGGCTTTCAAAACTGTCCTAGAGAAAGAATGGTGATTCAGTGGGTGCTGGCCTTGAAGACTGAGATTTTGTGCATAAACAAGGTTCCTATTTTCCAAGATTTTGATGACTGCTAGGAACCAGATTGATAAGGTTTTCTAGTTGTCAAGGATCATAAATATATTTATCTGTTCTAAATTTCATCTTTTAAATTAATTCCTATATCATCGAATCCTTTCTAACAGTTGTATTATATCAAGAATGCTGTTTTTTCCAAAGCTAATCTTACTTTACACACCAACTCTGCTACCATCCTTATCAGAATATCAATAAAAATATTGCCAGTGTGGTTTTTCACTCCTATACTCCCAACATGTTAGAGCAAGAATTTTGAGTTCTAGGCAGGCCTTGGCTGTGCATTGAATGTTAAAACAAACAATTGCAAGGGGGAGAGGGAAATGACTTGATCAATAAAGCACTCATCACACAAGCAGAAGGACCCAGGTTCCAATTTTAGAACAATGGTAAAAGTAGATAAGACTGAGACATAAAGATTTTTGGCCCTGATTGGCCAGGTAGTCTCTGGTTGTCACAGTCTGTGAGTATTAGGTTAAGTGAATGATCATATCCTTAAAAATAAAGTGATAAACAAGAGGAATCCCCCACACATTGGTATCTGGCCTCTACATCATGTATGCATACTATGCACAGAGCTATGATGCATACAAATACACACACATTCATACACACACTCACATGCATGCACACACACCACATATAATGAAGAAATTTGAAATATGACAGACCAAATAGACAATAAAATTTTCATCTTCCAAATCTACTGGTGTTATGGTAAGTTTAACAGTCTCATTTATCTGAAGATCAGGTAATGGATGACCATCAGTCACATAAGATATGGAAATTACTGGGAAGAATGTTATTTTGATATCTGGTCAATTTCACTGTAAACCTGGGGATGATAGTAATTTGTTGTTGGAGGTTGTATAGAAAAAAAAACAGCATTTTTGCTAGTAGTAGTAGTAGTAGTACCAAAACTTGATCATCTTTACATGGCAAAAAGTCTCATAGGCTCACACTGAACAGAAAGCTAGGCACAGTATATACAAACCAAACAGTTTCCTTGTCTCCTCATCCTCACACTTGGTACAGTAAATGCCAATTGTTTTGCCTCATCATTCAACCTCACTTTTGCTGTGGGAGCACATTCTGCTCCTTCAGCCATTAGCCTTTAAGATACCAGCCCACTTGGGCATGGTCTCTTTTGCTTTAAAAAGCAGGGGTAGTCATATGCTCACCTCTGCTTCCTGTCCAGCCTATACTTCCTGCCTGGATACTGGCCAATCAGCATTTATTTAAAATACAATTGAAAGGCTACAAACCATTGTCCTACAGCACTCTTCCCCCTTTTTTAAGGAACACAACCTCTAAATGGTTCACTGTGTTTAAATATATATATAGGATTGGGAGAAAAAAGAAAAAAAGAGAGTATTTGGATGTGATGGCACATACCTTTAATCCCAACACTTGGGAGGCAGAGGTAGATGGACCTCTGTGAGTTCAAGGTGTGGTGGCACATGCCTTTAATGGAAGTTAAAAGATATGTTACTTTGGAGAAGAGGTTTTGTTTTTGTTTCCACAGGAAATGAGAGGCTGTGGATTCATTCTGAGTTAAGAAAACTCAGGTTTGATCTAAGAATATCACCTGAAAAATCTCTGGTAGGAGTGGATGACCCAGATGTCTGAGTTCTACATCCAGGACAATGCCTGAGATGATGAAGATTCACAGGATACTCCAGTCAGGACTTGATCATAATTCTAAATTTTCTTTAAGTCCCCATAAGATTATCAGTGCCTCCAACCAGCAGGAAGTAGCCTGAAAAACTATGCCCACATTCCCCAAAAAATGGACTATGGATATTTTCCTTTGTTTAGAATGTTGGTTACAAGTTGTTATGGCTAATGGTCAGGAGAAAAGCTAAACAAAGGATATTAGATTCAGAGTTCTTGTTTTAAAAAAAAGAGGGGAAAGTGCTGTGGGACAGTGGTCTGTATCAATTATATTTTAAATAAACACTGATTGTAATCAGACAGGAAGTAGAGGTGGGTCAATGAGGACAGGAGAATTCTGGGAAAAAGGAAGTCTTAGTTGGCAGTCCTGACCCAGTAACAGAAGAAGCAAGATGTAACTGCCTCGCTGAATAAGGTACTGAGCCACGTGGCTAACACAGACAAGAATAATGGGCTAATATAAGTTATAAGAGTTAATACGAAGCCTGAGCTAGTGGGCCAATCAGTTTATAACTAACATAGAACTCTGTGTGATGTCTTTGGGACTTAACGACTGCAGGAACTGGGCAGGACAGAAAATTCAGTCAACACACTTAGACCTCTACTCATTCTCTAGGCTTAAAGTCTCCCTATCACCTAGCTTGCCCATCCCTGATAGCAGATGTGTTCTGTTAGCAACACACTGTGTCACTATATCCCAAGGAGGACTGCTTACAAACAAAGGCAACTTCAACAACCAAGGGACCAAAAAATCATCATGGTATATAATATAAATAAAATAAAATAGGAATTTCCTTGCCAATAGACAAAGGCAGAAGAAGAAAGAGAATAAAATGTGTAATGCGAGGGCCTGCTTGTTGGGGGTTTCTGTCCTCCCATCAGGTCCCACAGCTGTTTATCCCCAAAGAAAATCACACAGAGGTCTCCTTAAGTTATAAACTGATTGGTCCCTTAGTTCAGGCTTCTTATTAACTCTTATAACTTATATTAACCCATTATTCTAGTATATGTTAGCCACATGGTTTGGTACCTTTTTTGGCAGGGCAAGTCACATCCTACTTCTTCGGTGTCTGGACAGGACTGTGGAAGAATGGGTTTCCTCCTTCCCAGCATTCTCCTGTTCTCATTGACCTGCCTCTACTTCCTGTCTGGTTGTCCCACCTATACTTCCTGCCTGGCTACTGGCCAATCAGTGTTTATTTAAAACATAATTGACAGAATATAGACAACTGTCCTGCACCAAAAAGGTGAGTGTGAAAGAAATCCTTTTGTAGTCATTGCTGTGTGTTTAGTGATGGTATTTATCAAAAGCATCTTGGAGATATCCTGACAAGACACACTCTTAGTTTCCATGTTCAACTACAAGTGATCCTTATCTTCCACAGAATGCAGTCATTCATTATTTTTGCAATAATCCAAGATTCAAATTCCCCTAGACTACTGCAAGGAAAAAGTAAAACATTCAAACAAACACTAAGTCCATCGCCATCGCTACTTAGTGAAATTCACTATCATGGTTCTCTAGTGTATAAAATAAATGCTCAGGACAAGACTTCTTTAGTGTAGCATATATCATATCACACAGTTGTGACAGAAGAGGAAACATATCTAAATTAAATCATTGCCACAGTCAAATCTAGCAGAAATGCTGTGTCAACAATGACAAAGTTTCTGTATTTTAGTTATGAACTCAGAATTTCGAGTTGAAAAGAAGTGTAGAGATAATGAAGCCCACATCCTCCTTTCTGACTATTGGAAACCAATTCCAAAAACTTGATGCAAAGTCCCCAGCATGTCATTAGTTATTCCCACCACATCTGGGAGCTCAACCAGGTTTTCTACTTCAAGTTCATTGCTGATCTCTCTCCCATTCATCTTATATTCCTAAAAATGCTTACAATTAAAAAATAATGTAGATCCTGGAAAGCCAAACAGTCACTGATCCACATGCAATCTCTTTGATGGAATATTATTTTTCATTTTTGCACTTGAATATGCCTTGCCTCTTCCTAACGATGGCCACTTTCCCTCTCCCTTTCTCATCCGCCCTCCTCGCATGTCAGTGTTGGCATCGCAGCTAGTTGTTTGTTCTCTATGGTCCTCAGCAGCAGTTTACGGTGCAGTCAGTGGCTGCACAGCTGTTCCCCCTAACAAAGAGAGGGCACGTTTACAGGATAAGCCAAAATTAGTTAAAATGCCCTGAGTTACAAGTAAAAGAAGACTATCTGGACTCTGTGCACCAGAGGTTTTGACTTGCCCTCTGTAAAACCCAAGGATGGCATCCATAATGCAGCCAGGAACACAGCCTGTTCTCAGGAAGGACTGAGTGCAAAATTCCAGCTGACAAGGTACTTTGAACCCCCCATCTCTCTTGTCCCCACTGCACTTTCTACATCTGCTGTGCTCTTTGCTGTCACCATGGAGCAGCTGTCTCTACTTCTCAGACCACAGAGTTGAAAGCAAACACCATTGGTAGTTCTCCAGCAAATGGCATACCTACTCAAGAGCACACAAGAGAGAATTGAAATCTCTTGGAATCAAATGAAATACCCAGGAGAGCCTGGCCAAGCCTGGGCAGATGTTCACTCCCCTGCCAATCAACTGTGACCATGAGACATTATTGTAACAGTTTGACGTGGTTGTTGTCAGTGTAACTCTAAATAGCAGAAATAGTTTCTTCAGAAAGAGAAGCTAAACAAGTTGGGTAGGACAACACTGGATTTTGACCATAGTTTTATTCGTGGTTGAATTTCAGCCTCCTCCTAAATAAGATACATGTCACCAACACTTCCATATCTTGGTACTTGAAGCCATGCTATACATACTACATATATGATTACCTGCAAATTGTATGCATGACTCTCTCTCTCTCTCGCTCTCTCTCTGTGTGTGTGTGTGTGTGTGTGTGTGTGTGTGTGTGTAGTCAGCCTCACGGATAAAAAGTGGCTAGAAGTGGGAGCCTCTGCCCACTTCCTCCTCTCAGTGTTGGGATTCTGTCTGCCTTGAAACTGTCTAGGTTGAGACACTTGTTCATCCATGTTAATTACTGACTTATTCATAATATTCATAAATGGAAACAGCCTAGACACTTGAATATTAATGAATAATAAAAACTTGGTATGTTTACACAATAGGAATTGCTCAGTTGTTAAAAAAAATTAATTATGAAATTTGCAGATCAGTGCCTTGCTCAACCTTCATCAGAGAAATTTTGGAGTAGATGGAACAAGCACAGGGATCTACAACCAGACAAACTGGTATTTGAAGCACTCAGTCCTAGGCTAAGTATCTTAAGTCCTAAGCAATGATGTCATACCAAAAAACAAAATAAACAAACAAAACAAAACCCTGATAACCATCTGAGTAGGAAGTGCATAAAAAGGACACCACTTTCCAGCTTATTATTCTGGGTCTTTTAAGCATCTTAAAGATCTATTTTGGTGCATGGTGTCTTGCCTGCCTTTGTGTTTGTGTAACACATGTGAGCAGGGCCCATCAAGGCCAGAAGAGGACCCTGAGTACCCTGGGATTAGAGTTACAAATGGTTGTAAACAACCATGAGTGCTAAAAATGAAACTGGGATTCTCTGAAACAGCCTGTATTCTTACCCACCGAGACAGCTCTTTGACCCCAGAGGTTTTTATTTAAATGTTTATTTAGTATTTATTTTTCTTCAAGAAATGTGACAAGTGCCCTGGGGCATTCTTCCAGTTAATTCTCATACAGACGCTGTGGTGGGTGCCAGTCATACATAGACTATTGGTCATAGCACTCAAACCAGATCTGCTGTAGGAGAAAGTTCTAAGCCAATGTTGTTCAATAAAATAAATTTTAATTACATACATAATTATTAAATTTTATTTTGCCCATATTCTCTATAATGAAAAAAATGAATTGAGTTTTTCCATTTAAACAATAAATTTTATTTAGCTAAATATGTTCAGAATATTATCATTTTAATATGCATTCAGCATAAAATTATCACAATACTTTCTTTGAAATAATTCTCTGCTTATAGATCATCAAATTTTAAGCAAGCCATGTTTTGAATACCGCATAACTCCATCGTGTCAGTAGCAAACATATTAGATAATGTAACTGTAAATGATGAAGCCTAGCTTTTCTTCAAACCGAGATAGCAGGAAAAATTACCAACCAGACTTCACTCTATCCATCGCTTTCTTTCATACTATGTCCTTCGTGGGTTGGTTCAATGCAGGGCACAATGCTACACACCTGTTGCTACAACACACGCTATGCTACTACACCATCAATGGAAAGACACCCCCAAACAGCCACAGCTCTGGGTTCAGTGTACTCTGTACCCTCTACAGCTCAGAAGATGCTGGCAGAGAACACTGCTCTGATTTACTTTCTGTTGCTGTGATACAGCACTCTGACCAAAAGTAACCTGTGGGAGAAGAAGGTTTATTGACTTACAATTCAAGTCACCTAGTCCATCCCAGAGGGAAGTTAGGGCAGTAATACAAACAAGAATGAAAGCAGAAATCATAGACTATGGTTGCTTACTGGCTCATTCTCAGCTACCTTTCTTATAGACTCTACCTGGCTAGGAACAGTGTTACCCATAGTGGGCTAGACCTTTCCACTTAGAACATCAATCAAGGCAGTCTCTTATAGACTTACTGCATAGCAAAACTGATGGAGGTAATTCTTCTCAACTGAATTCCCTCATCCCAAGTGATTCTGGGTTGTGACAAATTGACAATAAAACCTAACAAAAACAAATATGGACTATAGTTCTGGACCATATCAAAGGAATAAGCTCAGTACTCAAAAATTAAACACACACACACAAGTAGTTCAACATACCTCATTTCCAGCTCTGCCTTCAAAGCATGCCCTTCACCTTCACCAGATAGCAAGCAGTGGATGTGTTTTGACTCGGGTGGCTTTCCAAGCTTGGTGTTAGACCATTAGCAAGAATGTCGCAACCCATTTAGATGGAGAGGGAGGGCCGGGCACTCAGCATATGCTAAGCACCCATCTCTGCCTCCTTTCTCAGCTGTGGGCAGCAATTAGCATCACTGCCTGACAATGCTTGTCCTCTTTTCAACACTATTTTCAGCACTGTGAAACAAGTCTAGATAATGAGAAGAAACAGGAAGATTGTTGAGAAACCAACCAATATGCAAAGATGCATAAGGTGAAAAGTGAGGAAGGCAATTATGTGATCCACATCTGCATGTAATGAAAAGTAACCAGTTCATAAACTCCAGGCGCTCGTAGGCTACCTTACCTATTACTATTAATTCCTAAGATGCGGAAATGTATCCAGCCACATCTGAATGCTTTGTTTTACTCATGAGAAAATTTACACCGATTCAGAACTGCTCCTAAACTCAGACATTTAAGAATTAAGTGCTCTTATGTGTTATTGATCTGCTGTTCTGAAATATTGTTCTATAAGCTCCATTCTATATATGCATATAGTAACAGCTCAGAGCAACCTGCACTACATATGTTAATCAGATATACTAAAATGAATATATTTGCATCATACCCATTTCTAATAAACATAATCTATTTTCTTCTATGCAGAGAATCACACACTTGCAAATTCAGTATATTGATCATAAAAACACTTGCTTATCTAATTTGTTAAGCTTTTGTCCCATGCTTTTGTCACTGACCTCAGTACAGAACAAGTGAAAGACATTCAGAACAATAGATATAGTACCCGCTTTAAAGAAATACATAATTTCAATTCTTTACTGAGGTGACAGCACAAACAAGAAAAAACTGCTTCCTTGCTTCTGGAAGGACCAACAGCATAGTGGAGAAGTAGACGGAAAGAACCATCCTCATTGGTTAAAGAAAGGGTGACAGGAAAACTGTGACAGCTCTCACCCCACCAGAGTATCGGGAAGGAACTTAGAATAATGAAAATCTGCCAGGCAGTGGTGGCTAACGCTTTTAATCCCAGCACTCGGGAGGCAGAGGCAGGTGGATTCCTGTGAGTTTGAGGCCAGCCTGGTCTACAAGAGCTAGTTCCAGGACAGGCTCCAAAGCTACAGAGAAACCCTGCCTCAAAAAACACAATAATAATAATAATAATAATGAAAATCATATATAAGCTTGAGTGTTAAAACTAAAAGGACATTTTTAGATGTCAAGACTGTGTATCATAAGCTGTGCCCTCCTGTGTTGGTTGCAACAATACTACAGAAGCGTAAAGATGGAATAACCTATGTGTCATCGGGGAAGGCTTGGATAAGGGGAAGACAGCACATATCCACAATGGAACTCTATTTGGCTGTTTTTGTAAATACTGGCAATTGTGTTGGTAAACTAAGCCAGGCACATACACGTAAGTACTGAACCATTTCATTCATATGTGGACCTAAAAATGATAAACTTGGAGTAGAGAGGAGAATAATGGTTACCACAGAGTACTTTGGAGGTTTGTGTGAGGAGAGTTTGACTAATGGGTCTAAAATTATGGCCAGATAGGAAGAATAATTTTTTTATGTTCTATTGTATGAAAGGGTGGCTATAGTCCACAGTGTTGTGTCTTAAGATTCAAAATGACTACAGAAAAGGATTGTGAATGTTCTCATTATGTTTGAGATGATGGATAAAATAGAGTCATTGATCAATGCACAGTATATAAATACCCTGATATTTCCTCCATACCAACACAGAGACACAGGATGAAAGAGAGTTAAATAAATTTTAGAAAAGAATTTAAGTTAGAAGACAAAAGATTGACTCTAAGGTGCTATAGATGAGAAGGGAAGAATTTTGAAAATAGGGTGCAAGTTGGCAAAATATGGGTAAAAAAAGAATAGATAAATAAGAAGGATGAAATCAGGTTGGAGCAAGGCAAAAAGAAATGTTGAGAAATGGAACAACAGTGGAAAACTGTTGTCTGATGGTGTGGTAAGATAACAAAGCAAGGATGCCACTTGTCACTCTTCCTCATGGGACTCTGTGCAGGGGAACACAAGGTTAGTCTGAATATAAGAGGGGAGGGAAGGAGAGGCACCGAGAGAAGGAGGAAGAAAGGGAGAGGGAGGACTACTGTGACCAATCTATAATGTTGTTATGGTAAAAATTCTGGCTCTCTGCTCTTATGACCTTTCAATTGCGAGGAGTTATATAACCCCAAGCTGCAATAACATTTCTGCTGTGTCTAAAGTAGGTCTCGGGTTGTGTTCTCAACTCATTTCTTCTCCTTCTGTCTTCACAGGGTTCACGATCTCTGTAGTCCAACATCTAGTTCAGCATGTATTGCATTTTTTAAACAAGAAATAAGCAAGGGTGAATGATCTAGCCATGTTTACTTGGCATTCTATCACAAATGTACATATTAATTTTATATTTAGAGGCAAGGAACAAACATAAAGTCCCTTATGTGCTTAATTATAGGGATTTATAATAATCTAGAAATTGCTTCAACTTTATACCATTTGTGCACTCAAGCTATTTAAAGTTTTTCCACTGTTTCTACATCTATGCCATGTTTTCTGTTCCAGCTGTAACCGACTCTAAAATCTAGTGCCTTAGAATATACATAATTATTTATGTATCTCAGAAGTCTGCCAAGTGGGCATGATATGAGAGGGATGGCTGTGTTTAATGCACGAACATAGGCTGGGAAGTTCATACAATTGACTGGGAAGTTAGTATCGGCTCTGCAGGAAGCCCAGGACATGGGGGAATCTTAGTTTATATTTTCCCTGTGGACCTCCCCATGAATTGCTTGAACTTGTTCCTGGTATAGTATGTGGTTTCACAGAATCAGCATCCTGACAGAACCATACTGAAGGTGAATCACTGCTGTAGACTAAGTTTAGAAGTAAGAACACTCTTTCTTTCATACCCTGGGTCAACCTGGACTCAAGTGAAAAAAAATCAGCACCAACTACACTTCTCAGTGGGAAAGTGTCAAAGTCACATGATAATAAGAGACAGGTAGACTGGAAGATGCTGTTTGAAAGACCTTCAGATGATAAGACAGTTGCAAATCCAAGATGTATCCAATTCTAAGGGAAGATGGACCTCTGCTTTATTATTTTCTCTTTTGTCTCCAGCTAAACAACACTGCTCAAGAACCCAAAATTCCTCACTGAGGTTGTTGGCTCGCCAATGTAAACCATAAGAGGAGAGTTAGGACTAAAAAGCCATTGCCTTTGAGACCTATTCAAGCCGTCTGTTCACCCTGGAGTCTATGAATTGTCGGCACATCACTTGGATATCTGTTACCAACCAAAATAATGTACCAGAAACTTGATGGTCACTACAAATCTCATCCCTATAGCCTGCCTGTCATGTGCGTCATGTGCAGCTTAGGGGTAGATCTAGAGAAGAACAAAGAACACGATACTAGAAGACCTGACGTAAAGTCAGACAATACAATACTACTAAGGAATAGACTACATGCCTTCTTCTAAATGGCAGTGTGAGACCTGAATTAAAAGAATGTGTATATTCCATGGGTAGAATACAGAAACCTCTCAATCACAGTAGAGTTCTGTTCATTTCAAAGAAGAAAAGTCCATAGGAGAACAAACGTGGGCTATCGAATAGATTAAGGCTCTGATGAATCCCTTCACAATCTTCTGACCTTAGGGAAGCCACCTAATCCCTTGATTCTCTTATCAGTTACATAGGGGAAAACCACCTATTTAATAGGGTTATGTAATGATCAAAGAAGATAACGTGAAAGAAAAGTCCTCTGTCTAGTACATGAGGGCACCAAGTGAAGGTTTCCCTTTCTGTTTCCTCTGCCCTGGCTCATTGTACTACAGAGCAGTTAACTTCCTGAATCTCACTTACCTTCCCAGATCAGCTGACCTAAATGCCTCAAAACAGTGAGATGATGCCCACAACGGTGATGCTGTAAAAATATTACAATGTGGGATGCAGCAAGGACTATGGAGATGCAGAGGATGCAAAGAGGCAATGAGACCCTGTCATGTTTTCTAAAAGGGTAGGACAATAGGTAACTTTACAATTATAGACAAATATTAATAGGAAATTATTACATATATACAAATAAGGAATCTCAAAAACAGACCATAGATAATCTTTCCTGAAAAACATTTGTGGATTTTCTTCTATATAGAATAATATATATGGAGAGAGAGAGACAGAGAGACAGAGAGAGAGAGAGAGAGAGAGAGAGAGAGAGAGAGAGAGAGAGAGAGAATAATCTTGGTGAATAAGTGAATAAGGCACTATGGCGCAGGGGAAATATTTTCTCTGTCCCATTTGCCTAAAAGCTTATAGAAAACCTAATTAGACTCAACAATGCAATCACCAAGAAATGACACAAAGCTTTTCAAATGCACCATTATTTTCCCTGAGCTTCTCCATCCAGACATTTTCTGTGTCACTGCACCAGGACCCTTCACGAAAACACCAGCAAACAGGAATGTTGGCAGCTTTCACCATGCTTCATGCCCTGAGTCCAGTGCAGGGGGAGTGGTAAGATAGTAAGATTTGCCAAAACATCC
Organism: Dicrostonyx torquatus; assembly: GCA_028555095.1. Lineage (NCBI taxonomy): Eukaryota > Metazoa > Chordata > Mammalia > Rodentia > Cricetidae > Dicrostonyx > Dicrostonyx torquatus. The sequence goes on along the minus strand of JAQHUG010000101.1, from coordinate 4,234,094 downwards.
TAGATACTATTTCTGGGCTGAGTTTCAAACCCTGGCACAAAACAGGAGTTAATATCAGCTTTGGATGACAGCCCACTGCATCCCATCTCTTCCTGACTAGATCCCAGTTTGAGTCATGTCCTGTGTCTTTAGTGGCCTAAAGAAGAATTTCTTGCTGTCACTCAAGTATCTGTCATTTGCTATCATTTAATCAATGAACATGGTAATATTTTAAATCCACTCAAATGTAGGTAAGCTTTCTGAGGCTTAGAAGATTAAGGGGGTCTTCTAGAACATTCTATTATTATTTTAGTTATTTTCTAGTTTAGTCATTTTTAAATTGGCAGCTAGCCCAAAAAGCCATTACCAGCCTTATTAGAATCAATTAGTATTCTATTAACGAAAATTAAGTTCAGGCAAACAGAAAGGAGAGAGTCAATCTAATATGAAGACATTCAGTTTCCTATCTATGAGATGCATTTCTATTGCACAAGATTGATGCAATGATCAGATGTGAAAATATTTCTGAAAGCATGTCATAAGCTATCAAAGCAAAGAGAAAGGAAGCTGGTCAAATTTTACTAGAAGCTCTGAAAAGTCTACAAGGAGCCTAAGGGCAGAAACAAAAAGAGAAGCCCTTACAGAAGATCACCCTACTCAGAGAAACTGATCCAAGTAAGATGCCTGACTGAAGGTCCCAGAGACGCTGTGTACCACCTACAAAGAAAACGGAACAATTATTTCATTGGAATGGTTATGGCAGTGGGCTGTCACAAAGACGTTGCAGAGAGTGAAGGTAAATCATGATATTATTAGGAAGGAAAGTGACATTCTCCCTGGCATTCTATGAGAATAACTTTGGGCCAAAAAGACCTTCATTTAGCAAGGAAAGAGTCCTTCAGAGGCTCTCAGCAGTCCCCTTCCAAATCACAGACACCATATTATTTCCTGATGAAAAAGGAAATTTCATTTTAAGAGCTGTTGTACAATACCCTTCTGTACAGCCCAGACCAAGAGTATATTCCACCATAATGACCTCTTTTACCTCAGCTCTTGCTCCATAGTGTCATTTTGAGATTCTGTGGAAGTTTTATTTAATACACACAAGTTTAATAGGGGCCAGATACACACACAGATTACTATACCAGAAAGAGCTCCTCCGAAGAAGCAGGCAGGTC
>JAQHUG010000101.1:4177466-4210829 GCA_028555095.1 Dicrostonyx torquatus | reverse complement strand
AGGAGATGGAGAGGAAGGACTGTAGAAGCCAGAGGGGTAGAGGACACCAAGAGCAGATGGGCCACAGAACCAATTAAACAGGGCTCATAGGAGCTCACAGAGACATGACAAACAAGGAGCCTGTATGGGTCTGAGCTAGGTCCTTTGCATAGATCTTATGGTTGTGCAGCTTGGTGTTCTTGTGGGGCTCCCAACAAGGGGAGAGGGAGGTGTCTCTGACTCTTTTGTCTGTGCTTGAGACCTGTTTCCTTCTACTAGGTCGCCTCATCTCATCTTGATATAAGGGTTGGTGCCTAGTCTTACTGAAACTTGCTACGTATCGTTTGGTGGATATGCCTGGGAGGTCAGCCTTTTTTCTTCTTCTTCTTTTGAAGGGAAATGGAGAAGGAGTGGATCTGGAGAGTGGGGAGGTGGGGGGAGGGTTAGGAGGAATGGAGGGAAGGGAAACTGTAGTCAGGATGAGAGAAGAATGAAAAAAGACTTAAGTCAAACACTAACTGAGCAGAGTGTACTTCTGCACCCTTTTCTTGCTTGCCATTGTTTCTTTAGCAACCCTTTCACTGGCCTTTCCATTTTTACCACCAAGTCTTATAGTAATGGGGACAAAACATAATATTCCTTTGTCCCATTGTTTGCTATTTCCAATTCCATTGTTTTGCTATTATCTTAAAAGAGGTACATGCTCTCTAAAGACTTGCGATGATAATGTTTTGACATTGTAATTTAACACGGCAATGTGGTCTCAATAATCACTCAGCAACATTGTTTGTGGTATGATACACATCCCACTGTCTTGACGTTGTAAAATGGTCTTTCTAGACTTACATTTTGCCATTGCCTTGACATTGTAATATAGTCTCTACAGATTTGCATTGAAATTTGTTTTGTCATTGTCTTGATATCATAATGTCCTCTCCATGGACTTCTCTTCACATACATCATCCTCTCCAAAGACTTTCATATCAGCCCCATTACAAGAGCAATGTGCACTGTTAACACCCCATCCCTGGGAACTGGGAATGATCTTTCATGGTTTCCACTTAACAGTAAGTGTCGCATCTCATCAATAACTATTTTCAAACTCTTTTATCTCAACCCTTCCCAAATCTCATTCTTGATGCAGAGATTTTTACCAAGAAGCAAAGTGGACAAATTCCCATTAGGTAAAATCTGCCTGCACATTTTTCATTTTTAATATTAAACTCACTCACTTTAAAAGCATTAAAGTGGAGTCGATCATGAGGGAGTTTGCCTCTAGCCCATAATAGGGAACTATTGCATAGAGTTGTTCCAGCCTGGTATGGGAACACAGCAGAGTACATTAGAAGGGAAAATCTGCCACCTCCTCTATTCACAAAATACCTTTGTGAATCTTTTCCCCACCCTGAATCGCATCACTTCTAATGCTTACTGCCTTCGACAATGCCTCTGCTTGTATCATCTTTTCCCAGCCTCACATGCTCTGAAAGCACTAAATGGATGTAATATCCATCTTTCTCCTTTCTTTCCCTTACATGCATCAACCTTATTCTTTTTTGTAGTCATAAAATACATGCATAAACAAAAGTAGAACCTTTAGTGGGACTGAGAATTTTCCCCCCAGGGGAAAAAAATGGAATCCTCTCATTTGAAGCCTGTAACGAGAAGGCACAGAAAGAAAGAGACTTATGAGGGTCTATCAAAGTGGTGATTCTGCTGGCCAGAATGGGGGTGGTCCCTGCCTCCACTATTTGGAGCAAAAGGAGCGTGTACATAAGATTTAGTGGATTTCAACATGGTACCCATTTGCTTTGTGCCTTAGCAACATGCACTCAGAATTCTGTAAATTGCTAAGGTGTCCTTGCTTAGGTTGTTCAGAGCCCGAGTCACTGTCCAAGGTCACAGTCAGTTAAGGTATAAAGCTATTCTCTTCCCATTTTCCCAGCTCAGTGAGATTTGAACCCCTCTCACAAGGACACCTGACAGGAGGGCCATCATTCAAAGAGCACTTAAAAGGGAAATATATAATTTCACCAGCTTCTAAGTCTGCGGTGTTCTCCTTTAGGGGTGAAGGCGGGAAATAAAGCATAATGATGTTCACTGTAGCTGAGAGTTTGGAACCAAGGAAAACCACAAATATTCTCATACTCTTCAGCAGTTGCTGCAGGTAACCGTATCAATGGTTATTGCTGCTTTAACGTTACAGTTGTCAGTGAGTCTACTTGGAATAGGTAATTGGCATCTTACAGAAGTTTGTATAATCTTATCATAATGTAGTTTCTCTAGTATTTTGATAACTGTACTGTAACTGTCCATCAATATAACTGGCTTTCTGTCTGTGATTTCAGCATGTCCACACACTATTTGCAATCTATTTGCATAACCTTTTAAAAGCAGTGTATGTTATATTGAACAACATTTTACAGAGATAAAGCGTCTTTCTCTTGTTATAAATAATCTTTAGAAATCAAAAATGGGGAAATTATAATTTTATTAGAAATTTGTAGCTTATATTTTACACTTTGAAGAGTGAACCCTAAGATGATATACTGAGCCCTAAGATGATAAGATCTTGCTGATAAATCTTTCCTTCTCTCCTCAAAGATCCTTCATTCACAAGAAATCTGGAAGCTTCTCTGTAAGGTTTCCAAGGATGAAGCAGTTTCTCCTTTTACTAAGGCCGATATCTTCTTGCACTTAACTGCACAGTCCTCGCTTGTTCTCAATCCTGGGTGATCCCAGACACCTAGGGCACCCATTTTTTTCCAGTTTTCTATGATGCTTACTCCTATCATTTCTACTCCCCTCATCCCCTCTGTCTAGAAAAGTGGAAACAGACTTTTAGCTGGAGAGAAAGATGGACACAATGAGGGATGTGTTACCCCAGTGTTACATCTAACAGACAGACTGTTAAGGTGGTGGAAAATGAACCAGACTTAGAAAAATTGGGGTCCAGTCACAGTCACCAGCCTATGAGAATTAAACTATCTTCTCTCTTGATTGGAATAATGCACATTAATCTCATGGAAAGGAGCATCCAAGGATGCTTGGCAGACACTCGAGAGAAGAAGGTCCCAGACATCCAAGAACCTTGAAACTTCTGAAGCTAGCCTGACATTTTCTCAATGACTCTGTCATCATTAAGAACATCAATTTTCTTACTAGATTGTATGGCAAATTGTTTCAACAATTTCTCTTTCATATATTTTTGGACTGCTGGCCATCCTACCTACTTTATGTTCATTATTTCTTCATGAATTTAACAGAATGTATTGATCATCTACCACATAGCTCACAGTGGTGACGCTGAAACTGCAGAGAAAAACCTGCCAGCACCATGTGCCAGATACTGTTCAAAGTATTTTATGTACATAGCACATTTAATAGCCACAACAGTTGCACGATCTCTAATCTGTAAAAGAGGAAAGCAAAATAGAATTTCAATAACTTATGCAGTGTCACATAAGATGGCAGAGCAAGGAATCAAACCCAAGCTCTCTAGCCTCTGAGCCTTTGTTCTAATTGCTATGGGCAACTTTACTAAGACAGACAAGATGCACATTGTGTCTTTCTCCTGGAGTTTTGGTGATATTAGTGCATCCCAACTAGAGGAAAGCAATAATGATCTGCAGTTCCCTGCATATTTTCCCAATGGTGTTTCATCTGCTTCCCTTGGTGGCTCTGAAGACAGACAGGGAAGATATTGCATCCATAATAAATTGTAAATTTGCTTTAAAGTGCTAAAAATATATTCGACTTGAGAAGAAAATAATTTAATAGTACTTAAAACATCATTTCTCTTCTTTAATTCTACACCATGTTATTGCAAGTGATTAAAGAACTGCTCTGTAAATTCTAAAAAAGAGGAAAAAATAACACCTCCATATCAGCCATAAGAATATAGGGCAGCAGCACCATTTTCATTGTCCTTAGGGATCTGACTACCACACAGGACCAGTTTAATTTGATCTAATACCATAGAGACTTCAAACTCTAAGGAGCCTATCAAGAATTTGAACCCATAGACAACAACCATATGATTGAAGCTGTCTGTCGACATAATACTGAAGAACATACAAGAGTATAAACATCTCTTCTTTAAGGATGGGAGCGAGGGTTATAAGCATCATATTGAAGAACCAACTGATGCTGAGAATTAATGCAGCTGCAAACATCTTGGTTTAGTCTTCATCTGCAAAGACCTGCTGGCAGTAATAACAGAAACATGTTTGGTTTGTTTACTTCTTTGTTTGAGACAGGGTCTCCCTATGTAGCTGACTTCAACCCTCTGATCCTTCTGCACATGTCTCCAAGTGCCAAGTTCAAAGGTGTACACTACCATACCTGTTCCTTTTAAACTTTCCATGTGTATTTGGTTTGTCCTTTCTTGCTCAGTTTCTATTCCTGTGTGTATCTCATATCCATAATGCCAACCTCTCTGTACTCTTTCAGACACAGCATCCACCTATTGGATAACTGTCATTTGTGACCATGGGAATCCTGTGTTCTTTGGAAATAATGACCTTTTCAATTTGATAATTTTTAAAGACCAGTGGAGCAAGTTTATAGTTTCACTTAGTATACTAAGTTTCACTTAGTATACTACAACTGTATATTGCCTGCTGGAGAGATCTTGGTTCATACAACTAGTTGCAGTATTACTATGCATGGTAAACCCTGGACATATTGCAGAACTGCACAGACATTATGAGGGTCTTCTTAACATTATGCAGGAAGGGCGTTGTGTCTTTTGTGAAGCAGAAGTTCAGGTTTTGGAACATAGCTACTCTCATTTGGAACTGATGCAGTTGGCCTCATAAAGCTCAATACAGAAATGATTAGATGAAACCTATTGACACTTGCCCATCATGCTGTAGATGCTTTTCTTAGTTAAGGTTTCCATATCTGTGAAGAGACACCATGACCACAGCAATTCTTACAAAGGAAAGCATTTAACTGGGGCTGGATTACAGTTCAGAAGTCGGATCCATTGCCATCATGGTGGGAAGCATGGTGGCATGCAGGCAGACATGGTATGGGAGAAGTAGCTGAGGGTTCTACATTTTGATCCACGGGCAGCAGAAAGAGACTGTGGGCCACTAAACATGGCTTGAGCTTCTGAGACTTCAAAGTGTACCTCATAGTGACACACCTACTCCAACAAGGACACACCTCATAATAGTGCCACTCCCTATGAGCCTATGGGGAACATTTTTATTCAAACTATCACATTCCTCTCCCTGAATCTCCATAGGCTTGCAGCTTTATCATAATGAAAGATGCATTTAGTCCATCTTCAAAAGTCCCTATAGTTTAGAACAGTCTCAAATCTGTTTAAACGTCCAAAGTCTCTTCTGAGACTCATGCAGTCTCTTAACTGTAATCCCCTGTAAAATCAAAATGAAAGAGCAGATCACATACTTTCAACATATGATGACACAGGATATACATTACCATTCCAGATGGGTCGAAATGGAGCATAACGAGGAAATACTGAACCATAGAAAGACTGAAAACCAGCAGGGCAAATTCTAAATTCTGCATCTCCATGTCTGATGTCAAAACACTCTTCAGATTTCCAACTCCTTTCTTCTTTGTTGACTACAGCATACTTCTTTTCCTTGGGCTTCTTTCACTCCCTGTTAACAGCTCTCTGCAGCAGGTAACTCAAAGTTCTGGGATCTTCAACATGTTGGGGGTGTCCAAGGCAGTCCAGGCTTCACCTTCACGCTTCACACAATGACCTCTCTGGGCCTCCATGCAGAGACACCTTTGACACATGCCTGGTCTCAATGGCCTTCCTTAGTCATGAATAGAGATTCCATAACCTCCTTTTTCTATCCTTGACTCTAAAGTCAGAACACCACGACTGAAGCTGCCAAGTTCTAATGTTTGCTAGAATATGGCCCTCTGGTTTAGCTATATCTTCATTAGCTTTCTGTTTTTAATTTTTTTCTCTGTCTAAGCTTATGTCCCTTAGCTGTCCTGGAATTCACTCTGTAGACCAGAGTGGGGTTTCTTTTGTTGTTGTTGTTTGTTTGTTTGTTTGTTTTCTGATATTGAACTCAGGAATCTGTCTGCCTCTGTCTCCAGAATTCTGGAATAAAGGAGTGTGCCACCACACCTGGATCTGAGTTTTTCTTTAATTTCTTTTCCAAGATGGAAGCTTAGCTGGGTGGGATCTTTTCCCCGAGGTCACCACTCCGTTTAGCCCATTTAACATCAGGCTTTTCTTTAATCTGTTTATCACCTTGAACACAGGACTTAGCTCCATTCCACTTCCTGGTGCTCTTCAAAGTGTACATTTTGTGTTTTTCCTTGATCAGCATGTTTTTTCTCATTATAAATCTTCATAAAAGTAAGCATCAAAAACCAAATGATGGAGTTAATACTAGGTTGTTTTGAGATATCCTCTCCAGCAGAAGTAATCCAAACGCTTCAATTTAATATCAGGTATGCTTTTCAGACAAGAGCAAAGAGCAGCCACATTCTAGCCAAAATCTTACAAGAGTGGCCTCTAGGCCATATGCAAATATTCTTCTCCTCTGAAACTTCTAGAGCTGGACTACCACAGTTCAAACCATCCTCTGTATCACTGCCTTCCATGTGACTACTAGTACGAGCTATTAAACTCACTTAAAGCATTCAACTTCTTTTCTAATCCAAAGTCCCAAAGTCCACATTTCTCCAAACAAAAGCATTTTTAGGCCTATCACAGCAGTACCCCACTGCTGGTAATAACCTTTGTCTTAGTTAGGGTTTCTGTTGATGTGAAGAGAACATGACCTCAGCAGCTCTTATACAGGAAAGCATTTAATTGGGACTGGCTTACAGTTCAGAGGTTTATTTATTATTATCATGGCAGGAAGCATGGTGGCATGCAGGCAGACATGTGCTGGAGATGGAGCTGAGAGTTCTACACCTTGATCTGCAGGAAGCAGGAAGTGACTGTGAATCACTAGGCCTGACTTGAGCTTATGAGATCTCAAAGTATACCCCTAGTGACACATCTCTTCTAATAAAGCCACAGATACTCCAACAAGGCTATACCTCCTAATAATGCCACTCCCTATGAAACTATGGAAGCCATTTTTATTCAACCACCACAATGCTCAACCAATATTGATTTTTTTCCCTCTATCCCTCCTGCCTCGATTTTGTCACATTTGAAATGTACACTCAGAATCTCAGCATTTATCTTGCTACTAATGGCTAGAGTCAGTAGGAGCCTTCATTTAGTATTTTGCAGATAGCCATACTGAAAACTCATTGATTTTCTTTGTTAAAAAATATCACCAAATGTTCATTAACATATAGAAGCTGATATCATCCTGGGTATCTCACATCTGCTGGGGCCTCAGAAGCAAAATGACTGTGGTAGTTTGATTGTAAATGGACCCCATATGAGATCACAGGGAGTGGCACTATTAGGAAGTGTGGCTTTGTTGGAATGGGTACGGCCTTATTGGAGAAAGTGTATTTGCTGTAGGGGTGGACTTTGAGGCTTCCTATGCTCAAGATACTGCCTAGGGTCTCAGTAGAATTTCTGTTGCCTGAAAGATGTAGGACTCTCAGCTCCAGCACTATGCCTGCCTGAATGCCGCCATGCTTCCCACCTTGATGATAATGAACTGAACCTATGAAACTGCAAGCAAGCCAGTAAGCAGCTGCCCTCCATGGCCTCTCCATGGCTTCTGCCTCTGGGATCCTGCCCTTTTGAGTTCCTGTCCTGACTTCATTCAGTGATGAGTAGCAACGCTGAAGTGTAAGCTCAATAAACCCCTCCTCCCCAACTTGATTTTTGGTCATGTTGTTTCATTGCAACAATAAAAGTCCTAACTAACACAATTACTATACCCTAATGTTTGTCATGGTCTTAACAACATGAGTCACCAATAGATGTTCTACAACTTCTATTATGGCATAACATAATTATGCCAGTTTTATACAACTATCACATCCCTTATCCTTGGGACTGGTATATATTTCTTATCTTCCTTTTTAAAAGAGAATGTTCAAATTAGATGCCAGTGACAGAATTGTCATTTAACTTGTAGGTTTAGGAACAAAAAGGTCAATAGTTAATGGGAGAAAAGTAAAACCAACTGTCCAATATCTATAATTAATCAATCAAGAAGCTCAGACATTTAAATAATTACTCACAAAGTGTGTGCAAAAGTAAAAGAAAAAGTGTTGAGTGAGAAACTTGTAAAATATTCATGTAATAGAGAAAGGGAGCTGCCTGCATTTCAGTTAAAGTTTAACAATTGGTTTTCATTCTGCACTGTTCAGTTTTACAGTATGGAATTGCCAACAATATCTACATAGCAAGAGCAAAGTACCAGTCAAAAACTACCAGATGTATGTGTAAATTAATTTTTTTTCTTCTAAGTGATAATGTAAAAGTGAAAACTGGTAAATTGCAGCGTTGGACGTCATAGAGGGAACGTCGATGGTTGCAACCATAGCGAGGCAGCAAATTGTGACTACAAAAATCTGAGCAAGTACTTTACTAATACGGATGGCCAAGGGCAAAGGAAATCTCCCTTAATGGCTGAGATGCTCAAGCTCAAAGTAAATATAACAGGAAAGCTTGTCTTGCCCCCACCGCACCACGCAGATAGCAATGCCCACACACAGAAGATGTGCAGTAACTAAAGACCACAGCCTTGCCTTGTGGACTTCTTGCTCACAGAACAGGGTGGAACAGCTCTGAAAATAAACACTTGAATATTAGGGACTTTGCTTTTTTATTCTGCCAGAGGATAAATATGATTAAAGCTGAGTAGGATCATGAAGTGTCTTATATTTTCATATGTGTTATAAGACATGGATAATCCTAGCAGATTAAAGACTGTTCATTGTGATAGCCAACACACAATGATGTCTCCGGTCTGCACGGCTAGAGAGTAGTATGCTTTTCTTGCTGTGTTCACATGGACCTTCTCATTAAATTGTGTTGCAATGCTGTGATGGGCAGATTATTAACATAATCTCCAGGGCCACGGATATTCTCGTAACATTTGGGGAGTTGTGCATAATCATACACTGGAAATACAGTTTATATGAGAACTTAGACTTTGCGAACTTTTAACTTCTCATTGCATTTATTTGCTTGGTTTCTGTTTTCTGAGACAAGGACTCACCAGACAGCTGAATCTGGTCTTGAACTCTTGACACTGCTGCTTGGAACACAGTGATGTGCCACCATTACCCGGCTCATTCTGCTTCTGAAAACTCCACGTGGCAGACGGCTCATGTGATGTTCACGTAAAGATTTTAGAAAGGCTTTCTCCCCTTTACCCATTTAAATTATGCAAGTACCCCACAGAGTGTATTATGACCATTTTACCCATTTTTTTATGGATGGAAAACTGTGACATAGAAAAGTTTGTTTTTTTCCTAAAATCTCATGTCTGCCAATTGGGGAACCAGGATTTGTTATAAATCTTCTGCTTGTACAACTTCAGGGTAGGACTTATGCCCAGTAGTGGTTGGCCAACACAGAACAAGCTCAATGGTATTTTGTAGCCTTTTTATCTCATGCTGTTTTGTTTAGGCTTTTTTGTTTTGTCTTATTGTTCTTTTGTGTGTGTGCTTTCATTTTTTGTTTTTATTTGTATTTAGAAAGAGAGAAAGTTACACCATGGGTTGGGTGGTTAAGAAGGCAAGAGTGGAGTTAGGGGGATGTAATCAGAAGATATTGCATGAGAAATATTTTTCAACTAAAAATAGAAATATTTTGTGTATATGTTGGGCAAGAAGACTTCAGAAACTGGGGCAATGGAAATAAAGTTCAGTGGTGGATCACTTGCTTAGTATGCACAAGGCTGTGGATTCAAAACCTAGCGCCATAAAACAAATAAAAATGTTTCAAACTAATTCACAATCTGGAAGTGCTTAATATTTCTCATGCTTAGAAATATAGCCTTTTCTGAAGCCTTGCGGACTAGATGAGGAGATGATTACCAGTAGAGGTAAGGATGACTTCTGTAACAGAACCCATGCCTGGCACTGCTTGAGTACCAAAGAACCAAGATGGAGACTAGAGAGGCTCGGACCGGCAATAAAATCCAATACCACTGTTGTTTGGTTTTGTTTGCTTTTTTTTTTTAAAGGTAGCAATAACATGACACCTTAGACATTTTGCTATACTCATAGATCAGTGTCTTGCTCAGTCATCATCAGAGAAGAGACCTTGGAATTCTCACTCCTTGATGGAATGTCTCCATCAAATTCTTCCAATTAGGGCTCAGGAACCCTGTGGGAAAGGAGGTAGAAATAGTAAGAATCAGAGGAGATGGAGGACACCAAAAATCAAGGTCCTTTAACTCATCATGTTCAAAGTTCATATGAACTCACAGAGACTGAGGCAGTCTGCACAGGGCTTTTGTTACATTACATTATAATATTATATTATATTCCCTTAGATTGCTGTCTAAGGAAAGACAAAAAGTGAGTGGATCCTGAAGGGAGGCGAGGTAGGGAGGAACTGGGAGGAATAGAACATGGAGGAAACCATAAACAGGATATATTGGGTAAAAAACATCTATTTTCAATAAAAAGGAAAAAAATAGTTTAGGTAGAGGAACCCTAACTAGCAAAGAACATGGTAGTTATTCCAGCAAAGCAAAAGCATGGCATCTAAAGGGATGGGAAATACAATTAGGTAAAAATCAGCGCACGAGACATCGATGTCACTTCTGAGAGAGTTTCTACTTTATCTTTGAAACCGAGAAGCTGTTGGAGACGGATGCTAATGTGTTTCTGTATTTTCCTTTTTTTTTTTTTGCCTTTGAACCTTTTCATTTCTTTCATGTGCTTATGAGAGAGGAGTATTGAAGTGAGAGCACACTGTATGGAGATTATTGCAATGGTATGGAGCAGGGAAAATGGAGTAGAAACTGGCCATCAAATGAAATCCTAAATAACTAGCCTCATTGTTTTTCAGATGAGAAGCGTGAAAAGATGCATTTTGGATTTGTACTGTGTTTCTAGTGATCTATTATGACCAACAGGAGCTATCACTTAAAAGAATGGTGTCCATGCCTAACATTTGAATAACTTCGCAGCTTAGACACCCCTCCGAACTCTTCTTCCATGCCCCACATCTGAGGCTTCAGAACTCCAAATGCCTCTGCATAGCCAACACCTATGACCTCTGAGCCTCTCCACAGATTGATCCCCCTCTGTCCTAGAATCTTTCTCAGCAACACATATTCTCTCCTGTGACTCCAGTTCCAGTTGCCCCGGTGTGTAGCTAGGCTGCCCATGACCATGTGTCTATTTACCACGTTAATTGTGTTAGACTGGCATTCATAACTGCTTTGACTCCGAAGAAGCCTGTAGCTCACCTGTTGTAAATGGGGGGAGAGGTGTGTGTTGTGTTCCCAGCACCCAGCTTCCAGCACCCAGCTTCCAGCACCCAGCCACTGGTTGCTTGTTTATGCCCGAAATAACCACATGAGACTGTATTCATTTAAATACTGCCTGGTCCATCATCATCAGTCTTTTCTTGGCTAGCTCTCACATCTAAACTAACCCATTATAAAAGTCTGTATGTCACCACGAGGTGGGTGACTTACCGGACGGTTCTACAATACCTCCATCTGTGGCGGAGGACTCATGGCAACTGGCTCTGACCCAGTCTTCCCAGCGTCCTCTTTTCTTTTCCCCGCCTATCTAAGTCCTGCCCTATCAAATGGCCCAGGTAGCTTTTTTAATTAACCAATCAAAGCACAGAAATATAGATGGACCCTCCTTCACTCACCTGCCGTCATCCTCACATCCCAGAAGCTTCCACATCTTAAGTACTCTGTAGAGTTTACTGAATGAACACACGGAACACCATCATTACTGATTTTGTAATTACAGTTCAGGGAGAAACAAGAAGTCAAGAATCTATGCAACTCAGTCATTTCCTGATTTCTACAAGGTCCATGACAAACTACAATTTCGAGACTTCAAATGCCTGTGTGGAAAGAAGATGGGTGTTCTTACATGTTGGGTTATGCAAATACCTTTCACTTCTAAAACCCAACTTCCTTCCTACCTTGCCGCTCAATGCTTCTTCCGCTCACTATCCTGTGTTGATCCTTTCTCAGACTGATTATGTGACTGTCACATCACCTACCACCCTTATTTCTCCATTCCCTAGGCTATCCTCTGACCTAATTGAGCAGCTGAGCAGAGTGGTATGGCTGCCTCTACCGCACAGTGGGAGTCTCTGGACCCTCAATGACCGCCCCCATATCAACAGAGACTAAGGTTGCATATTTTTATCAGCCTAATTAATACGCCGATGGGGTGGGAGGCGGGAGGAGGAGTGCCTTTCCTGGAAGCTTTTCTCTCTTTGGTGCCTGCATCACATCTACTTTCATCAGACCGAATATAGATATGTGGAAATTAGATGAGAGATGACTGAAGCATGTTTACAAAATGTAACCAACAAAGTAGACAAAAGAATAGATTCAAGGTAGCATATATTCACTGCTAACCAAGTTTTACTTAGTTTTTTTTAAACAGATTTTATGTATCCCCACCGAACACCAAGTATTTATATACAAAACATAAATGATGCACATCAGACATAAGTGTCACAGCATCATCATACACTGGTGTTGTTTTGGATAACAGACAGCAAAGCATTTTGCTTTTTCACTGTCACAAGACATGGGGCCATAACTTACCAGTTGTGGGCATTTTAGAGAGTTCTCCAACAATATTTTCCTATATTTTAAGGTGAATACTCAAAGTAAAATATAAACTTCCCATGGTTAAATTTGTGCTAAGATTTTTAATTTGCAAGTAATATTAATTTACAGTCAAAAGATTAAAAGATGTATTTGCTTTTCTGATATGTGAATGTTTGCTTGGGTTACCGTATATAAGTGCACCATATACATGCAGTTCCTTTAGAGATAGAGGGCCTGCCTTCTGATCTCCTGGAACTGGAGTTCTAGAAGACTCTAAGCTACCATGTGGGTGCTGAGAATTGAACATGGGTTTTCTGCAAGAGCATCCTCTTAACCACTGAGCTATCTCTCCAGCCACAAAATATTAACACATTTGAGAAAGAAAACACATTGGGAGGTAGGGTCATTTACATAACATGCACAAGTTTACCATGTACCCTGTGTTAGCAACCGTGATGGCACCCAATGGTTAGCAGGGCCATTAACAACTTGGTCTCTAAAGTAAAATCTGACTGATGGAAAAAGTTCTGCTATCAGGAAAATTCTTTTACTTTCATGCCCCCATGTTGTGTAGCAGTTTCTTCTTAAAATCTTTAAAAATCTTTCAGAATGAAAACTCCTTAAAGACCTAGAACATAAAAAGAATGAGGAAACTACAGGATATTTTGACAGGATGTTTACAAGGAGGTGAAAGAGCAGGATGTTCTGAAGGGAGGTGACACACTCCACATTGCACGGAAGCTGGCTAAGACGAGAAGTAAATAACTCATGATAGCTTCAGGAAGTCCCTGAAACTGACCAAATTCACCGGGCCCCTCCCTCCTTGGGAGTACATACATAAGCAGTAAAGCCTGGCATGGATTACTTCCATATGGAGTTCTTAGAAGGGCTTGAGATCAAACAGCTTGGAAGAATGGCAGACACAGAGATTGGCTGAGCTGCCTGGAATAGACACTCCCCAACATGTTGAGCTTTCTGCACATTGTAAAGTGAGCTTCAAGTTTCCAGCTTTTGTGTGCTGTCACCCACACTGGCCTGGGCTTTGATATAACTGTCTTTGAGTCATTTCTGCTCCTGTAACAAGAAACAACTCCAATAAAACTCATTGGTTCACCAAGTCGGACTTTGGTGCTGTCTGAACTTTGGTCTTTACTCAGTTCGTTATCTTGGGTGGGTAGCAATTTGTGCATGTCTCCCCAGCAATAATGTCTCACAGCATCCTATTGTGCAGATTATGCAAGTACTTTCCTTATAGATTTATTAAGAGAACTGAATGGCATAATATATATGGGATATGTGAGTGACTGTCTGACAAGAAGTGTTTTATATATGCAGTCTATAAACGTTGTTAATCTTCAGAAGCTTTTAACTTCTCCAGAAATAACCATAAGAATGTAGCATTTGTTTTAATTAGACTTTAACATCAAATATTTCCTGCCTTTTGTATCTATTATAAATGCTTGATTACATATAATTAGCAGGTCAAAAGAAACTTTATGTTCAAACAGCCTGATAGATGTAGAAAATTCTGCTGTCTACTGACCTCAGTGGTTTCAAATATTTTGACTCTTCAAATAACAAAGCAGATGCTAATCCTTTCCTCCTTGAATGAGCTCTGGTCTCAGTTATTCCATATTAACAATGGAATATGGTGGTAATTGTTAACACTAGGTGACTTCTAAATACATGTAAATAAGATATGTCTACATCTGACTCTCAGTACATGCAACTTCCTCACCTCTGGGTCTCCACACAGAAGACCATGTGCAAAGGACAAATACAGTGGGTAAAGGATGCCCAGTGAGCACAAGAGTTTTTTAACCTTATGAATATTTGCGCCTCTGAGTCAACATACAAATGAATAGGCCCTAGTTGATCTCAACAAATCAGTTCTTTAAGAGTAGACGAGATGCAGCTGTGGCAACCTCTCAACTCAAATTGGTTGTGGGTAGACTTCAAATTGGTTGTGGGTAGATTAACTATTGTGTTAATTCATTATATCTTAGGATGTTTGTGGTGCTTCAGTAGTTGGTGTCTGTCTTAGTTAGGGTTTCTATTCCTGTGAAGAAACACCGTGACCACAACAACACTTATAACAAAAACATTTAATTGGAGTGGCTCACTTACAGTTCAGAGGTTCAGTTCCATGGTGGGAAGCAAGGCAGGCATGAAGCTAGAGATGTAGCTGAGAGGTCTTACATCTTGACTCCCAGGCAACAGGAAGTTGTCTGAGACACTGGGAAGTATCTTGAACATATATGAGTTCCTCCACAGTGACACACTTCCTCCAACAAGACCACACCTACTCCAACAAAGCCATGCCTCCCATTAGTGCCACTCCTTTCAGGGGTCATTCTCTTTCAAACTACCAAAGCATCCATGTGTATGAAATGTCTTGTTTATCAGAAAGGCTGGTTAATTACATAGTCACCCAGCTGGATCTGAAGCTGGAGATGTAACTCTTGGGTCTTTAGAATAAAGTTGCTGAAACATTAGCACACTGGAACATCTTCCTGTAAGGAACATCTTCCTGTATTTTATGTTTAAATGTAAGATAACCTGACATTTTTAAAAAGTGAAAACCAAACTCATAGGGGTTGCATTGTTTTTCCTGTAGTTTGAAGCAAGACACCATGGCCTGCTTTGCTGCCCAGCTCTCCCCCCGCCCCCCCTCTAGAGCCCATTAAGTTAACATATTTGTAACTGCCTGGAATATTGTTTCTATTACATTGGAAGCTTGTCCATCCCTTGCAGGCCCATTTTTCTTACTTGCATGCACTTTTCTGTTATTCTTTTTTGGATACATAGAAACTGGTATGTCCTCGATTCATTAAGTGTTCATCCGTTTTGTTTTGTTTGTTTGTTTTTTGCGAAGTTTATTATTGGGATCATTTACTGCCAAATACAGGTGAGTGGTTCTCTATCCAGAGACATTGGTATCAGTACCACATTCCCAGAGGCTGAATTGTTCAGAGTGGAGGCTGCATCTGTCAGCTTGAAAATATCCCAAGCTAAGCCCTTTATACTGCTCTGTTTTTATATAGAAATCTGTACAGTCTTTCTATGGTTAGTGCGATTGTCCTTCCATAGTTAAGTATAGGCTATCTTTCTGTGCTCAAGTCCAGATAGTCCTGGGTGATTAAGTCTTGCCACTAAATCACCCCCAAAGAGGCCTGGTGGTAGTGGAGGCAAGTTGTTTTTCTATCTCCACTTATAACTTATTATCTGATCATGTTGCCATTGGGGAAAAGGGGATGGAGGTGAGCAGATGATAAAGGTGGCAGACAAACAGGAAGCAAGCCTTTCTCCTGACAGGTACCCAGATTGCTCTGAACTAACTTCCCAGGGGTTTTCTGTTTGACCACCGATTATACCCACATCAACTTGAACACCTATAGGAGCAGCCTGATCCCTGCAACAGAAGATTAAAGATTTCCCTGGGGCTTTGTGTCCCCTAAAATCGGGTACAGACAAGGGAGAAATGGTTAGTGTTGCTTGTTTTGAACCCGACTCTGAAATAAACGCTGCAGAGTATCACGAAGGATGCTCCCTATCTTGACATCCAGGGAGCCTGGCCATCTTTCTTTATATAAATCTCCCAACTGATTTCTTTAGTCCTGTGCAATTTTATCTGCTTCTTGGTTTTCCCCCCTTTGGTGAAATAGGCAATTAGACCTCATTCATGTGGGAAAACAAATTAAGCCTCGTAAAAATAAAGTAAATAACCTAACACAGGGTGCTCTTCAAATACAGGCATACAGTGGTTTCCAGACAGGGTAGAGTGGCTGAACCTGCGCCCACAGCGGCCTGGCAGATCCTTACTGCCTGGGTAGCTTTAGGTAATTTACATCAACTCTCTTCACTGCCGCTTCTTTGTCTGCAAAAATATCAACCTAATAGGACTGTGATTAAAATCAAGTGAGGTGTCCAAGGCTAATGAGAAAAACATCAGAAAAGTTCCAGTGAAGGGGCATGATACGAGATACCTGACCGCTGTATTCCTCCAAACTGTCAAGGTCATCGACAAGGAGCAGCCGGGAAACTGTCACAGCCAAGAGAAGCCTCGGGAAAAATGACAACTAAATGTAATGTGGTATCATGGATGTGCTTCTTGAGCAGAAAACAGACGTTGGATTAAAGAAAGAAAAAGGAATAAAATAGAAACTTCAGTTGACAGTACCATCTTGGTTTCGTAATTATATCAAAGGTAACGCTAAGGGATGACGTTAGTTAATTCGACTGGAAGCTGGGCTCCGGTTGTGTGGGAAATCTCCGTGGTACTTTCTCGGTTTTTTTCTGTGAAAGTGAAAGTCTTTCACATGAAATGAGGTCATGTAAAAGCCCAAGGGTGATGCTCGGTCAATGCTGTGTCTTCCCTGAGTGAGCAAAAGTGAGCTTTGCCCTTTGCCACAAGTTCTTCCATGGGCTCTTCTCGCTGACTCCAGGAAAAACGGAGTTCCCCATGGTTCTGTTTACCCGTTCCCAGGGGCGGGAAGAGTTACAGTTCTGAGGTTTTTTTTTTTTTTTAGTAAATTTTTTTGGAATTTGAAGACTAGCATTTGAGGTTGTTTCTGTTTTATGTAAATGATTTTTTGTCATACCTCATGAGAGAGCCCCTCTGACTTAGATTCCTGGGAAATATTAGAATCCCTGGCACCAGCTCACCACATCAGCAACGACTAACTATATAGACAAATTCGCTTCTGTTCCCTACAAAAAATTTCTTTGGTCCATTAAAAATCTTTTTAAATTACGAACAAGACACATCAAAAAATGTTTCCAAGAACTTTTTCACAAATAGGTAGCCTAGTCACGGGCCTGAAGGAAGCTTCTAACCCTTGCACATTAAAAAATGATTTGGTTTCCCTTTTTTTCTACCAAAAACTTATATTCCAAAGATGAAGTGATTGGAAGTTTTAGATAGCTAAACCACAAATTGAAATTAGAAAATTTTAAATACAGATATTTTCAAAAATCATGAAAAATTTTAGTTTATAAATTATATAGGCTTACAAGTAAAAATTTCCACTACACATGAATGACTCTGGACAAAACTGAAAGGATTGCCCATTATGTTAGATATCGCTCCTCTTGCATGCACATTATGTTAAATCGGTATAATATTAAGGTATGAGATGTCTTTGCTAAACCGGGAAAGGTACCCCGGTTCCCTGCATGCTCTCCTCCATTAGGAAAACACAGTAAATCTTAAAGCATCGCACATCAGTGAGATGTGCTGAAATGCAGACAGAGTATTGCTCAGCGGCCAGTCTGCATTCCCACACTGTGGGAATCTGGAGTTGGGCATCTCCCTGCTGAGGTCTTTGTCAGGCAGTGTGCCTGGTGCGTCTCAGCCCAGGGTTTAAGATCGCTTAGCTGCATTAACACATTTGAAAACACTAGTCTGATTGCTAGTCTCTAAGTGCTTTCATTCTCTCAAGGACAAAACAGACATAATTGAATATTTACTACGCCTTAGAGAAGTGTGTAGCTTTCAGAACCCTGGGACAGTTAAGAGGCTCAGGTGAAAGATTAAAGAATTAAGTGTACAAACCATCTTTCTTAATTTTGATCCAAATGCATAATGGTCACGGAAACATAATACCCAGGTTACATTGCACGATTGGGCGAATTGCTTGGATATCTTCAAGTGCTCCAGACAGTGCTAATGGGAAGTACTTCACCTGCTCCCTTAACATGCAGGAGCATCAGGGAAGCAGTAGAGGTGACATTTCATAATTCTGCTTTTTCCTTTAAAGCAATCCTCTTTGTTGTTGATCGGACTGGCCCTAACCATCATTTACGTGGATAATTTACTTATCCCGTGTTAAAAAGAATAGGAGGAGGTGAGCATAATAAATGAAAAACAGAATTCCAATTCTTGAAACTATGTATTTATCATCTATGCCTAAATCATTTCCTCCACTGTCATCAAGACTAAAATTTTTACATAAATAAATGCATGCACACATATCTCAACCATGCATGTCTCAGAACATAAATATTTCTGTTGAAGGACAGTCTTTCATACGATTGCTACACGGCAGCATTCATGGTCATTGTCATAGAAACCCTTCCTTTAGTGGGGTCTAACAAGCCTTTGCGTCTAAATTTTAGTGACCATTACATATAAATTTTTTTTTATTCAGCATCACCTAGGGTGGCTGACGAAAGATGGTAGAGTGGAAAGTGAAGCTGTTATTTTGAAATGCTCAATAAGTAGATCAATGGCAAAATTCTCAAAGAGGAAAAGATAATCTGTGCTCTGATATCGTGTAGGCTTTGTTACTTCAACCATTAACATCTGTGAGCTGCTGTCAGTAATTTCTTTAATGAGATTTTTGTGTTTTCTTTTAGAAATGTAACTGTCAAACGTTTTACATTTGTTCTTGCTAACAATTCCCCAGGCTTTTATTAGGGTGATTTATAGATTTCTTCAACCCACAGTCCTGCATCACTCTGATACCAACTTCTAATAAAACAAGAAATCAGACCTTATTCTTTGCTTTATCCTTACAATGAGGATACATTGACAGAAGACGTGTTTACTGAACAAGCTGTTGAAAGCCAGAGTAAATCTTAGCATTCTCTGTCTCCTAGCGTTTAGGGAACACCTTGACACTGAGTAAGGTGACCACCAGAAAAGTATCATGTTTTGTAAAAAATGAGAATTTCATAATTAAGAAAGAAGAATGATTCTGGAGCTCTTCAAAGAAAAGAGTCAAATGACAGCCAGTTAACTAAATATTTCCTCAGCAACCTCTTTCTTGCTTTAGGTAGGTTTGCCTAAGCTAACATGCTAAATTGCAAAATGCTTTTTTTTTGTCAAATCTTACTCACTTATCCATGTAGCTAAGTAGTTGAAGACATATGATTCAGAAATAATTTCAAAACATATTCCCCATAAATACAAAATAATAAGATGTTCATCATTTAAAATGAAATGCTGAACTGTTCTCTTAAACCAGCAGAAATCCCAAGGCAGGTGATTTGGCTCTTGGTATCTCCCTTCTACCTGCGTCCTTCCCTCTTTCTGTCCATAATGCCATGTTGTAGTACATCCTTCTTAGCCTCCAATCAACATTTCAAGCACTGGGATCATGTTTGATATTGTCAGATGGCCTGGAAAATTAAAAACCCAATTAAAGGCTCAGCACGCGGGTCAGCTCTTCTGCATATCAAAAGGCCTCCTCTGGCTATTCTGCTCCAATTGTATCTGTTAACAGCTCACTTTGCAGACCATGAAATAGCAGAGCGTTTTCGAGTAATAAGTACTTTCCAGCTGATACATTTCAAACATAAACCACTTTCATGGCCCCGGCAAAAAGTACAAGTCATAATCAAATTGTCAATTTTTTTCCTGTGAGATGCATGGATCTATTGTAACTGCGATTGTTAAAGAAGGAAATGCATTTTATTCACATGTTGGGCGAAAAAAGATGCACATTTTCCCTACAATTAAAGATTTTTTTGTCACTTTTTTTACTGCCTTTCCTTTACATTTCTAAATAGTTACTATAATTGATTTTCGGGTTGCATTCATTTTTTTTTGGTAGGAGAATCGTTTATAGTTTTTATGTAGTGGAAGAAATGGTTGGAGTGAATAGCATTTTTGTTTAGCTGGGGTATTAATGTTCACCCAAATGTTTATAATGTGAATGTGCGAAGCACTAAAAGCTTTTGAGCTAAATGCAAATTAGTCGAGCACTCAAATGACATTTTTAGAAGGGGTTTTCATCTGTCAATGTGGCATAATATTAAGTCAAACTAAAGTCACTACTTTAGCTACTGGCCATTTGAAAAAAAATTTCATAAGATACTGGGGTTGACAGAAAAGAAAACAAACTACATAAATATTTTTCAACATATTATATTAACCAAACAGCTGCTACAGGATTTCACAAGAAGTTAGCATATAATGTCTCCCCTTAGAATATACTGTGAGTGTACGCAATGTCAAAAATCAAAATCCCTGGGTTTTGCATAATGCATTAAAGTCCATATCTAGACAAGAAAGATTTTTCAAAGAAGTGTCATGCAATGAAATAACACAAAGTTCCCTCGGTTAAAAAATAAATAAAAATAATAGATGTAATAATCCAAAAATGTGGTGGATTAGGAAAATGAGCAGCCTGTGCAAAGTATATTTATGGACCTCAAACACTGTGCCTCTTGAAATAAACACCAGGGTTTCTGAGTGTTTCCTGTGTCTATTGGTTAATTATTTATACGGAGTACTTCATCTCCATATTGTTCTCCAAACAAGAACCTATAGGACCTAAAGTAATTGTCCAAAATTATTGAGAGTCCGTGGCTCATCAAAGAAAAAGGAATTGACAGCAACAATGGAAGCTCTGCTGACACCCACTTCTCCTGCACCTAAGTAGAGTCAGTTCTGACTCTGGCAGATTGAGGTACAGGTGGCCTGGGGAAATGCTGCCATTAGCAGGGGCCGGAGGAACACACTGACACTCACTGAGTCAGTTTAGTGCACTCTGTGGATTTGCTCATTCTCTTGCCTGTTCACATGCTCCCTGACCCTTGAATTTTCTTCCTCACTATGAATGATATTTCCTTATGCTTTTCACAGATTAGGAAAAGATCCTTTCTTTTTCCGAAAAAGAAGAGAGGGAATGAATACCTTGAAGTATTACTTCTAATCCTTTTTACTAAGTTACTTTATCAACGGTGAGGTGGTTTTCCACCTTGTCTCCCACAAATTTTTAGATATTTTTTTCCAGGCTTGGGACAGCCTTCTCAAAACACTGCAGCTGATCCCACCATGGCGCCTTTTAGTCCATAATAAAAGAAGCGACAGATCCTTAGCTGCGGAGGAGGCGCGAGTGGGCACCCTGTTAATGAGTCAGGCGCCTCACTACACCTTATTCATATTAAAGGGCAACATATTGCATATTAATAGACAATTTAAAATAATTACAGGCTTTAATCTTTTCTAAAGAACAGTTTCTTGTCTCCTGAAAGTTTTGTACTTCTCATATAGAAAAGCAAGCGAGTGCTTTTCCGGAGAAACAATGTATAATAATATGTCAGGAAAGATTGAGCAATTTTGCGTAGTGATGGTGAAAAGGACATTATGTTCTTTTTTCTTGTCATGGTCGGTATTTTTCTGTCAGTCGGCAAAGGCTGCACTCAGCAAGAAGAAGCTAAAGACGGGCGTTGAGAGACGTGAGGGTGACAGCCGCCCTGACAGGTCAGGGGATGACTACAGAATTAGCCTTACTTTAATTCGCACTAAAATTCACAGCTCCTGACGAGGAAATGGGAAAAAGAAATTTCCTTACACATTTTCTTTTCATTTCATGTGCAGATTATACATATTCGGCTTCCATTAACAAGAAGGAGATTGTACTTTATGCGGCTCTATATTTAAGGGCAGAAGACCAAGAAGATGACAAGAGTGACCTCTCTCTTGTCTTATGATCACTGCCAGTTTGACATGACACTAATTAGACCGCCTTAATCTAAACCCAGTTAGTTCTGCATGCTTGCCGCAGAACCATTGTAAGCCCTAATGTAAATTGCCTTAGGCCTTTGTCTTCCTAAACCCTGCCTCTCTCCTCCACCCGCAGCCCCCATCTTTGCACACTCACATGTATACATATGAGAAACCAGATCTTTAATAATCCTACCGCGTTAGTCTTAAAAATAAGCCCAGGAGTGTCCTAATATCCCTCCCCTGGAAATGTCACCAATTTCCAGTAGGTAATGTTGTCTGGTCTGGTCTGCTGGACAGAAGCCCTGAAGAGAAATAAAGGTTGAAAAGGCCAACGGGGATTTTTTTTTTTTAAGTACATGATGATTCTAGAACTGTGAAATATGTTGAAGTGTGCATTGAATGTGTTTCTCCTTTTAAAAAACAGAATAAGGAAGACACCTTTCTGGCCAGCTGATTAAAAATGGAGTCAATTAATTCTGAAAGAGGTAATACAGAATCATGAGGGGCCAGAAAGAGTCAGCCAACATTCTCTTACAGACGACACCAGGGAACCCGGTTTGCCTGGAGTGTATATGGAAACAACACCCTCGGATGTCCTTGAGAAACATTATGTGTATGTAATCTCTCATGAACCACCATTTGTCATCAGATGTGTTATCTGTAATGCATTCAGTGGGAGTTGGGGGCTACCAGATGTCTCCCCAAGAAAGGAAGCTAGAGATAATTCCGCATGTCTGTACTCATGGGCTCTTTCTGGTTCTAGCCAAATCAAGGGTGCTTCTTCGTGATCCGCAGATCTAAATGGTGTACCCGCTGTACCATATGACATGCTTACCCCCTAAGTGGGGTCAGTGGTTCGAGTTACAGCCTATGAGAGTGCTATCTCTAGTTCTCTTTCCACGGTGTAAAATGTGACTCTTGATGATAGAGCTGGGGATTAGGCATCTTCCTTTTTCCTCCAGGGCTACTTTGCATGGAGTGACACTGTCCTGACTGGTCCATTCCTGCAGCAGAAGGGCCAAAAAATGCCACCCATTGTGTTGACAACCTCAGTTCAGGACACACCTTCACACCTGTCCCCAAACCTTCTTTGTAACAGTCTCACGGGAGCTTGGAATTGTCTGTCAATGACTAAATGAATACCTACTAGTCTTCACTGGAGGCTGAGCGAGGGCTATGTGATTGCAGTCTCATTTTATCCTGAACACACCACTGCAGCAAGTATGCTAGTTTCCCATTTTACAGACAATGAAACTGAGGGTTAGAGAGCTTATGTAGCTGGCTAAGGTCAGATATTTCAGTTCAGGGAGTGAGTGAGGCAGATGCCATGGTCAAGTTGCAAAACCACTTACCGTGTTAGCAAGAGGATGCAGTGTCATACAGCTGGGAGTTAGGGGCCATGTGTATTGCTGGCAGAATGTTTGGCCAGTCAGTTGTACCTGCAGCCTGCAACTGTAGACATGCATGGCCTGCCTCTGCCTTAGGAGTTCTAGAAACCAGCACTCCCCAGCTGCCGCTCATGACATCAAGGGGGAGCAATGCCATGATGAAGGACGGACAGTTGTGCAGATTTCAGTCCACACAGCCCCCTTAGGTCGGAACCCAGGCTGACCTCCTGTGGCTGTTCTTGGGTGGCTATGAACAGGCAGCGGCAGCTCCAGGTGAATTTCGAGCAGCCATACTTCCCTGTCTCCTGATTTACCCACAGATTTTCTCAGCTGAGTGGTGGAAAAGTCACTGACTAGTAAAAGCCTGTAATTTAGTAAAAAACAATGTTGTCCACACTTTTCCCCCTGCATCATTTCACTAGTATGTGTGTGCATTCTTCTGTTTTTTTTTTAAATCAAGCATAAATGGTAGCTAATGTTCCCCTGAATGAGGCCCTTAGGCCTGCTCCACTGAGGCTTGTTTAGCTTGCCAAGTTTAAATATTTTCCGAACTGATCCCAGAACTGAGAAGCCTTCGTCACAGCACAGCATTAAACATGATGGATGTGATACATATTTAATACAATAAAATGGCCATTTATATGCCCATACTAGACACAAGGGAAATCCTCACAGGAAAGATTTCTAAAATCAAAAGGGGCCTATTCTCTAATCGATGGAAGGGGATTTAAGCGGATAACTCCCATTAATGCTAATGGGAGATATGAGCTTACATCCTCCATGCGCCATTGGCAAGATACACTCGCCGCCACTCGGAAGGAGGCTGTCGCACTGATGAGATTCCATGCAAGACTTCCAGGGAAGGAAGGCTGGGGGGAAAGCTGAAGGTGCGGGAAAGTTGCAGCAACTGTTTGTTTCGAGAAAAACACCTTTCCCCTCTTGAAAAGGCTGCATTCATCGGGCCTGGCTAGAAGATATCCTGGGGGCCGTGGGTATAGTAGAGTTTGTCTCCACATTCACAGTCTTAAACTCCTACATCACTCAGGTGCATTTGGGCAAGCTAAGGATGCTGGAAACAATGACATCAAGAAGCAGTTTGCAGCCGGGCGGTGGTGGTGCATGCTTTTAATCCCAGCACTCAGGAGGCAGAGGCAGGTGGATTTTTGTGAGTTCAAGACCAGCCTGGTCTACAAGAGCTAGTTTCAGGACAGGCTCCAAAGCCACAGAGAAACCCTGTCTCAAAAAAGAAGAAGAAGAAGAAGAAGAAGAAGAAGAAGAAGAAGAAGAAGAAGAAGAAGAAGAAGAAGAAGAAGAAGAAGAAGAAGAAGAAGAAGAAGAAGAAGAAGAAGTTTGCATTGCATCTGCAAGAGAAGATGCTGTTGCCTCTGCTTCTTTTTTGACTCCTGAAACAAAACAAAATGTTGCCTTCCCTCAATCTCCAGGGATGCCTGTTGTATGCTTAACTAAAGTTAAGTTCAGAGTCCTGGTCTCTCAAGCTGCTGTTACTCATATTTAGTCTTTGTGGTGTCACCAGTTTGGACAATGGCTTTCTCGCGTCTGTATTTGTGGACCCTAAGTGGACTGGTGAGAGTGATCCCCCAGCACAGATCTCCATTCCTCTTGGATGGGTATATTTTGCAGCCACTGACAGGTCTATTTTCTAGAAATACTATACCATAAATTAACACTTCCATGTAAAGAAACTGTTATTCACACACGATAACTCATGTTTAAAGCATCTATCTCCTTAATGTTGGCAGTGGAGTGAAACTGAGCACCAAGGAACTGGATCTAAAGCTCCTCCCAGAAAGGGACACTGCCAGTTGTGTGACTCTCACTCATGCCTTTGCTTTGGGGTCTTCTTCTCTTCTTACCCAAGTGAGCTTCATGCCTCACCACTGCACTGCCCTTAACAGAAGCTCTTTCTCTGGGCATTTTATTGTTTACCCTTTCTCATTTTTGAGATTATAATTATAATTTTGGGATTATAATTCCCCTGCCTCCTTCTAAGTCTACTTCACTCTTTCTCAAATTCATAGACTCTTTTTTCATTCATTGCTATTGTATGTTTATATATGTGTGTATGTATGTATATATACATATGTATGTATATATATATATGCATAACTATAACCTGATCACTCCATATAATGATGCTTATATGTATGTTTTCATGGCTATCACTTGGTACTGGATAAACAACTGGTATGCTCCTCCCTGGGGAAGTCTATTTCTTCCTTTCCCAGCATTCCTCAGTCGCATGGAGTTCTTTGTGTAAGGTTGAGACCTTTGTGGGCTTTTCCCCATCCATTGTTTAAAAATACTTACCTCAGAGTTTTTTATTAAAAAATTAATAATTTTGAGGGTTTTTTCTGTTTCTGCATGTTTGCTTTTTCTTTGAGACAGGGTCTACCTGTGTAGGGCATGCTAACCCCAAACTTAACATTCTCCTTCCTCAGCCTTCTGTGTTCTGTGAGTGCAGGACTGTCGCACCATACGCAACCGAGAAGAATCCTGGGTCACCTGAACTGCCAGGCTTGGGGAGGAAAATCAGTTCAGAATGGCAAATGGAGTCATGCCTACCTCTGTGTCTTTCTTTAGAAAATTGCAAGATTCCTGGGCTGAAAAGCCAGTGCTTCAGCTGTTTCCCAAAACAGTGTAACTGACTATGTAATACCCGAGATCATGAGGTTCAAGAAAAATATGGAAATCCAAGTGATATAATTGGATCCAAGTCCACTGTGTTTGGTAAGCTGCTTGGAGGGAGAGACCTGCCTTCTCGCTGTGAGGTTAGGAGAGTCAACACTGCGGCCAGAACTGCAGAGACACAAGCATTATCTTAGTGATCATGAAAGCAGCTGGCAGCTGAGTGTTTTCCTAGATAAAAAAGGACAAGTCCCACCTCAAGGTGCCACACAGGAAAAGTAGCAGACGAAATCCGCACATCCTTTCCATCGCTGTATTCGGGAACCACGTAGCCACGAGCAGCTTTATTAAGTAGCCATCAAGTGAGAAATAAAAACTCTTTAAAAGCCAAACAATCCTCTTTGCGCTTATTTATGTTGTTTTTACTTCAGCAATTGGATTATTTTAAAGAATATTCAATAATTACACAACTACCCAGAGTGCAGAAGAAAACAACAGCTTTGCTTTAGTTTCTGGACACATCTTTTTCTACAGAAGCCCTCCGCCAATCCCCTCCAACCCCAGCAATGGCTGTAAGTTTGACCTGCTGCACAGTCGATGGCATACAGGAGAGACATAAAGTTAAAATGAAAATTAAGCATGTTATTGACAAGGAGAATTAATATCCCAACAAAAAATAAAATCCATATGTACTTTCTTGCTGAGAAAAAAAATAATGTGCAGACAACATGGAATATTGATCTGAACCAATGAAAGCTATAGCAGAATATTTATTGGGCCTTAGGAGTATTTAAATGCCCTAAATTCCAGTTAGTACCACTAGCTGCTAGCTCTGCAGAACTCTGGAATTGCACCCTGCAGTTTGTACTAATTGGTGGGAAATGTAGGCCTGATGTCAAAGACAACTATAATTGTCTGATGAAAATAACTTGCTTTTGACACCAGTATATGTTGCGCCCGTATATCACACCCTCCTTGAATAAGGAGGTGTTGTTTTACATAGTCAGGGTAATTATAACTGGCTTTAATGTATCTGAAATAACTTTGTATAAAAGTGTTGTAAGAAAGAGAAGGCTTACAATGACCTAGTAGCATTTATGATAAAAAGATTGCTCCAGGATTAAAAAAAACAATAAATAAAACCCATGGAAAGGCAAAGGCTTAGATTATGCATGTTTTAGAATGTTAGAAAGCTGCGATTTAGAGCCGATCCAATTTTGACCATAATGCATTTTGTCATGTGAAGATAAAATGTAGGGGATGTTTATGTTTCTCCAACCCACTGAGCTCCCACCTCAGGATTAGCTTTTTTTTTTCTCACATCAATAGACAATCTTTTAAAACATTATACTCATGTCTGTCTCTCTTGACAGCGAATAAAATTTAATAAATAAAATTCTGTATGATAAATATGTTAGATTTAAGGAGCAGTCCTGATAAAGTGTGGACATTTTCAAAGATGATTTGTGAAAAACAAATAAATTTAACAAGGCTAATGTGTTACCAGCTCCAAATACATTATCGATGATGTGCAGAAGGATAATGACCCAAAAGAGCATTTGCACAGGTTTCACACTGTGTAAATTACTGCCAGAGAGAGAAGCATCCTCCAGAAGTTGGACCCATTGCCTCTGTAGATCAACATCTGACTGTAGCAAGATCTTGGCTTGTCACTAGATTTCAAATCAACAGCAGCCACAGATAACGTACAACAAGGGAGTCTTTTCATTTCACGAGCATCAGATCCAGTGGCAGATTTTTTATAATATGCCATCTTTTCTCCAGTTTCCTCCTCTAAAACTTCTGGCAGGTTTTGAGTCTCCCGACCTTCTGTCTTTCTGATTGACCTGACTCTCACCCCGAGCTCAGTCTTAACTCTCCCATATAGTTCAGAGGCCACGGCAAAGGGACCAAGTTGGGGCTCATCCTCTTTTGTCTACCCTTTGAGTATGTCACAGAGTATGCGTCTCCCCACACAGGACCGTGAGGCTAACAGTCACCTTGTATGGAGATAAACCAAGCAATATTTTACATGATGCCTCCGTGGCATAGACTGCTCACATCAATTCTGTCGATCACTGCGGTTGCCATTCTGTAGATGAGGACACCGAGTGTTGACAGGGATGCCTTTGCTCTTCTCTGCTTACCAAGATGACCTATCATTATGAAATGTATAAATTAGTCTCGTTCAATCAGGTTCATCATATTTACATTACAAGAATGATCATTATCTAACCTTTGTCACATGAAGTCCAGTTGTGACATGCTGCTACTGACTTTCAAAAACTTCGTGAGTAATTTTAATAGCATCGATATTTTATAATTTTTAAAAATTTCTTTGAAATACCACAAAATTTGCACTGGGAGGCTGGGCAGTGGTGGCGCACACCTTTAATCCCAGCACTCAAGAGGCAGAAGCAGGCAGATCTCTGTGAGTTCAAGGTCAGCCTGGTCTACAAGAGCTAGTTCCAGGACAGGCTCCAAAGCTACAGAGAAACCCTGTCTCGAAAAAAAAAAAAATTTGCACTGGGAAAGCTATGTCAGTATCAAAAGGATATAATAAGTCTTGAATTTGCAAAGTAAGAATTTTCAAGCAAGATGTGCCTATCATAATTGAAAAAGAGAGTTACAAGGAATGAGAAATGTTTCGAAAGCTGAAGTGATTTCCTTTAGATGGTTAGGGGAATAATATTTAAAACTTCCGGTTGTGTCTGGGGATATGATCTATAAAATATTCATATAATTTACATTTGGGTGGATCCTCTCATACATATTGAAAAATAATGTGAAGGGCATTTAATGATAGCATTTTGTTGATTTGAGAGTAAGAAACTGCTACACTGTGATATCGTGCAATTTTTAGACGAAATTTGAAATGAAACGATCATTGGATATTTTAAAGTGGAATTAAGAAATTTAAGAAGAATAGCTGTTGGCCTTCTCCCAACACACTGCACAGCACAGTAACCCCACAAAGAAAGTAAGCCCAAGTAATTTTCTCTGTGAAGTTATGTTTATTAAGGAAAGTATATTGGGCTTTTATAGGTTTTTTTATATTGTTTTAACAATGCAATTTGGCTTTATACCAAACGGTATTCACATTTAGTGTGCCCTGCTCTTCAACAGACATTGTAGGATGTATACATGGATGTAATTAAAGATTCATAATAGTAACAGTAAAAACAGTAGCTAGAATATTTGAAAAGTCAACATTTGACATACTTTTTTCTAAGTCCTTCATTCATAAATACCTGCTTATTAAGACAAATCTGGTTCTCGATCAAAATTGGAGTAAAGAAATGAATAGAACAGGCAGAGAGGGAGTAAAGGGTTAGCATTATCATTTAAATATTTAAAATTATGAAAGTTAAATCTCACAAGTATTTGAGAAATCTGCCAAGCATCCTAAAACAAAAAAACCTGTAGAAGGGGAGTGCTAAATTCTGTGTGCACTGGAAGCAGTGCCCTGGGTCCTAAGACATAATGAGCATCGTGCTCATTATGGGGTTAGGAGCACTGTCCTCACACAGGGCTTGGTACTGTGATGCTGTGTGGATAACAGAAACTGAAGCTAAGGACACCGAGTTCCTACCTTCCTTCCTATCAAGTCTCAGCAGTTTGGGCATAAATAACAATGTTAGTTCTTAAATCCAAGATAGAAATTCTTTTAAATGAGTATGCTCACGGTAGTGAAATTTAGAGCCATTGTTCATGTATGACAAAAATCGTTAGTACACTTCCTTTCACAGATTTTTATGGGAACCAGTCACAATGGGGTTAGAATGGAGAATAGATATCTTAGTTTCCAGCTAGGGATCTGATATGAACTTGCAATTTTAATTTTCCAGCGAAGTTTAATGAGTGTCTATTAAACACCAGGCATTGAAATAAGTGCTGAGAACACAAAGGTGGAAATGAAATTGCCCTGAGTTAGGTAGCATACCATCGAATTAGAGAAATAGACATTACATAAATAGTTGAAAATTAGAATGGAGAAGAGTAAGAACAGGGTATCACAGAAAAAATTAGCTGTAGGAGGTAATTACTAGGGAAACCAAATTGAGACTGAGACTTTTGTAGAAGGTTACCAGTGGAAAGTTGATATTCCAGCTGGGGTTATAAAGGTTAGTGGAATATGGCACAGATTAAGTTACAGGAAGAAACTTCTAGACAAGAGAAAGGATCCCCATGACTTAGGACTGGGAAATGGCTAGATGCATGTCAGAAACAATAAGGTTTCACTGGAGGGATGGCTCAACTGTTAAGAATAGAAATAGTGGCCAGAGCACTGGAGTTCGGCTCCTAGCACCTATACTGGGGAATATACAAGAATTTATAACTTCAGCTTCAAGGAATCTGACATCCTCTTCTGCCCTCCACAGACACACACCACCACACAAACAGACAGGCAGACAACAGACAGACACATGCACACACACAAACACACACCACTACAAACACTCACAGACACACAGAGAGACACATAATAGAAAATAAAGAGCCTGACATGCTGGTGCACACCTTTAATCCCTACACTCAGGAGACAGAGGCAGGCGGATCTCTAAGTCCAAGCCTAGCCTGGCCTACAGAGTGAGTTCCAGAACAGTCAGAGTTACACAGAAAGACCTTGTCTCAAAAAAACCAACCAAACAAACAAACAAAACCAACTAATCAACACACACACACAAACAATAAAACCTTAAAACAAAAAAAGAAAAATCATATAAGGTCAAAGAGATTGCAGTCAAAGCAGGACATGGAGCAGGAAGTGAGGCAAGTCACACAGTAGAGAAAGCGAAGGCCCCATTGGAAGGCTGCCCTCGTGGTTGGCTGGTAGAAGCCCAAGTCTGAAGCCTGTCCTAAGGATTTTCAGCTCCCATCTCCAGCACGGTGACAGTGAGACCAGCAGGATCACCACAACCTATGGGGCCCACCATTCTACCAACTTTAGTTCTCTTTTGAGAAACTCTCTGTTGTGCTAAGTTCTGAGCTTACACTAACAAAAATCTGAGCTCGATGTCAGCAACTGTGAAGTGGATTTCCAAAGTGCTGGAAAAGAAAGAGTGATGAGGAGGGGGAACAGTAATACAATGCTAAAAGTGGTGTCTCGGGAACATGCCATGCTTGGGAGGGTGGTAGAAGGAAGCCTTCTGGTAGAGCATCTATTTCTAAGCATTTCATATACATATAATAAATTATATGTATATTTTCCAATGTATTCTGAATATTTGTACTTAAGGATTTTACAGTGTGCACCGCTGGAGTGAACAGCATCCCATTAAGTTCTTCATGGATAATATCATTTTATCTTATGTTTATCGGAGCTCTACATTGGTATGATTTCGTCAGGACCCATCAAAGGTCTTATCAAAATGCCTGTTAAGTCAGAGTGCTGCAAATGTCAACCTGGGGGGAGGGAGGTTTACAAAATGATTTGATTTGTGAATCAACTCAAATAAGTTAGGATGAACTTCTTAGAAATTGATATGAAGGCATCTGAGACCTTTGGCCAACTCATCAGAAGACTATAAATATCAGCATTTGTGTGTGTCATAGTCAGGAGATAGAAACACCAACTGATGCTCTGAGAAGTTCACCATGTGTTGTTCCTTTCCAGGTCATGGAATCCATATACCTATTCTATGAGTTGTGCAGATGTGAAGTACATGGCAGGTTGGGTTGGGATGCTAGGAAAAATTCCAGATCTCTGCGGATGCTGTGGTGCAGGCCTAAGGCTGTCTGAATACGGGTACTCACCGCTTAGCAGGGATGAAGAAATGCCAGGTAGGAAACTGCAAGCTCACACTGAGCCTCCTGATCATCATCATCGTCGGCCAAGACTGAATGTGACCAGCTTGTGCCTTCTCAGGGAGACTGTAGTAAGGACCCCTCATGCTTCCACACAGGAAGTTTGGTTCTGATTGCTCTCTGCATCTTGTAGTAGAAATCACCCCAAAGTAGCCATCTGTAGAATGTGAGTTTAAGGAACAAGGGCCGAAGGGAGCAGAGCCAGCGGGTTCCAGAATTGCATTGCTCTGCTAAGGAAAAGTTGCCCTAGGAATAACTGATATGTCCTGACGTGTTCTCCCTGTTGCACATGCTAATTTTTAGTGTGGTGTTGTTGTGAACAAAATAATTGCATTTGATTGATAACTTTCATGCCACATTTCAGTTTAATTGGAAACAGCCCAACATCCCCTTTGAAAGGGAAAAGGATGCTGGAAATGTATCTGAAGAACACAGTCTCTTTGGAGATTTTAGGCAACTGAGTTTGTTTACAGAGACCTCCTTCTTCCTGCTCTAAGCTCTATATTCTTACATAGGTAAATACTTTTTACCAAGTAATTATAATTTACTACGGACTAAAGGAAAAATAACATAATGTAGTTCAGACTGAGGAAAAATGTATTTTTCAACTTAGCTTTAAGCAAAATTATGAATTTTTATAAACAAAATATCATTCTCTTGGTGAAATAAATTTTCATAATTGGCAGTATTAGTAAAGGCAAAAGGATTGAAAAATAAATCTGCCTCTATCTTCAGAGCTACTTGAAACTGCTTCGTTTTGAAAAGTAGTATGACTAGCCTCCATATTTAATTATCTCTGTTTGCTTAAACACTTCCTGAGGAAAACAACACTATGGCAGCATAAACAGCCTCACGCTCACCATTTCCACAATATTACATTGCAAACAATTATTTTATATGCCATTGAAAATGCAATTCATAGCCTTGAATGCATGTTAACAATTGACCTGTAGTGAGCCACTCAAACATCACTTCCTCAAAAGTTTTTACGCAAGTAGTTAAACATTAAAATAGACAATCAACATAAAAATGGATACTTGGACAGACAAACCAGTCCTTTTAGAATTTATTGACAATGAGTAATCACTTCAAAGCAAAAGCAGCAATAAAAGAAAACTATATAAAAGCAAACCCTACAGAGCATCTAAAGTTAGGTACTGTTAAGTACTTATTTATTCTAAATAAATAAAAAGTTTGATTGAAGGGGGAAAGGCTTGAGAGAAGTCATAATTGAATTACAGTATTAAAAACTGAATGATCAAAAACTTGGAATCTGAAAAAATAGCAGAAATCTGTAGAATTTTACATGTGATAAAAACTATAGAAAAATCTTAGGAAGTAATATGACATAATCTTGCTGCACATACATTCCCTTTTGCGGGAACTTTTT
>JAQHUG010000101.1:4150024-4176164 GCA_028555095.1 Dicrostonyx torquatus | reverse complement strand
GAAGAAGAAGAAGAAGAAGAAGAAGAAGAAGAAGAAGAAGAAGAAGAAGAAGAAGAAGAAGAAGAAGAAGAAGAAGAAAAGACAGGAAGAAAAGGGGGACTGCTTCAGAAAAGCATGCCTGATGTGTCTAGCAATATGACATATACTCTTGAAACAAGTTTATACCTGGCTTAGATAACACAGGGTTTGAGTTAGAATAGTTTGCTTGCTGACAGTCCACATTTTATCTTGGTATTCTACTGGGGCAAGGACCAGCATAGAGAATTAAATGAGAGGACTGAGCTTATGAAAGTGAGAGCTTGTCTCTGGGTCGATGCCCTTGTCTGACCATGAGTGACAGGTCTCTCTGGAAGTCACCTTTTTAAGTAATATTTCTCTTGCACCTTAAATTATGCCCATGGCATTCTTATTCAGCTCTGGTGTGTTTTGTGTAGAGTTATAGGTGCAAACAAGTGAACAAATGTACTTTATCAAAAGCTGTGTCTAATGAACCCGAAGGGTCTGTAGGATGCTGTACCTAAAACTTCCGTTTCACCTAGGAGGCTCAGAAATGAGTGAACCTACGCAAGGCCAGTTAATGATAAAACCAAGATCAACTTCAACCTCTCTAAATTTCTAAACATGTTGCCTGCTCTTGGGATAGACCTTAGAAAGAGATGTCTTCATGGTTGTGGACTACAAGGTAGCATAAAGGACAATATTTGACTTACAGTAAGATTCAATTAGAGTTTGGCGAACAAATTATGGTCAGCTTTTCGTGTCTGTGGGGTTTGCATCCACAGATTTGACAAATGTCTGACAGAAAATACTGAGGGAAATGAAAAAAAATCCTCCATAGACTAAAGAAATCACTGAATTGGTAAAATGTTTGCTGCATAAACGCGAGAGCCTGAGTTTGGTACCTCAGCACTCATGTCAAAAATCCAGTGCTGGAGGGTTTCAGAGACAGGCAGACGGTGGGAGCTCACTGGTCAGACAATCTAGTCAAAATGGCAAGCTGCAAATCCTGTCAGGTACTGTCTCAAAAAAATAAGGTGGAGGACTGAGGAGTTGGCTCAATGGTTGAGAGCACTTAATTGTTCTTGCAAAAGACCCAAGTTTGATTCCCAGCATCCAAGCAGAGGTTTACCACCTCCTTAAGCACAAGGGACCCATGTGGTGCACAGACACATATGCGGGCAAAACACTCATATACACAAAATAATAAAATGAAAACTAGAAAAAAAGAAAGATCTGATTAAAAAAATAATAAGATGGAAAAGCAAAACTAAAGTCAATCTCTGGTTTCCACATGCTCACACACAAGGCAGCACACCTCCCACACATCTGTGTGCGCACACATACTCAGCATATAAACCTTTTTCTTGTCAATATTCTTTAAACAATATATCATAACAACTACTTACATGGGGTTTATATTGTCTGATGTATTATGAGTAATTTACAAACAACTTAAACTATGTAGGAGGATCTCATAACAGATGCACAAGTGCTGTGTCATTTCATCCAGTCTAAGAATCCCTTAATCCTGGTGTATACGTGTGTACTGCAGTCAATCCCCTGTATGTACTTTGGAATGACTGTCCTGAGAGGAAGACATTTGCAAAGCTTTATAGATGGACTTCAGTTCAATTTCACCATTCACAGGAAAAAGTGAATGACTACTGTAGAAATTTCTTTCCTGCACTAAGAATGTCCTAGAGCATCAGTAATAACCAGAAACCCATCTATGAATTTAAAATCAAGGCAATTAGTCGTTGCATGAATAATTTAAAATGAAATTCTTTGTATAGTGTACATTGTTAGATGGTGTATGTGTATGTGTGTATGTGTGTGCATGTGTGCATGTGTGTATGTGTGTGCATGCATGTGTATATGTCTGTGTGCGTACATGTGTGTATGTGTGTATATGTGCATGTATGCATGTGTGTGTGTGCGTGTGTGAATAAAAACAACTAGAAAAGAAATCATTAATTTGAGAGGGATTCACCGATAAATGGGAACAGTTAGAGGGGCAAGTGGGAATGGAAATGAGATAAACACATTCTTGTGATTGGAATTCTCAAAAAATAAAATATTATTTTAATTTAAATGGGCTAGAGAGATTAAGAGCTCTGGCGACTCTACCAGAGGACTGGAGAACACCAACACCAACATGGTGACTCAAATTCCAGGGCCAATTCCAGTGGATCCGACACTCTTTCCTGGCCCCCACTGGCACCAGGTGCACGTGTAGCAAACAGACGTACATGAAGGCAAAACACTGATACAAAATAAAAACAAGGAATATTTTTAAATCACATTCAACACCAGCTTGAAATACTTTTTACCACTTTTGCTACCGTTCATATCATTTCATACTCAAAATGAACAAATCTTCTCTTGATTCTGCTAAAGATACAAAGAAGAGGTGAACCCAAATAATGAACTACAACTTCAGAACTGCTGAGAAAAAAAAAAAACTATGAAGGAATGTTCACTCTTCTCAATTAAATCTGGCTCTAAGTGTTCAGTGTGAAGCCCTGATTAGTGCATGGCCTATCTAAGAAACACTGGATGGGAAGAGCCCAGGATGTTCCTCTGAGAGGGACAGAAAATAACTTTGGATTCTGCAAAGAGGATATGTCCAAGAATGTAAAATATACTTGATCTGCAAAACATATCTTTTAAACAAGAAACTGTGAAGAGGGAAGAGATGGAAGATGTTATTGTTTATGTTCACATGTGACTAATTTCTAAGACAATCACGCAATTATCTAAAATCCAAATTAATTGGTCATGGCTTCTAGAAGAAATCAATGTGCTTAGACTTTGGACCTTCACAGGTCCACTGTGAGATTAGGACAGTCATATTTTGTTCCTTGTACCTATGGGTCACACAGTCACTCTACTGTCAGCAAACCAGATCCATTCATGTTTTTATCTTATGAAAAGGCTTATCACACACATTTAGTCTTGCTATTTCTACTTACAGAATTCTAATAAAACCTGGAGAAAATATATAATTTATTTCAAGCACAAAGCATGCATTTTTAAGTATTTTTGAAGAATAAGAAAAGAGAAATGTGTTTCTAACCCATGCATTTTGAAGCTGTTACTACAGTATTCTGAGTTGTCTTGGAATTAATTCTATTCATTTCCTAGTGTTCAGAGACTAGTCATTTGGAGAAAATATGAAGATCTCTGTCTGGCCTTTCAGAATCTATCTTTCACAGTTGTAAAGTACTGGTCAAACAAATTAAATTACCGCAGCAGTATGTAACTAATTTTATGTAAATTAAGGTGTTAATGTTCTGAATCACATTCCTGAAATCGGTCTGTTTTCTCTTGCAGCTTTTCTTCATTAATAATGCTATGAATAGTCAAATGAAAAATTAATTCTTAAAGAACTAAGCAGGTAGATGGTCACCTTCTGGCCCTTGGAAGAATTAGATCTATATATAGTTTATCATCAGGTCAGTCTATAGTTGTCGGTAGCCCAACAAATAAATCAACATTTTAAGCTTAATGTAACTGGGGTAAGGTGATGTGAAATAGATTTAATATTGTTTATGTAGAAGGAGAGACCTTAGCTGGTAAGCACATTGTGAGATGCAGAGCAAGTGCCAAATTGGACCCTCCAGAGGAAGCATTTCTCTATCATAACAGGCACCAGCATGCCAACGTTTATTCTTTATCCCAAACTCCAAATCCCTACTCCAACAAGGACTTGTATGAAGCTATGGACTGTCAGTAGAATAAAAAGATTGTAATGGAAAACGCTGAAGAAAATTGCAGTTAGAAAAACAAGCTGCACACTTTCATTACCTATTGAAATAGCTTCCAAAGCACATAATGAAACACAGTTTTCTTATGACTTGGCATGCAAAGGTAACTCGTTGATTGAATTAAAATTATTTGATAGAGATAAATACCTAAATTGTTTATCTATTGGGATTTATATCTAGGTAAATAGACACTGGTTTACTTTCCAAATTGCAACACACACTATGGAATAGAGTTCAAGGTTGAATTATGCAAAATAATAGAATAAAATAAAATGTCTCCCAAATAAATCATTATAGTTATGACCAAAATCAAACCTTTTTATATTATGTTTTGCAAAAATGTTTCTCATTTTGCAAAATGAAAAAGAGCATATTCATTGCTCTTGCTTGTTATATCTTCCACGAGATTAATGATCTATAGATGACTCAAGCCTATTTAATTTTTCATTCAGATAGAATGAAACGTACTGTGTCATTTTCCATTCCCATCCTGATTCTTCAATCTATTTTTAAATGCACATATCAAACAAATGGAATAGCAAACAGGATAATCTCAGTTTGAAAAACCTCAAAATTGAAATCTTGGGCCTTTTCTTAAAAACTGGTTAGTCTAATAAATTGCAAACTGTGAACAGCTAAATGCTTGCCACCAAAAGGAGATAGCCATGTTGTCCCTAATCAGATCAAAATTCTAATGTAAGTAACAGCACAAGTTGGGAGACATCTATAAGGAAAACTACAGCTATGTATACAAAATTGGTTTCTCAGGAAGCATCCCATTCAACACAGTTTTAAAACCAGAATCTTTTTAGAACCTGAAACAAAGTGAGGGAGAAAAACGGCTACTGGTTTCATTTTCATGCGAATTGTCTCTTGCAGCCTTGAAGGCAAGCCTAGGTGTCACCTGATTTAGCAAACACGTGTGGAGCAGCAGAGATAACTCAGCGGTTACAACGTCTGACTCTGTTTGCTTGTGGGCCTGAGATCAAGCCCTCTGCACCCATGTATAGGACAGACATGGATGAAAGTACTGTAACTCCAGCACTAGAGAGCTGAGACAAGTGGACACTGAGGGCTCCCTGCCCCACCAGCCTAGACAGAATGGCAAGCTTTCTGTTCCTTGAGAGAGATCCTTGTCTCAAGGCAGTAAGGCAGAAAAATGAAAGAAGAAAACATAAAATGCCCACAAGTACAGCCATATAGTCACATACATGCTCTACCCACATGCTCACATGCAAGCTTTTAAATAAAATATAAAGTACATGGAATTAAGATGGACTGCTATTCAAATGAGCAATTCATATCTTTTTAATCACATAAAACTTTATATCAATGCATGGCATACATTGCTCCAAATTCCTAGTTAAATTTTATCAATCAGCATTATCAATCTAACATGAATAAACCACAGCCAATTCTGTAATTTTATATTGTTTTCTTACAAAACTTCTGGAACTTTATCAATGCCAGCCACTCTGGAGTTGGAGGGCCAACCTAGCAACTGTCTCCTAAAACTAACTAGAGAGGGCTCTGGCTGGCCAAACAGGCCTCGGTTCTCCCAATAAACATCCAAGACATTTACATACGTGAAGTATAAAGCTTGTGAAACAGGCTGTTTTGAGACTCCTTAACTGTGTCTAATTCTTTTAAACCAGTGTCTTCCCAACACTCAGCTCAAAGTGTTCTTAGACCTTCCGTAGCATTTTCCTACTGTATTGAAACAAGATGAATTCACTTTTGACCTCTAGAAAATGGAAACTATTGGGTGTAT
The DNA here is from genome assembly GCA_028555095.1 of Dicrostonyx torquatus. NCBI lineage: Eukaryota > Metazoa > Chordata > Mammalia > Rodentia > Cricetidae > Dicrostonyx > Dicrostonyx torquatus. The sequence goes on along the minus strand of JAQHUG010000101.1, from coordinate 4,170,626 downwards.
TTGTGTGTTCCTCGTTACCTAACAGAGTCCCTTAACTGGAAGCACCTATTTTTTCATAATAAAGGGACACTAGACACAAAATCAAGAGAACTAATTGATGCCAGGTTGCTGTTTTAAGCCATATTGGTACAACACTGGTCATTCATTTAATCCTATGATGCTTTTTGCTCAAAAGATGTCTCTGAGAAATAAAACACAGATTTGAAATCATTCTTCCCTCCCAAGTTAGAAAAGCATTTCCATACTATGCCACATATGAATGGTAGAGTACCTCATAAGCCCGAATTCTCCCCTCTCCCAATAGAGTTCATGGTCCAGTGGGGCAAACAAACCTGTACAATGTGATAGCATGCATGATGGAAATCATGAGACATGCCCAACATGTGTAGTCCTGTGTGGGGCATAATCAGCTTATGGAAGTCATTGGCATCAATGAGAAGAAATAAAAGACAAGCTGAAGTCAAGATAACAGCATTTGACTTGTAAGAACAAAAATCATCCCATTAAAAATCCAGAATTTTAAATGCTTTGTTGGTTTTACAGACTGTTTCTACCTCTGGAGAGCATATGATAAGCAGACAGACGGCTCTGAGAAGACAGGTATTCATAGCAAAACTAATGAATGACGCCTACTTTCTCTACTTAAGGCTGTATTGAGGTAGATCATATGCAAAAGCTTCTACAGATCTATTTCATACATCTTGGTGCATTTGGACATATGCATGTACCAATGAGAGCAAGGTACTAATGCAACATTTTCCTCCAAGGATTTCCCACAGCAGTGTCATGTGTGTGTGTTTTGTAGTAAGAACATCTAACAGTGAAGAACTCTTCTAACACGTTTGAAAACCTGGATGTACTGTTAACTGTGTGTTATGTGTAGTGCAGCAGATGTGTAGAAATTATTCATCCCATGTAACTAAACCTTATAGCTGCAGGGTACCCATTCATTCTCCCCTCTCCCAACCTCTTAGCAACCATCATTTTATCCTCTACTTCTTGGAACTTGGTGATTTTTATACTTCATATGTAAATAGGATCATGCAGTGTTGGGCATTCTGTAATAGGTTCACTTCATGAACTACAGGTTCCTCTGCGTTAACTCATATTGTCATAATTGGTATTTATTGTTCTGTTATAGATATCTAGCACACTTTCTCTATTCATTCATCTACTGATGGATAGTTAGAGTGCCCTCAGACCTTGGCCATTATATTTAAAACTGAAAGGAACATGGGTGGCAAATGAGTGGTGTGTGTGTGTGTGTGTGTGTGTGTGTGTGTGTGTGTGTAAAACCAAGATCCTGCTCTTAAATCAACAGCAGGAGTTCTAAACCTTCTTAATGCTGTGACCCTTTAATAAGTTCTCATATTGTGGTGACCCCAAACCACAAAATTACTTTTTTGCTGCTTTGTAACTATAATCATGCTACTGTTGTGAATTATAATGTAAATATTAATATGCCGTATTTCTGATATGTGACCCCTATGAAAGGGTTATTTGACCCTCCCAAAAGGGTCATGACCCACAGGTTGAGAATCGCAGACCTATGAGCTATATATACCCAAGAGTGGGATTATTTAATTATGTAGCAGTTCTTTGAATAAGCTGAAAACCTTTCACATTTCCCACAGTGGCACGCCATTCCACATTCCTGCCAGTGGTTCAGAAGGGCTCCAATTTCATCATCTCCATGATGATGTTTACCTTTCATTTGAGTTTCTGTCTGTCTGAGACAATTTTCAATAACCATCTCAACAGATACTATTTTCAAAGTAGATGCCTAATCATATTGTACCAGAATGCTGCTGTAATGTCCAGGAACCCATGCAATGGACTACCTTTGAAATAAGATCTTCAATAAGAAACCACTTAGTATTGCACTAAGCACTTTTCTTTAATAGATGCCTAATTTATCCTGAAATCTTCATTGTATTATACCATTTTGTGACACAGTGAAATGATATTAATTACACAAATAATCCTAGCAGCTTAATACGAGCATTGAGATGAATGTGAAAGACAAGCCGAGGAAGAGTCACGGATAATTGAACCCCTCTGGTGCTCCAGGCACTATGCTGGGTAGGCTTTCACGTCCAGGGCTTGGCTTGATCCTGTCAAAACCGTTCTGAGTGTCTCAGCTAGGTGATCAAGGTCATGTTAATAGTATGCAACCTTGATCTGACATGATGAAAATAGCACTCTCCTTCTGTGGTCTTCCTTCCCCAAACCTGTAATCATGAGAAATACCTCAGAGGGATTTCAATAGTGGGGCATCAAATACCTGGCCAGTCTACCTTCAGACTGTCAAGGTCATCACGAATAATGAAAATCTGAGAAACTGTCATAGCCAAGAGGGACCTAAGGAGACTTGACAAGTAAATGCAACACATTGTGCTCATTGAGACCCTCAAACAGACGGAAGGCATCAGCCAAAATAATAATAGCATCAATAATAATAATTTTAATAATAATAGAATTTGAATAGAGTATTGACTTCAGTTAATGGGGATGCATCAGTATTGTTCGGCAATTACAGCAAACCTGCCACACGTGACAGTGAGAAGTTCCAGACAGGATGTATACAGGAAGACTCACTTCACCATCTTCTCCGTTTTCCTATAAAATAAAAAGGAAAAAAATCTGAGTTTTAAAAACGTATAAGTAGGTTTCAGTTACCTAAAATTTTATGTCGTGTGTAGGAAAATGCATAGATCTTTATGTTAAGTGAAGTAAGGCTGACTTGGAAAGGCAAATGCTGTTGGTTTTATTTCAGGTGTGGAATCTAAAAAAAAGGCAACTGTGAGAGCAGAAATGGTATTATTGGGGAGTGGGGTTTGAATATGATACAAGTAACTCATAGAAGTGTGGATGAAGATTCAATAATGGAATCTATTTTTTTGCACAATTCATATATGCCAATAAAATATTAATCTAATTTTACAGTTTAGAGTAACATTAGGTAGTTTAACTAATATTATGTAGACATGACTTAGATACACACATTGACACATAGAATGCACATATGAAATCTCACAGGGAAAACTTCAGGCTAAGTCAAGAGTGCTTCGTGCTTCTCTCTCTCTCTCTCTCTCTCTCTCTCTCTCTCTCTCTGTGTGTGTGTGTGTGTGTGTGTGTGTGTGTGTGTGTGTGTGTGAAAGAGAGAGAGCGAGAGAGACGGGGTGGGGGAGACTGACTCAGTCTAGTCCTAAACTTGGTATGTAGCTCAAGCTGCAAGCTGGCCTTGAGTTCATAATCCTCCTGTCTAGCAACCCCACACCAGCAGAGTGCTTGGATTGCAGATGAGTCCCACCTCATCTAGTTCTAAACTATTCAAGATTTTTAGTTCCTGAAACCCGTCAATTAACACATAAAACCCAAGGAAGTCACTCATTCACCGAATTACCCTACTTTATGTAGTTTTCACATAATCAATAAATTCAAATAATTTACAATACACATTATATAATATACATGCTTCTTTCATATCTTATGAAAGATGCATTCAGACGAATGAAAAGCTGCTACATGCATGCACCAAACTTTCATTTATTCATTTATTTTTAATATGTTCTAAATATCATGCAATATTCTGAGATAATTATCAATATAACACACTCAGCATAGGTCATTCAAATGCTGTTCCAGGTTTTGGTTTGTACTGCAAGTGAAATAACTGACTCAATAGGCATTTGAGCAATGGAAGAAGTGAGAACCAAACACACAAATACCAAAGTGGAAGATCTCTACAGAAGCAGCACCCCATCTATAGGACACTGATATACACCCACTTCATAAGTTAACACAAAGACATCACTCCAGACAGCTTTATAACCCAAATGTTTCTTCTTCTTCCAGGCAGATAATGTGCCTTTTATTTTAAACATACATATGTTCATTTACTTAAGACTTCTGCATGTCACAGTTTATTTACTTTCTCCACAAAAACATCTGCTAATTTTAAAGCCTTCATGGTAACAACATGGAATGGCATCATCTATGATGCTGAGTTTAGATAGAATGCACACAGCAGTTCATGCTAAGGCTTGAAATATGGTCTGGGGAATCGCTAATTTTATCAACAGCTCACTTTTTAATTATGATGTATAACAAACTTCTGACTTTATAGAAACCAAAGTCATCAATACTGCCAGAAGCAGAGAAAATCCAACTTTTAGGGATGCGGGTACCTTTGCATTGGCTATAATGAAATGTGTTTCTAGACGGATTCCTGTGATATGACAGCAGAATCTCCTCTCTCTCTCTCTCTCTCTCTCTCTCTCTCTCTCTCTCTCTCTCTTGGCAAGGGAAGGGGCAGTCATCCTGAGATTTACACCTGATTTGTGTTATAGTAATCTTTGAAATTAAGAAGTGTATCCTTGCATTTCATTAAATTCTGGCTAATGAGATAACTGTCTTCCCAAGGAGGGAATGATAAAGTGCTCAGGCCATAAAGCATAAATTAATACTGCAAGGTTAAACACTGGAACTAACTCATGTTTCAACAAAAGCCCCTACCAGCAGTTAAATTAACTGACATAAATACCATAAAATCTGTCTTTATTTTAGTTTCAGATGATGCCTCTTTTTACACCCCTGCTTTCAGTTTGTATAACTCATTTTTGCACATTATTGCATGCACCATTTGCCATTTAAAGATTCAACCACAACCGGAAAAAGAGTTAAGAAATCAAGCTCTCAGAGAAGAGAAAGAAGCCAGTGGGTCTGAGGATACCACACTGAAAATTGTTAGTGTCATTCCAAAACACGACAATAGACAACAGTGGTTCAAAGAAACAGTTAATTATGAGACGACCAGCCCAAGGAACTCTACTTTATAAGCTTTTGATAGACATCTTGAAAAAAAATGCTAAAGAAAACCTGTGGTGATAATAGGTTTGATATATATTCTGGTAAAAATTATATCACATTAATGAGGTGGCTTAAAGGGCTCATGCATCTTGTAGGAGGCATTTCAATGTATTAGTGTAATTAGCAGTGATGAGAAAACTGTTTGGAACTGAATTACCTCTCACGAGTTCATTTGAGCTATATGAAATTACACCATGCAAGAAGGAAAATTATGGAGCCATCCAGAGAGAGTTCATGCCTGATTTGATCATAGCCACTAATTGGATGATCATTTTCCTAAAGCTTTTCAAATGGTTGACAGTTTCTGCCTCTCATTTTTTTTTTTAATGCATGAGCTCTTTATTTCTTGTACTAAGCAAGCAAACATAGGTTTGTTAGAGATTTGGGTGCTTCTCCGGGAAACTTACAGGTGTAATTGTCACAGTCTGAACAACCTTTGTCCCTTAATTAGCTGCTTTTGGGGAACCCCTAAGGAGAGTCGCCGTTCTTGTTAACAGTCTTAGCGAATACTTGACGAGTGACTCTCACTGAGCCTGATGTGTGTCAGCAGCCACGGGATGACAGCGGTTTAATGAAGTTAAAACCTGCCCCAGTCTGGATAGGTAGAGCAGCACCAATGTTGTATTGCTTCGGATTAGTGTGCATGCATGCATGTGTGTGTGTGTGTGTGTGCATACACATGCACTTCTGTGTGTCCATACATGCCTGTGTATCCGTGTGTGTTTAGGGGGACTCACATGTTCAGGTGAAGGACAATAAACGGGTTTGGAAGATAAAATAATGAGAAATTTTCTCAATTGTTTATGAGGCCTGAACACAAGACAGTCAACAGAGGGGAACTGATGCCGTGGAATCAGCTGTTTGGATAAACTACTTGGAGTTAACTGCATGGTATAGTAAAGCATGGAAATTAGGGGCTGAGGAAATGCCTTACTTTCCCTGCTTGACTTCTTCCTGGTCCCCAGATCTCCTGCATGCATCATCATTCCCATATCTCACATACAGGAAGATTCCCAAGTGAGACTACCACGTGAGCTCAAAAATATTAGGAAGTTTTTGTTTGGGATTAGATGTGTGTCCTACCAAATCAAAAAGGATCATCACTAGAAAGTATACCAATCAACTTCTTACCAGAAAGGAAGATGGAGTATTTAAATTGGTGTATTTTTAAATTACTGTGTGTGTGTGTGCGTGTGTGTGTGTGTGTGTGTGTGTATTGTGTTGGTCAGAAGAAAACTCTCAGGATGGGTGCTCACTTTGCACCATGTGGATCCATTCCCTGATACTGAACTCAGATTGCCAGCCCTAATACAGTAGACAAATCCTGATTTTCTTAAGAATCAATTGAACTTCAGAGAGTAATGCTGAGTCATCCGGATGCATTCTGGGTGTCTGTGCTGTACACACACCAATTCAGGTTGTCAAGAATCATTCTCAAGGTCAAACACAGCAAGCACCTCCCTCTCGATTCAAAGTTTGTACTCTGCAACTCTGCCACAGAACACTTATTCATAGACACTACTTTTGGAAACACTTGCCGCAGATATTGCAATTATAGATCAGAAGCTGAAATATTAATGATATTGAAACTTTAACAAGTCCCCAGACTCTTGCTAGACTTTCTGCACCTCTAATTAAATTAGTTTAGTTATACAGAGATCTTACCGGAGTTAGCCACCCATAAAGATGAAACCAAAATTCTTTATATTAGGAAAGGGAAGCTTTAAAATGCCCTTGCTATATTCCAGGAAGAGGGTTTCAAGGATTCTGATATCGTATTTCAAGGAATCAGAACTTAGAGGAGCTATTGATTCTAGATGCTAGTTCAATTACTTCAGAGAGCAAACAAGTTCATTAAGAATAATTAAGTCACTATCCAACTTTTTTCAGTGCTCAAAGGAGTCGTGAAGATTGGAGAAAAATAGGTGGGCTTGTGTATAAGCTGCATTTGCAGTTTGGTTCTTGTTTCACTCTGATATTTGTCTATTCAGCTTATTAAGATATAGAATAACCAGCAAGTTCTTAAGTGAGAAACTCAAATAGGGCTTTCAATCTGTCTTCTAATGAGTCTCTCTGAAGCACTTTGCCCTCAATCCTGGCTTTTTTGGAAATTCTTCTTCCTTTGGTGTTTAGCTAAGACCTCTCCTCATGAAGAAATAATCTGTAAGTTGGCTGGTTTCATATTTGTTACTTTTCTTGCATGTAGAATCTGTTCTCCTCTAAGTTTCCTGGATTCAAAGCTCCTCTTTTTCCTACACTTCTTTCTTCTTTTCACAACTGATGCCGATATTCTGAGTCTGTACCGTCACATCTGATTGTCAGTTGAGTATGGAATGGAACAGCCTTCCTTCATCCTCTGGGCTTTGGGCCTTTCCACAATTACCTATCCTTTCTGCCTTTGCCCGACTTTCCATGTTTCTGTCTTTGTTTCTCTATTTGGAATCTATGTCTCATATCATAAATTTAATTCTTTTGTGATGTATTTTAAGTCAACATTAAATCATGAGTGATACATACTCCTGACTTGTGTCTTCAGACCCCTCTTTCCAACGATATTTCTAACGATGTTTCTAACGATGTTTCAACGATGTTCCTAACAGCACTGGGTTTTGATGGACATACACAAGCCATAGATGATACCGCCTTTACTTAGGTCTTAAGTACTTAAGTATCTTTTTGTTATTACAATACGGTGAAAGAAAAATTGGCTAGGCAGAGTGTTTGAGCAACAACATCTTCCAAACCAGCTGTACTTAACATTGCAGCGTAGAAGTTTGACATCGGTCAGATGTATAGTCTTTGCCACAGACTTTATTTTGCCTGACCACTTGAAGGGCTTTGTTAAAACCTATTAGCTATTACGCCTACATTTTTGAAGAACATTGAAGGTTCTAAAAGAGACACTCTTGCATTGAACTTCCCAGTAGTACTAATATTTTGTCTCTACGTACTGTGGAACAGACTTAAAGTATAACATTACACTTCTTGGTCCACTTAAAGACCCATTTGTGTTTTTTCCCTCTTCTTAATTTTTAAATCTTCTCTTTAAAGATTTAATTTTTTAAAATTATGTGTGTCTGTGGGTGAGTGTGGGTATGTGTGTGTGAGTGCAAGTAGAAATAGAATAACAGATCCCTAGAAGCTGGAATTATGGGAGCTTGTGAGCTGCCCAATGTGTGTGCTGGGAAACAAACTCTAGACCTTCACAAGAACATCAAGCACTTTTACCACTCAGCCATTGTTCCAATTCAGCCCCATGTTCTCATTGTTCTTATGACCTTCTCATTCCATTTGGTAGGAGTCATGTTTAGTTGTATTAAGATGTCAAAAAAATTAAATAATATCTTTATTTTTGAAAACAAACTTCAAAATCCTCAACAAATTCTCCTCTTTTATATTCTTTTCATAGACTTTTAAGTACTATTATCTCATAAAATCATTTAGAAGCATTTCTGGCTTGTCAGTAATATGAAACCATACCCATCTTTGCATTCATTCTTTCTACATTGCAACAATTAACTCAAGGACATGCCATCCTCTCCACAAGGAGAACTACACTCCATGTCCAGTCTCCCCTCAGCTTCTCAGAAAGTTGCATAGTGTGATGAGCTCTCTTTCAGCTCTGTCCCCAGCCCGTTTGTTAATCGGGAGCAGCATCCTCGCTCGCTGGGGCTTCAAGTTGCTGTCGCAGACCTTCAGAAAGCATCAGCTATCTTCGTGATCTGCATCTCATCAACCAGCGCGTGGTCCTTGCCTGTTTCGGGCTGGCTTCTGGGTCACCATTCCACCACAATTGCTCCCATCTGGGAAAGCAGCAACCTCCCTGCTTCTAACACCAGCGGTTATTTCTCACTCTTTATCCCTCTGGAGCTCTCAGCAGGATTTGAAATAAGATTGGTGGTTCCCTCCTTCTGGAAACACCTTCTAGCCCTGCCAGGGCAGCTTCTACCTATGTTCTTCATTTTTTTATTTATTTAAGCTCTCGATATTCACATTATTGATTTCTGTATGGTTTAGATGCTAGAAATACACGCGGCAGGAGGCCTTTTAGGGAGAAAATGAAGCAGTTCAGGTCAGTCACTGCAAATGCAGATACCTGTCTGATGTACACAGAAGAAAGATATTAAAAATTTTTTCAAGAAAAATTGCATTTTTATTCCCAAATATATATTACTATGGACTTTCACAGTCCCGTAAATGAAATCAAATGAGTTAGTGCACAGGTATTAATTTTTGATAGTTTTGCTTTTGAAAATATGTTTAGCAAATTATGATTCTTGTAGAGATTATTCTGGAAAAGACCCCTACTTAACAATATTCCTTATTTATAGAAAATGACATAGGGTAAATAATTAGCAAATGTAATATCTTGATGGGTTATTATTAAATTTGTCTATAATTATAATGAGTTTTGTTTTTTAAATTTGGTGAAAGTGGTCAATGAATAATAAAATACTATCAAAATTTTTAAAAAGAATGAATGGAGGAATTAATGTTTGGTAGAAAATTGCATAAGAGCTACCTCCATATGATGCATACTTTCAATTAGGGCTAGTCTATGGACATCTCTAAAAAGAGAGTTTGAGGTCAGATGTTTTTCTCCTTATTCTACAAAAACCAGCATACCGTCTGTTATGTCAGATACTGTGAATCCACTCTGATCTAGGAAATCTTTTTTCCTATTAAATTATTTTGTGAGTGGTATATATTCATGTATGTGCATGCATGTTCATGTGTGTACATGAGGGCATGCCAAGTGGAACTCACAGGACAACATGGGTTGTCTGTTCTCCCTTTCCACCTTGTTTTATTTTATTTTTTGTTGTTTTTGACTTCCAACCTTATTTTAAATGGTTTTATTGTTATTGTTGTTTTTGACTTCTGCATGTACTCCAGGCTAGCTGGTCCATTAGATTCTGGGATCTTTTCTCTGTCTTCTAGCTTGCTGTAGGAGCCCTGGGATTACAGATATGTGCTGCCATGTATATCCTTATGTAGGTTCTGGGGGTTAAAGAATGGCCCTCATGCTTTATCTCATTTTATCTACTGAACCACCTCATCATCCCTTTTTAACTATCAAACAGAATGAAAAATGTTAATATTTCCTGTGTTCCCTGGAATAAGCATAAATTTTAAATACTAGCATTGCAGAATAACTTTTTGTATTTTTTAGTCACCTTAGCTAATGTTAACAAATACTTTCAGACTTATGTGTAAATTAGCAACATAATTAACTATTATAAAATGAACAAGTCAGTATATACTAAATACAATGCCTTTCACCACAATCTTTGAAATAATATTATTAGACTCTCCAAGTTAAGATAATAATTTCAGAGGTAGCAGGTTAAAGATGACATACCTTGTACAGGGTATACCCAACATTTGAAGTAACACCAGTTGACTCCAAAAGCTATGGTTCCTTCATTGTAATGAGCAGTAACGAGACTCTGCCCACAGGAAGTTGAAAAGGGGAAAGCGTCTGGGGAGTAATTACTACTTGTTTGTTCTGCGCCCATTCTCTTTTCTGTAGCAGATTGGAGATACAAAACCCCGAAGACTGTGTATCCATCTTCCTCCACTAGTAAGCAGAATCATGCAGAGAAAAAAGCTGGGAAACCAATCCGGAAGCTGGTATACTTTTGTGCTATTTTCCTTCTTCTTTCTTGAAGCCTTAGACTCGCCGGTAGTCCCATCACGGCCTACAAGGTGCAGTTCAGTATATAAACTACGCACTAAGGATAATGCAGCATCTCTGCTCTATTGCTTCACTTCTTTGGTGTGAAGAATGGGTCTCTGAGTGTTTGGCTTCCAAGCAAGCTACTAAAACAGTCCTGATTGATGCAGATATATATTACATCATTAAGCGAGAAAAACACATTTATGGATTGTAGAGGAGCAGTATGCCAGATAATGGACAAAATATTGCCTCGGGCTAATGTGCTGTGGAAGCGGGAAGCAGGGTTTGTGGTAACAAATTAATAGAACTTCGAGATGTTGCATTTATTCAGAAAGAACCGAATGCTTTTCGGCAATTAGCCAGCATAGACAGAGTTTCCATGTGGCAGTCCTGCTGCTGGCAGAAAGCTAGTGAGTAGATTGACAGACTCGGAACAGCTATTCAAGAATAAGGCTGCTGGGAGTGGAGAAATAGCCACAGACGGTCCAAGCTCCTGAGGACAAATGATGGTTTGTTATTATGCTTGAACTGTGTGAAATCGGTAAAGGCATCGTAGGAAGAAGCAAAGCCATGGGGTGCTATTAAGAGTTGAGCAATTCTAGTTTGTAAGGAAATATGGATTCTACTTACAAGAGTAATAGCATATGGGAGAGAAAGAAAGAAGTCATTGTCATTGTTTTGAATTGTTAGTGAGCTATTCTATTGTGTCATGAATCTTAAGTCAAATTTCGTGTTATTAGTATTAATTTTATTAGTGCGATGTGTGTGTACTGCCACAATATTTCTTTAATGAAATAATGTATTGTGAGTTATGCTTCACAGATCTAATGGAACATTTGTTAGATGTGGTGGGAATGTGTGTGATGGGAAAAGGAGAGGAAGAAATGGGCAAGGGTAGGGCGAGAAAGGAGAGAGGTAGAGATACACAGGGAAGGGGCAAGAGAGAGTTTTGTCTTACTAGCTCACGTTTTTAAGCCTTCTAGTGACTTTCTTGACACACAGCATGCTTTGTATCCATGTCCCCTGCTTTTAGCCGTGGTTAGCTTTCCACCTGCATCTCTCTGTAACATGCCCATTCAGACAGAAATCTTCACATATACTCGTTAAGGCGTTATTTCTTCCTCAACAGGTTAGCCATAGGAATCTTAGTCATCTGTGTCAGGAAACACTCGCCCAAGTCAAACATGTATGTATCAACAGCAAAAATCCTCTGTATACATTTGGGCATGAGAGCACGTAACAAATTATAAATGGCCCAAAATGGAACTCTTCTAGAAATTTCCATGTCCTCTTCCTTGAGGACCCGAGGAAACCTTTCTTCATAGGAAATGTCTCTTCTGATTCAGTGTGAATCATTCTTCCAAGTTTAGAGGACATTTTTGTATACACCTAGAGTAGGTTCAGTGTCATTGGATTTTGTTCATGTGGTCCAGTGCACAAAAACAAACTCTTTCAGGACCCAAGGAAGACTGAAGACAAACTGAGGTCAGAAAAATAGCTCAGTGATCCATGCTGCTGCTGAGGGCCTTGAGTGTCCTCTTGAGGGCCCTGATACAGTCATGGGCCATGCTGACGTCTGTGGACCATTTTGCCACCCAAGGTCATGCAGATATCTCTCTCGTCTGGTGCTGCTTCCTGACTTGGTGCTGATGTCTATTGGCTGCACTGCTGCCAGGGGCCATGTTGAAGTGAGTGACCCATGCAGCTGCCTGGGGCCATGGTGATGCCCGAGTCTGGGCTTTCTTCAGAGGTCTTGTGTGGGTCTGTAGTCCTGTGTTTGTTGTCTGTGCTGTCACCAGAAAGCGTGTGGGGGCATGTGATCTATGTGCCTTCTGACTGTGAAGAGCAAAGAAGCTGCTTTTGTATGGATAATGCACAGCTGAGAGGGAGGGGCATGGAAGGTTTCTGGAACAACCCCTACCCCCACCTTAACACCCCCTCCAAAAGGTAACAGCCTAGACAGGCAAGAAACCATCAAGAGAAGACTTTGAAAGTGTGATGGAGATGTTGAAGTGTAGCTCTCCGCAACTGATGGCTTCTGGCAATACTGTGTGAGGAGAAGAATTTAGTTCTACTTAAGGAGCTGGCCACTTAGAGTTTGACCATGCTCCAGTGAGTATATAGATAACACAAATTGGACTTAGGTTTTTTTATTTCTGTTTTTATTGCTACCTTTTGAGGAGATATCAAGAGTAGGGGAGCAGACACAGAAGGACTGGGAAATGAGTATGATGGGGTTCATGATGTGAAATTCCCATAGAATCAATAAAAATGATACGGGGAAAGCTAAAATAAAATAAAACTAAGGCAAAGAATGAGATGGTAGCGAAAGATACTTGTCATTGACCTCTGGCCTCCACACAAATGTACGTTATATGTGCTCCCACATATGAGTGCAAACACATGTATACACACAAAATAGAGAAATGATTTTAAAAAGAAGCAATATTGAAATCACAATTCATATTATTTAATGCCCTCTGAAGGGTAAATGCTAAACAAGAAAGCAAATGTTTCTCTTTTACACTTCCGGAAATGTGAGACAAGTAGACAGGACCCTTCACCAGTCCTGACTCACCAGGTCATTTCTTAAGAGACTTCACTCTCAGAGGCTTAGAAAAAAATGGTACCTGCCCAGGAAACATCTCAGAAGTAACTTGATCTCTTCTTCAATCAGTTGCAAAAATATCCTTTGTGGATTACACACTGATGTTCCTTGATGTTATATAAGGAGTTGGGGCTTGATAAATGGTATTATACATTCATTTCTAAAAATAATGTCTGGCAAGGCTGTCAGGTTTATCAAAACTAGAAAAGACTTTTACATTCTGGACTGAGTCATCGAAGGAAATTGCTTCGTGTTGGTGGGAATAGAAATCATAATTATGCCACATTTCTTGCTTCAAATATGGTGCTCTCTCTGACATCTGTGTGTTTCAATTGTTGATTGATCACTGGCCTCCCATCTGTACTGGTAAGTTCCAGAAAGGCAGGATTTTTTATAAAATGGTGGGCACGCGTCACACAAAATGTGTTCAGATAGCACCTGAAATTGTAGCTTTCAGATGAGCAAGGTGTGCGGCTAATGACCCTGATGTGGAAGGGATCTTGTTGGGCCCACAAAGTTTCTTTCTATAACCTAACTGCAATAGTAAGACTCTGAGGGAGATTAAGCTCCGGCTCTTCCAGTTTAAGGCTGTGTTTTCAGCATGTTCTACATCCTATGACAGGACTTTAGGGATGACTTGAGGAGCACTTAAAAAATCAACTCTAAGTAGATCGTTATCCAAAATATTTTTCTTTTAAAAAAAAAGTGTTAAGACTTAAAAGCAAGAAGATTCTCAAATGTATCGAAAATCTGCAAGTTTCTTCTCCAAAGTTTCCCAGGATTCAAAGAATACCTAAGAAACAGTTGCACCACTAATCCACATGGGGTAAAATAATGACCAGTGAGCAGTGTACATTCAAGTAGAAAGTGAGTGGTAAATGGAACACTGAGGCATTTGAGAAAAACACAAAGAAAAAATGTTTTCCTAAAAGCTAATGACTACATCAGCAATGGTAATGATAAGAACAAGGAACCATGAATCTGATTATCTAAACTCCTCTTCTATATTCTCCTGTCTTACTGGATCAGCCCAGGCAAGTCTGCAAAGCATTTATTTTTGTTTGTTTATTTAGGTCATTTCTCTTAGAAAACCCTTCCTCCCCTTTGAGTGTTTCTACCTTTGTTTTTATTACCCTAATGAACAATTATTTAGAGTAGAGCATGCTATCTGATTAAGTTTTCCCTTTAGTGTTAGCTAGAAAATCCTATCTTCTCTCTCAGAATTCTGCTCAACAAAACCCAGAAAATATGTTTACCATAAAATCATTTTAACAAAACCACAGTCCAGCTGAAAGGCAACGCTAGTTCTGCTTGTGATTTGCTGGCCCCAGTGAGGATTTGCAGGAAGAAAACGAAATGAACGTGAATTGCCCGTACCATTCTCACATCTGGGCAGGGTGGGTGATGCTGACGGAATCCTCAGAGCTGTTCCATGGAGGCGGTGTGTCCGATCTAATGCAGGAAGGAGACAGACCTTGTTGACTTTCCACACTTGCTCCCGTCTCTCTCTGTTGTTCTTATTGTCTGTGCCACTGGGGTTTTACATAGGAAGTGATCTCCTGTGCCCATGTATTGCAGGCTACTTCCCACTTTCTCTTCTATGAGGTTCAGTGTGGTCAGATTTATATTGAGGTCTTTAATCCATTTGGACTTGACTTTTGTGCATGGTGATAGATAAGGGTCTATTTTCATTCTCCTACAGGTTGACATCCAGTTATGCCAGTACCATTTGTTAAAGATGCTTTCATTCTTCCATTGTATACTTTTAGCTTCTTTGTCAAATATTAGGTGTTCATAGGTTTGTGGACTAATATCCGGATCTTCAATTTGATTCCATTGGTCAGTGTCTCTGTTTTTATGCCAATACCAAGCTGTTTTCAATACTGTAGCTTTGTAATAGAGTTTGAAGTCAGGGATGGTAATGCCTCCGGAAGTTCCTTTGTTGTATAGGATTGTTTTGGCTATCCTGGACTTTCTATTCTTCCATATAAAATTAGTTATTATTCTCTCAAGGTCTATGACGAATTTTGTTGGGATTTTAATGGGGATTGCATTGAATCTATATATTGTCTTTGGAAGAATTGCCATTTTTACTATATTGATCCTACCGATCCAGGAGCATGGGAGATTCTCCCATTTTCTGGTATCCTCTTCAATTTCTTTCTTCAAAGACTTAATGTTGTCAAATAGTTCTTTTACTTCCTTAGTTAGTGTTACCCCAAGATACTTTATGGTATTTGTGGCTATCGTGGAAGGTGATGTTTCTCTGATTTCCCTCTCTGTTTCTTTATCCTTTGTGTATAGGAGGGCTACTGATTTTTTTGAGTTGATCTTGTATCCTGCCACTTCACTGAAGGCATTTATCAGCTGTAGAATTTCCTTGGTAGAGTTTTTGGGGGAGCGGGAGGGCTGGGAACAAGGGGAGTAAATGTAAATTTTTCTTTTAACAATTAAAAAAAAAGAAAAAAAGAAGAAAAAGAAAATGACCATCCTATCAAAACCAATTTATAAATTCAGGGCCATCCCAATCAAAATGCATTATTCTTTATAGGAACAGCAAAAAAGTCTAAAATTTATATGGAAAAAAGAATAAAAAACTGGCTTATTTTGCTTACCCTAATGATCCCTCAATTCCATCCATCTTCCTGTATATGGCAAGATTTTATTTTTTTGTGGTTGAATAATATTCAGTATGATATATTGCTGGGAAATTGCTTCCCCGGATAGATTTAAACAAATGTTTACCTCCTCCTTATAGGACACCAACAAAAAACCAAAGTGTAATCCCACCAAAGCCCAACCTAGGGAACCACTGAGTTTCCAGGACTTACTGATAAAGCAAGGGTATGGTTTACTTCCTGGTGTTTGGATGATTCCAGCGCAGCCACCACCACAAAGACACACTCTCACATGATGACAGTTTCCCGTAGCTGTATAAATGGAATCTTCCCACAACCTATCACACCCCACCCTATCCCACTGAACTTTACCACCCTCCAAATGCCCAAGCACATGCCGAGACAAGAGGCAACAAGCAAAGCAGGCAGAAATATATACAAATGTCCAAGATGTGCAGGAATGAACTGATAGAACTCTAGATGGGTGGGGTCCAACGACCATCCCTAACTCTCCTTCCGTAAGGAGTGTCAACAGTCAGCAAACCTGATCTCTGTGGGTTTCTTGCAAGTAGTCACTGTGTTCAAATGAAGAAAATGGTTGTTACCTTATGGGGATAGTATTCTTTAGTATATGTATGCCATATTCTAGATATACAGTGATGTTGGATTCTGCTTTGTATGCTGGGAATACGATTGGCTAATTAATAAAGAAAACTGACTTGGCCTGATAGGGCAAAAAAATAGAGGTAGGCAGGGAAAACTAAACTGAATGCTGGGAGAAAGAAGGGCGGAGTCAGAGAGAAGCCATGTAGCCCCACCGGAGCCAGATAGAACTTTAGCCGGTAAGGCACAGCCACGTGGTGATACACAGATAATAGAAATGAGTTAAATTAATATGCAAGAGTGAACCAATAAGAAGCTAGAGCTACTGGATCAAGCAGTGATTTAATTAATACAGTTTCTGTGTGATTATTTCAGGGCTAAGCGGCCAGGAACCAACAAGCGGCCCCCTTGTTACAACAATCCAGTCATCTGCAGACATGGCCCTAGGCTGAGTGCATATTGTGGCTGCTTCAGAATGGAGTGATAAATATGGCAGGCAGGTATCTCTCCTGTCGGCACACTTTGCCTCCCTCAAAGCAGCACACAAGCATGATATACCTGGGCTCTATAACAGTTCTACTTTTAGCTTGCACAGCCAACTCTGTACTGAGTTTCATACGAACTGAACTAATTTATGTCCCACTGAAAGTGTAAAGGATTTCTTCATTTTTTCACATATATTTTTTTCTGTATACTCTTTTAAATAATAGCCACTTTGACTAAGGTGTGATCAGATTACAATGTGGTCTAAAAATATTAAACTTTTCCCGATATTTATAGACTGTTTTGGGGGATGTTTCTGTCCAGAATATTGTGCCAATTTTTTAATTGCTTATTTTTTATTTGTTCTTTTCATGTTAAATTTGTTAAAGTCTTTGTGCAGGCTGCATACCAATGATCTGTCAGGTAAAGAACTAACAATGATTCTCCCACTCTTTAGATATTTACTGCTATTTGTTGGAAACCCTCCTTTTTCTGAGATACATTGTTTTTACAATTATCATGGCTCCTCCAGTGTTCTGTCATCAATGTGGGCATGACAAAACTATTCTCTTTCAAATTCTTTATGTTCTATATTCTTTAAAATGAGTTACCCACCGGCAAATGTTATTGGAGTTTTTATTTTATCTCACTCATGTACGTGAACTTCTATTTAAAGTAATTATTGGTACAGTCTTTACCTTGCCTTTTACTGCTTGTTGAACGTTTTCTCTCTTTCTGTCTTGTCTGGAATGATTAGGCATTAGGGTTCTGTCATCGTCTCACTTAATACGTTATACTTCAATTTTAAGTTTTTAGTTTTGAAATTATAATATAATTACATAATTTTCCCATTCACTTTCATCCCTCCAAACCTTCCTATATATGCTTTCCTGATCCTTTTCAAATTCATGGCCTCTTTTTCTTTAATTGTTGATACATATATATATATATATATATATATATATATATGTAAAATTTTGAGATATATATATGTCCATAATTGCAACTTGCTGAGTCCATATATTGTTGCTTGGACCTATGTGTTTTCAGGGTCTACCATTGGTATTGAATAACCTATTGGTGGGCTTTTCCCTGAGGAAGACTATTTCCCTTGATACCAACACTCTTCAGTAGCTTACAGTTCTTTGTCTAGAGTCGAGGCTTTCTCGCCCTCACTCACATTAGCATGCCTATTGGTCTTATCCTTGTTTGGGGCATGTTTAGGCAGCCTTGTTGGTGAGACTTCACAGGTGTAGCTTTTGACATTTCCAGAAGACACACTATTTCACATCAAACTCCCTGGTCCAGTGGCTTCAGCAGCCTTTTTACCCCCTCTTCTGCAATGTTCCTGGAGCCTTATAAAGAGAACAGAGATGTTGGTCCACACTTTAAATCTAAGTCCTCCTGTGTATACCACCTATCACTTTACTGTAGTGGGTGTACTTTACTTGTGTGTATTCATGATGTGTACAGTGTATATGTGTGTATACTGTATGGCTAAGTCTTTGAATGTTTGTATGAGTGTAAGTCTGCCTAAGTGCAGACATGCACATGCCATAAGGCCTTTGTGTTGTCTCACCATTGTAGGCACCTGGCTATCTGGACTGTGAGTTTCTGGCGGATTCTCTCATCTCATCATTGGTGCACTGGGATTATAGATGCATGTTACTGCTGTATCCATCAGTATGTGATTCTAGAGGTCTGGCCTACACACTTCTTCATCAAACTACTTTGTCCACTGAGTCCTTTCCCAGACCACATGTACATTTTTACAGAGTATTTCTAGTTTATTTCTGTCTTATTTCTTGTTGGGGTGGGGATACATAATTAGTTGACTTCATGAAACTTTGGGGTTAAAAATATACAGCAATTTCAGTACTTAAAATATAGGGTAATTAGGGCTGGAGAGATGGCTCAGAGGTTAAGAGCACTGCCTGCTCTTCCAGAGCTCCTGAGTTAAATTCCCAGCAACCACATGGTGGCTCACAACCATCTGTAATGGGGTCTGGTGCCCTCTTCTGGCCTGCAGGCATACACACAGACAGAATATTGTATACATAATAAATAAATATTTTTAAAAAATAAAAATATATAGGGTAATTTAAATATTTAATTTGGAAGGTATACAAGGACTGAAAGTGTTCCTTTTTGTGGTGTCTGTGGGACTTCTTCCTACCTGTGTTCCTACTCCTGATTCTGCTTTCTTCCCTTCCACCCTCTCACCTTCCTTCTTCTCCTCCTTCCTCTGTTTCTCCTCTTTACCTAAGGAAGTCTATATTTCTGCCTGAAGATCTCTCCGTGGAACTGCAGTTGAGTTGGGCCCCTTACACATTTCAGATATTTCACTGTTCATATCTTATTTTCATTGTTTACATTAAGATATTTGATATAGCTCTCAGGAGCTATATCACACAGGAATACTTTTTTATTTTTCTATACACAGGAATTCTTTTTATTTGTCTCCTTTCAAATTTTTCTCTTTTGTCCTCATCTTTGGATTTCTGTAATTTGAAAATAATACATCTAAGGCTTTGTCTTTTTATTTGTTTGGTTGGTTATTTTATACCATTTGAGACTTTCTGACCTTCTTGGGTCTATGGGTTTGTGAGTGTCATTAATTTTGAAAGTTTCAGGGTATTTTGAGATTTTTAACATTGTGCTCTATTGTTTCGTTCTTCTCTTCCTGGCATTCAATTTGCATGTAAGGTATGTCTGTTGATATTGTCCCCACAGTTCCTAGATATCGCGCTTTGTTTTCTATTTCATTGCTGGAATTGTCAATTCAACCTATATTCAGGTTTGCTCATACTATTTTTGAGAATACCTATATTGATTGATATGAGCTGCAAAGAGTGATATTTTACCTCTGTAACTACGCACTGTGCTGATAACATTTCCTCTTCATCTTCCTTTAGCATTTTCTTGCAGCTTGCACTGTTCATCTGTTCCTTCACATCTTCTACTGTCCAAAGACTATAACAAAGCAGATATTCTTCTAAGTTCCTTCTGAAGAATACCGTTACCTTGTTGGGCAAGTGGCTTGGCAGCCTTGTGACATTTCCATTGTATAGTAGAGAAAAAGCTGCAACTGTCCCACACTCCTGAACTAAGAACTTTGAAGGATGTTACTTATGATGTTGAATGGCTTTTTATTTTAGTTACCAAGCTATTGCTTGGCAATTAAAGAAAAGAAACAGCAATATACAAGCTACCTTTGATCTAAACAACTTGTTTTAGTCAAATGCCCTTTACAAGAAAATTTTCTGAATTTATTTATATCATTGAAAGAATTTATTTATGACCCTTGAAAAACACATCTAATGGTGTGCAATGCTAACTGGAAGCAATTTTGGAATGCTCCCAGACTTTCATGGCAGAAATGATTTCTCCCAGTGTTGAAAGGATGTATTGTTTCATAAATACTTATCTTGGCTTATGGGAAAACAACATTGCACTGAATTTGTTCCTGATGTAAAGACACACTACAAATAAGTTAACAACTTAAATGCAGAAAATAAAAGGATGATACTCCCAAATACAATTAAAGAAAAATACTTTCAGACTAGAATTTTTGTGACTGGTTAGAACACTGATGTTTTCCAGTGCTTAACTCTTAAGATTGAAAGAAATTATGTTGAAAACTAAATAACCAAGTCAATTTAGCACAGGGAGAATTATCTTTTCCAGAGTGTTGCTAAGACAAGTGGGTGGTCCACAGACAAGGTAAAGAAATCCAAT
>JAQHUG010000101.1:4118722-4149252 GCA_028555095.1 Dicrostonyx torquatus | reverse complement strand
CAAAGCATCTGAACTAGTGGAGAATATAGTCAATCACTTCAACATAACACTATCCATTCACACAAAGCCCATGGAGAACAAAAAGGTAGAGGAAACGAAATGTTCATTCTCTCTCTCTTCTCCCCCCCATGATGTTTATGTTGTAAAGCTCTCAGCTAGTTAACCGCCTGCCCCAGTGCCATGCCTGTATACCTCCATGTTTCCCATTGAGGTGGTTGTGGACTCACCCCCCTGAAACTGTAAGCAAGCCCCCAATTAAATAATTTATTTCATAAGTTGCCTTGGTCTTGGTCGTGTATCTCATCCCAGCAGTAGAACAGTAACTAAAATATGTCCAATTGTTTTCCAGAGTCTTGGATATTTAGCTTCAGAATGAAGATTACACTCCAGCTATTTCCCTGGTTCTCCATCTTCTATGAATTTTATTGTGATTATTCCTTGAAAATGTGAGGACCAATTCCCATCATTATTATTAATCTTCATAAATCTATTTATTTTCTATTTGTCTATCTTTATTAGTAAGATTTTAGCTAAGGTAACATACATAGAAATCACCTTATAAAAAAGAATTTACACTCACAATTTTGGTCGATGACCATTTATTAACTCCCTTTGGTCCTTTGGTGGCCCAGATTCCATAGAAGAATTCAAGAGAAGAGACAATGTGTTATTTTATGTCAACTAGATAGTGAAAGACAAATGCACCGATTACTCACAATGCCCTTCAAAGAAATGTCCCCAGTGACCTTAAATAGAACCAATTGAGAACCAATTATCAAACTTTAACAAATTGCACATTTGAAATCATTCCAGATTTAAACTGTACCACTGTTTCTTTATCCCTATCTATCTCTCTGTCTCTCTACCTTCTATCACCTATTTCCTATTGGTTCTTTCTCTTTGTTGAATTCTGATACATTTTTACATCCACACTATATTAACAAAAAACAGAACTTAGCGATAGAAAAGCAACTAATCAAATTAAACACAGGCAGGGAATTTTGGTGTATATTTTTCCAGACGAAAAAAACTGTCAAATATGATCCATAACCAGACACCACTTTTAGACACATCAGTATCATTATAATTTAAAATAAGGTTCATGAGAAGTTAAGAAAGATTTAAAAAAAAAGTTGTAATTCTCATATAGTGTGCATGGAGATATAAAATATTGTGACCACTTTGGAAAACAATTTGATAATTTTCAGAGTTAAGTATCAGTTCTAACACTTTATGTAGCAAATTTGCTTCTAGGTTTACAATGAAAAGAAATGGACACAAAGTCACATAACCTGTACACTATTCACCCTAGCATTCCTTAGACCACAAGTTCTAAGGAATTCCCATGTTCTTTCACAAGATTAATTAGTAAATAAAATTTCACTCAATGGAATGCTATTTGGTAACACAGAGATGTGAAACACTGTTCCACGAGTATCTTAATATTTCTTAAAGGCTGTAGCTGGAGAGATGTCTCGGTGGTTAAGAGCTGTTCTTCCTAAATTCAGAGTTCAGCATCCTTATCAGGAGGCTCACAACTGCCTGTAAAACTCTGGGAAGTCAATGCCCTCTTCTGGCCTTGATAGGCACACTCACACATGCACACTCAAATACACACACGGAGACACATAAATTAATAATGATTGAGTAAATCTACAAAATATCTTAAGTCAAAGTGTGTTATCATGAGAACCATAATACTTTGTGACTTCATTTACATTAAGTGTCTGGAATAATTGCTACCAGAGGACAAAGAGCAGCTTGGTTCCAGCTGTAGCATTACTGGGAAGGGATAGTGGTTTTGGCTAATGGGTGTGGGGCTTCTTTTTGCAATGGCAAAAGTGTTCTGAAAGTCATAGTCATGATGAATGAACAACTCCATGAAAACAGTAATGGCCAAGTGTGCTAATAATTATTTACTTTAAATTTAAATCATCTGCTTTTATGAAGACAATAATCTAGGGGCAGGGTCCTGTGAGCCTTCCTGGTTGCCACACTTTTTAAAAAGTAAATTTTCCCTACCTACTCCCTGGATCCTTTGGCATCTGAATTCTGTATAATATGTCTTGGGCAGAATGACATGCTTATGCTGTCAGTGTTAGGTCTCTGTGGGTTTTACATAGGGCTTCTCCTCATGGTTTTGTATATGATGATTTCAGCAATGGTTTTTCTTCTCATTTCTCCCAGGGCTCCCAGCCAGTCATCTTTCTCAACTATGCTGTAGCTTTCTCTTTTCTCCATATATCCAAATGCCTTGGCTCTGCCTCTTTCTCTTGCTGCCCATGTGTAGGCAAACCAAGTTAGAGACTGCCTCAATAGAATTGGTTTTTCTGAAGCGTGGTTTTCTGAAGCATACAGTACAATTACCAAATCGTCACTTTGAGGATGTCCCAGTGCCAGCAGCTGCTCAAACAGAACATGCTTCAAACCTCAGTCCTCCCCTATGGTGCTCAGTAACCCTGTTCCAATCACTTCCACCGCAGATACTGTTTAGTAAGCCATCCTGTGCTTCCGCCATCCATGCCCCCTCAGGGTCTGCCTGAATCTTTCTCTCCTCTTCAGCCCCACCTTGCTCCCTACTGGACTCCTTCTATCACTCCTAACTGAAACAATAGAATAAAAATCCCAATGTAGAATGTTTTGCCGAAGATATAAAGGGTGTTTCCCCAGAGGAAAATTTTGGTGGTAAAAGTAGGAATCTGAATTTTTAAAAACCCTAAGGGGAAGGATAAAATTAGGAGAAAGAACTATGAATTCTCATTTTGGAGAAATGAATTTTTAAGAGTGCTTTTTAGTTCAAATATTGGCAGATTCTGTGCTTTATTTTCGGGCGCATGTCAGTCTCATGCACACCTAGTCCTCGTCCGAATCTTCTCTATTTCATGGTGTGAATGCTCGGTTTCAAAATCACCCATCTCTTCCTCACTATCATGATTAACTCTGTCATATTAGAATAATGGTTTCCTAAAGGAATTCTCCTGGCTGCAGTTTCTTACCTGTCATTTAAAGTTTGAAAATCTCATTCTTAAAAGCAGAGATAGTGTTTTTCACCTATTAGAACAGAACCGGAAAAAGGCAGACGCTGTGCAAAAGTTGAGGGAAAGCTCTCTACCGATGGGGGCAATTCGAATGGAGCTGAGTGTTTGAAGACCCCATAGTGCTTTGAGGGAAAGCTCTCTACCAATGGGGGCAATTCGAATGGAGCTGAGTGTTTGAAGACCCCATAGGGCTTTTCATGCCCTACAGAATTGCTTGTACATTGAAGCAAATGTGTCCATTGCTTCATTTTTTTTCCTACGAGGGGAAATTTTAAAGCCTACTTAAGTGGGTTCAAGAAAACATTTAAATTATGGTGCATCTATGTCCTCCAGCATAGATGGTAAGTAGTTAATTTAGAATTGCTTCAAATTCTAAACATTTTTCTAGACAAACATGTAAATAAACACTTGTTTCATTTATTAAAAATTTTCAAATGTTTACTTTTATTTTGGTGTGTATTTGTATGTGTATATTTGTGTGTGTATATGTATGTGTTCATGTGTGCATGTGTATGTGTGGGGGAGGTACTGGAAAAGGCCATAAGAAGGTGTTGGAACTGGTATTTCAAGTAGTTGCGGGCCAAGAGACATGGTAGTTGAGAACTTAACTCCTTTCCTACTGAAAGGGCAGCACACGCTCTGAACTGCTGAGCCATCTCTCCAACCCCAACATTTATTTTATTTTTAGCCTTTTCTTTAAAAATTACAATATAATTACATCATCCTCCCTTCCTTTTCCCTCCTCCAACCCCTCTCATATCCCTTCCTTGCAACCCATCCAGGTGTGCAACTCATTACCTTTCAAATTCATAGCCTCATTTTTTGATATTATTGTTACACACACACACTATATTTACTTATATAGTGATATGTTTTTATAAAAACATATAGAAACATATCACTATATAAATAAAACCTGGTGAGTCAGTTTAGTGGTGTTTGTGTATATATAACTTCAGGACTGACCACTTTGTATTGGAAAACCCGTTAGGGGACTCATCCCTGAGACAGTAACTCTCCCTCTCTCAGCAGTCAGTAGTAGCCTGTTGGCCTTGGTCTAGGTGCAGGACCTTCTGAGATTTCCCCTTCCGATGAGCACATCTGTTGGTATTGTCATTGTTCCAGCCTCGCTTAGACAGCTATATTGTTGCTGTACCATGGATGTAGTTTCCCTGTCCTTCCTAGAAAAGTTTGTATCAAAGAAGCTTCTCTTGGCAGCAAATGAAGATCATTATAGAAAAACCACAAACGCAGAGGTCCAATTGTTATGGGGAACTCAGTTCCAGCAAATGCATCTACAATAAAACCCCTACACATAATGCTGAGGGATCATCTCAAAGGGGGGATTGGAAAAATTATAAGACCCAGAGGACCAGAAAGTTCAACATTTATCTTTCAAATGCGAAATATAATTGGAAAGATTTTAATGACTTGATAGTCTCAAAAGCATTTTATAATTATATATGCAGTTCCTATAGTGTTCTTCAAATTGCACTTGCATATTGCATATAGCACTAGAGCACTCATTTTCAGACAAGGATCACAAGATGCTCATGGTTCCTCAGCTCTGGGCTTCAGTACTAACACAAGCACCACTTATTTTTAAGCTCTTCCCCAGATTTCCTCACAGCAGCTTATTGAAATCCATGAAAACAGCCATACTATATTAAGTGAGACGACTACTCACTGCTCATGCTTTGCCCACCAGGTAAAATCCTGGGACCATCAGGGCAGATCCCTTCCTGTTACTCTGACGCAGCAAAACTAGCAGCTAAGATCAACATCCCGCACAGACAGAGGTCACTCAGCTGCCTCTGCAGGCCCGGCTGCTCCGGGTAGCCGGGTAGCCTCTTGCAGAACAGTTACCTGCCTTTCCTAGTGTGTGTTCCTATGTGAAATCCTCTGCTGTTACAGAGGAGCTGTACACAAATCAGCTATGTGGCACACACCTCACTGTTTCCCAGGACTCAACATCTCAGAGCGGTTGCTATAGGCTAGTGCTACTCGGATATTCATGCCAACTTCACCATTTACTGCGTGATATCCTATTAAGCAAAATCTCTCTGAGCCTCTGCTTATTTACCTCTGTTTATTATAACATAAAGATCACAATATTCCTTATGTCTCAGAAACAACAGACCATGCCATGTCTGTCTCAGCAGCCGGCTCATAGGAAAATCTCTCGTTTCGAATCATTCATATTTTATTAAAGTTTTTTTTTGTGGAAATGTGACAGTAGGTACTTGGGTCTCTTTCCCATATGCCACCACACTACAGAATCAGGTACCACTTTTCTCATCCTTACAAAGAAAGTCCTAAGGCAGTGTTTCAAGTCCATGTGGAAAGGTAACCTTTAGGTAATGGCTTAACATTGCAACCGACCTAAGTTTTAGGGATTCCATCCTCATCAATGAAATTAGTGCTGCCCTTTCTACCATGTGAAGACTCTGAAGAGGTCACCTCTGGGGAATACTTGATTGTCCCTCCAAGTCTACTGGCATCTTGATCTTGAATTTCATGGCTTCCAGAATCATTTGCTATACACATATCTGTTGTCTATAAATGGTCCAATCTAAGCCTGAAAGAAAGGAGACAGGGAGCTGATTCTCAAATGGGGTGGAGGGGGGCCTGCAATATCCACAGGTGATTTTAATTCAGGCAACAGGCGTAGAAGGGAGGAGGCTTTTGGCATCTGGTGATTAGAATCCAGGGATGCTGCTAAGCATTTCACACTGCACAGGGGCAGTTCTGCCAAGCAAGGAGTTAACCTGCACAGAAGTGCTAAAGTCAAACATTTGGGCATAAAGGATCTGTCTTCACCAGGATAAAAACAAGCTTGCTTGATTCACTTTCAGGCCCTTGCTGTTTATCGATTTCTTCGATTACTGCAAATGTCTCACTTTTTTCTTTTCTTTTTTTTTCTGTGAAATGAATCTGCTTATTTTGGTAAAGAAGTGGTGTGTTATATGTAAATCCAATAAAATGTATGCCAATCACTGCGAATGACAACCTCAACTCATTTCCTACTGCTTCATCAGTCAATATCCATTCACTTATTCTTACAATTAGGAGACCTCATGGCTAAGTTTTATGTAGCAGCCAGAACTGTGTCACAAACATAAATGAGGTTTGTGATAATCCTGATAGTGGCCTTTCAGCACCTGAAATAGTCAAAGGACTGAGAGCAGAATGCTGGCAATCAATCAATGCATATTTAAGCATTTATTGAACTCCGCTAATGAACTCTAGTCTATGTCAGATGTTAGGGGGAAAGAAAAGCCTGCCTTATATGTCTTTTACATCCCCTGAGGAGTGTTTAGTCAAGTTCAGGGGGGAAAAGTGATATTTAAAGATTCAAATAGATGTTATACTTTGAGTCCCTAAGAGCTCGCTGTGGAGGACAGTTAAATGGCAGATGATGTCTCATATGGTAATTTGATAAAATGATAAAAGAATTATTATTAAGAACTATTTTTACAATTTTATAATACAATCATGTGACAGACTCACTGTGAAATGAAGGCAGGCAATCCTTTTTTAAGCTATTTAAATTTCTAAAAATAATTTCAGATAGGCTAGGAAGATGGCCCAGTCAGTAAAGCATGAGGATGTGATACATCAGCCCCTGTGGGAAAAGGCAGGCATGGAAGGACTAGCTCACAATCCTCGCTCTAGGTATGTAGAGACGGTCAGTCCCGCTGCGTCAGTGAGCTCCAGGTTCAGTGATACCCTGTCCCAAAGGACAAAATTGAGAGAGGGAGAAAGACATCTGATGTTTACCTCAGGTCTCCACACACCATACATAAATAAATGACTGTAGCAGAGCGATTTGATTTCCTGAGGGTGGATGAGAACCCTCTGACTCATGGCCTCTGTAGTCCAAGGAGCGTCGTAGAGCTCGCAGTGAAGCTGATAAATCCCCAGAGCGTCGAAAGCCAGCCCTTTGTATGCTTAAGCTACTTTCGTTTTCAGATTTTAAACATCTATAACCCTCAAATATAATTTTTAATTCTGAGGGACAAGGGAACTATTTCTTGGTTGATTGCATTAAATCAACTAGGCTTCCTATTCAGGCATAGATTTGACTAGTTATTCACAACAGACTATTTCCTGAGAAACAAAAAGCCTTGTCAAATAAAGACTGTGTGTTTTCCAGAAAGTCTGCAAACAACGGAGAGGTTAGGGGTGCCCTGAAGTTTTTCCCTGGGTGCAATAAGGGAGTACCTGGTTCTGAGACAGCTCAGGCTATAGCTGTGTGCTCTGAGGGGGACAGTCGACATGTCTTTACCGTCAGGGTGGCAATTTCCTTCACAATTGCATGCACATGGAGAAGAAAATAAACTCCAAATTACATTGTGAACTCCGGAGATTAGTGCATCATTTCATGGACAGTTGAACCTCTGGCCCATATAAATGCTTCCATAACAAAGCAAGAAGCATCATTACACCATCTCCTGGCTCTCCCTGGACTTTGCATTAGGGCGTTGCCACCTGACTTCCATTACCGAGGACGGGAGTCGGGGTGGGGGATGAAAACACAAACCAGGCTTTGAAAATTTAGGGAAACATCTGTGTCTGTCCTTAAACACACATCCGTGTACTCCGTGGTAGCCATGGAGTCTAAGATGCATCACCCGCTCTGACCCTTTCAGTAGTGGGGTTATGTACGAATTGTACCTGTGAAGGCAGGTATACAAGCAGAATGTGTGTCAGGAGAGACCGCTTTCAGCCTTTGGGGGAGGGTTTAAAATTCTTTATGACTCCAAGTCAACCTTTGAATTCTCAGATCGAAGCAGAAACTCGGATTATGACTTCCTGCGTTGCTGAAATAGTGAATTAAGGCGCTTCTGAGAGTTTGTATGGGCAAAGTGCAGAAAGTCTTTGAACTTTGGACGTCTGATCAGGCTGAAAGATTTCTTCCAGTCTCTTAGCTGTCTCCCCGTCTGACCCCTGTGCTCAGTACTCCTTCGGTCATACCCTTCACTTTAGTATCAAAGTTAAATTGGGGACATGGTTTCGTATTTTCACTGTTCCCAGAACACTCACAGTAAAAACTTGCAGAGTTTTGGCACTTATGAGATATTTTCCCCAAATTCCTCCTGCCCTACTTTTCTTCCATACCTGTGTTCAATCTATTCTCTTTACATGGAAATTTAAGTCTGATTGGTACATTAAAAAGTAAAAATACTTAATAATGTTTACACATTTGAATCAGTTTCTCAGTGTACAATTGTAAAACAAGAGTGAGGGAAGTGAAGCCTAGTGCAAAGCCAAAATGGAAAGGACTACCAGAGCCAAACCCCTGGCAGGTGATTTGGGTCTGAGGTGTTCAGTCCTTTACCATTTCCAGGCCTCTGCCAATCTTATCTCTCCATTACTGCCCACTTTCTCAGTGAATGCTCAGACAGAAGCTTGGTGTCTGCATGTAGCACTCACTTACCAGTGAGATGCCTCAAGCTCACAACCCAAACTGTTTCCCTGCAGTTCATATTCATTGTTTGTAACCAGACCAGGGTGGGGGAGGGGTTATGATTGGATTTGAACATGATGAACCAGTTACCATTGATTTAGCCTAGAAGACCTGGGTTGATCTTTAGGCTCCCAAAGAAGAGTATCCCATAGGCTCAGAACTGACTGATTTAACATGTCCAAAAAACATGTGTAAATCTCAGAATACTAGTGGCTATTATGAAAGCAAGATGGGAAAATTATGTTTCCAGTGACTTACAAAGATCAATCAATAGTCAGAACAAGCTTAAAACTTCATTCAACTTTAGAGGACCTGAAATCTCAATGAGCAAAATAGAAATACCTTCAAGATCTGCTATCTTAGGTATGAGTCATGATGTTGTTTGTCAAAACATTGTCTAGAAACCCTGGAAGACGAGTGTGTCACGAAAGAAGATGCATAAAAGCTGGCCTCATATTAATAATGTTTAAAATACCATCGCATCTATGTTTATCCTGCAGTGAGGACCACTTCCATTCCATGGTGTACTTTATTTTTCTTTGAACTGTTCTTTCATTTGCCTTCTCTTCATATTTCAGCTGGAACTGTTTCAGAACAGTTCAATTCCACGACATATTCATGACTCTGAGAACCTAGGAACATCCGGAACACTCACCAAATACATCTCCTGGTTCTCATATGGGCTCAGAACATTGAATGACATTGTAATGCCATGGATTTTGTATGCCAGCCATTGCACTAGCCCCTGGGTAAAGCCCTAGATGAGCTATGATATGTAGCCCTCCTCCCATGATCTTGAACAGCCAGGAGTCTGCCTCTAGGAATCTGATACCACCCTGCTGACCCTCCTCTCCAGCCCTTTTTAGTGATGGGGCTGAAAGTGAATACTTCTATTAAAGCCAACATACTCTTTTCACATTAGGAGGAGTTTTATTCTATATTAAAACTATTACTGTCATCCAAATGATAGAATCACAATTCAGACGTGGGCTCAGATGCCCAGAAAATGGACCTCATGGTTTCTTTCATGCTGCTAAGCCATCGATAACATTTATTTTTAAGACATAAGAATACCGGGAGAATGGATAACTGTGGTTCCACAAACAGTGGTGAAGAAGGACCAATTATCAGTCACCAACAGACTCAGATAATTAAGTATTCTTATGAAAACTATCTATAAAAATATGAATTTGTATGCTATTTTTAATGTAAGTATAAAATACTTGAATAAGTCAAGTATTAAGTACTTGACTTAGATTTCACTGAAATATTGTCTTTTCAGTTGGCAGTCACTGAAAACATTTATGGTTAAAAGGCTCATTGGCCAGAGCCCTTATCAAATTGAGGCACGTGCTCCTTATCAGACTGGAGACAGTGCATCTGAGTTGTTTTGATCCACTTTTCCCTTCCCTGGTAATACAAAGGAAACACTACACTTGTTTCTGTCAGGGATGATGCTCTGAGGTGCAGGGAAAATGAGACCCTAGACCTTCTGTTTGTCTTCCAAGAATAATTCCCTAATGAAACTTCAGAAAACCATCAATGATTATGATCTGAACCTAGCTATTAAAATACGACTTGGCCAAACAGGGTAGCAAATAATGCGTATCAATACTAAATAAAGCCACTTTTCTGTTGTTCTCATTTTTTGTTATAGTCTTTGTTGACTGCAATTACTGGGCAATCTCTATGGAACTGCGCAAAGAAGGCTAGCCAGAAGTGATGGTGTTGATGACTGTGAATGCCAGTGATGAAAACTCATGAGCCTAGAGAGAAATTTTAGAGTGTGTTGATCCCTGAGATTCAGCCTGGCACAAAATGGCACTTAACCCTGCAATATTCACAGTGTCTCTCACAATCTTATGAAGAGGCTGCATCATTCCCGTGCCCTAAGATGTTCCTGATGCAAAAGTTTTTCTCTTCTTTATCTTTGTCTGATGTGATTCCTCTCTTCCTTAGTTTGCTTCTGTGCAGAATAACTATAATCCACTGCTAAATTAATATCCTTTCAAAACTGGGAGAACAAAATCACTACATTCCTGTGTTTTATCTTCTGGGGGACAGCCTTGACTACTTTGTGACTAACTCTTATGTATGTGTTCCAAATGACAATAGAAGGATCATATGATTGCACTGAAGAGACTGGCATATGTGGCCCTTCCTAGCATGAGTTGGATATGCATGGGCTCCATGAGGAGCTCCTTGGTGAACGAGGCACATTTCCAACTGGAGTTGAATTAAGGATGAGACATCCATGATGGTTAGTCAGCAGTCTGCCGATGGTTTCTTTTATGATCTATCAAGCTAAATAGCCGACCCATTCGATTGAAACTCCTAATGTGCAGCAGATCTGTAACTAAACTAATTAACATTTTATCCTCATATGAAGAACACATTTACTCTGTTTATATGGGATTATATTTATAAGATTTCCTACAAACCATCTGTGTGGTCTCTTGTAAAGCTTCATCTTTCTTGGAGCATATTTCCTTAGCAGAAAAAAAAATACAAAACTGTTGTTGGTAAAGACATTTATTCACCACTAAAGAATCCCTTTCCAATCTAGAAACAAAAAGAGGCTCAGTGTGTTGTCAACTAACACTTGCTACCTGGGAAAAGATTGATTTTTGTTTGCAAACCGTATGCTTAATATCAAAATCATGTTTAGAACCTTTCACTCATGATTGCAGATTGATACAGTCCTCCCTGGAAACTGTATTTATCTTTTCCAGTGCTCATCAAGCACTAAACACCTAACCAGGTTGCAAGAAGAATCTTTAATTCCATCATTTCATTCTGGTAATTGCTTTTTCCTCCTTATGTTTAACCAGAGTAAATGAACTATAATTTGAAATTTCTCTTGATATGCCTATCAGATGTTCCAGAAAACTCAGCAAGGTGAGGCAGAATGGAAAAGGCAGTCAAAGTAAAAATCTTTTTATTTTTTTCTGAAAATGGAAAAGAGACGGTGTTTCATGCATGGACCAAAGTGGTTATTATAAAGATGTCTTGAATCCTTTAAATAGCATCAACTCCAAATAAGCGCAACTCCAAATAAGAGGTCCCCCTCCCCCAGCCAAAATGACTCCATCGGTCACGGGTAGATTGAAGTGCAAAGTGCAAATTCCTCTAAACAAGAGGGCCTACCTCTGAACTCTCACCTTCTCTTGCCACATGAAGGTATCAGTCTTTCATGCCTACCTGACAATTTTTCAAGAAAAATACACAACTCTGGTAGTCTTCGAGTCATTTTCATACTTTTAAATGTTGACTTCGCAGTCTGCTGTTACTACAATGCCATCTTACTGACTTGAAGTGCACATACAAAGCTCAGCCCTGGGGTGGTCT
Source organism: Dicrostonyx torquatus (assembly GCA_028555095.1). Taxonomy (NCBI): domain Eukaryota; kingdom Metazoa; phylum Chordata; class Mammalia; order Rodentia; family Cricetidae; genus Dicrostonyx; species Dicrostonyx torquatus. Next base: position 4,137,396 of record JAQHUG010000101.1, on the reverse strand, counting down.
CAGTTTAGAATTCCTTAGATTTTGTTGCCAGTCACTATCACCAACAATGGAATTACCTTGCAAAGTAACTTTTCATCTTTAGGAACTAACCTTTCGGGCCTTGTGTAAATTTAGCTGTTATCACTGGGGATTGTGGGAAACGTGGCACAGCTGAGCTCCTACCACTGTTTAGTGTTGAGGCTTCCAGTCACGGTGCCAGGGATGAGTGCACACTCACTACTGTGCTGTGAGGGCTCAGTATGATGTGAAGTGCCACACAACCCTTCAATCTTCTGATGCTGTTAGCACCCCCAGCAGGGACTGTGATTTCAGGAGCAGCATGCTTATTAAACAGCGGCATCTTGAGCCCCCTGGAAATTGTCAGGTACTACGCGGTACACGGATGGTTAAAACAGATGTTGTTTCTGCCACCCTGGGGTCTTATTTCCAGAAAAGAAGACAAACTAGACAATAAGCAACTGTGCAATTCAAATCAAGATAAATGCCTTGGCGTGCCTAAAGTGATGTCACCTAAGAACACATGAGTAGTTCCTTGCAGAGAGAGGTAAACTAACACTTATTGAGCATACATACAACGGGTACTGACCCTAGCACATTACACAGACCAGCTCATGTAAACCTTAAGCCGATTTTCAGGAATATGCCATTCCTATTCCTCATTTTAAAGTGACTCATTTCGGGCACAAAAACAGTCGAGTTATTTGCTGAAGGTTATGTAGGCAGCAAGTGATAAACCTGGGCTCTGGGTCCAGTCATTTACGCTGCTCCTTTCAGCAAAGCACATGGGTTCTCTGCAGACTCTATTGCAGATTTCTCAGCCAAGTTTATGAAAGGGAAATTATATTTGGATGTATGTGTCGGGGAGAAATGTGATGGGATGAAAGAATCTTGGGTCCAATAATTGGTACAATTATACAGCTGTCTTCTGATCTGCAGGGAGCCAATTTGAGGCCACCATTACAAGATGGCGCCAGGTTCCTGCAGTTCCAAAGAAAACAACTCCATACTAGGCAAGGCTCTAGGCGGAGCCTCTCGCATGTGCAGTGACGCATGGTGATCATAGCCAATCCCGTGGCTGGGGGCGTCGCAAGATAAGCAAGTAGCCAATCCAGGCACGACCCGTGTCCTTATTCCCTATATAAGCAGCTGCCATTTAGTCCTCGCTCTCTTTGCTTCCTGCTCTCCCTTCAATCAAGAGACTCCAATAAAGGCATGATTTGAGAAGAATCCTCGACTGGTAGTCGTTCTTCCCTGCTGGTCAGGGGGTTCACCGCAACTGGTGCCCGAAACCCAGGATGCTGGGACATCTTTCAGACACCGAGCGAGGAGCGGCAGAGGATTCAGAACTAGACACACGGAGTGGCGGTACCGGTAAGCAAATCCCCATTATGCTAATTGCTGGAGTGAGTCCTGGTGTCTTTGAGCTTCCTTAAACAACAAAACCGAAAGTAAGCCTGCTGTAGATAAGACAACCTTAGGTTCGGGTCGGTTTTAAGTCCACTGTAGATAACATGGCCCTCTGTTACCCATTCATCCATCATGGGTAATTCTCAGGGTGAGGGTCCCGGTGCTGGGGACCTGATTAGTCCCTTGCAGGCCTTGTTGAGACAGCGGGGCCTAAAGATCTCGCGAAGCACCATTGATATGGTCGTGAAAGACATCTACCACAATGCACCCTGGTTCGCAGCCTCAGGTGATTTTACTCTCCCCTGTTGGGAAAAGCTTGGCCACGACTTAGAAAAGGCAAAACAGAAAGATAGGCTTAGGCGTGGCACTATGCCGTTTTGGCGACTTGTTAAGAATTGCCTTCGTGACAGCAACAATTTGGACATTATAAGGAAGGGAAGAGAGGCCTTGATGACACACCAGGATAGTCTTTCAGAATCAGAATCCAAGGAAGGGGACTTGGATAGGCCTAAGAAGAAAAAGCAAAAGGATAAATCAAAAGATCAAAAGGAAAAGGATAAATCAAAAGATTTAAAGGTAAAGGGGGCTGGAGAGATGGCTCAGAGGTTAAGAGCATTGCCTGCTCTTCCAAAGGTCCTGAGTTCAATTCCCGGCAACCACATGGTGGCTCACAACCATCTGTAATGGGGTCTGGTGCCCTCTTCTGGCATGCGGGCATACACACAGACAGAATATTGTATACATAATAAATAAATAAATATTTTTAAAAAAGATTTAAAGGTAAAGCCCAAGGAGACAGGCCTAAGAGTGCCGATGGGCAAACAGGAACAGGAAAAGGAGTGGGTATATCCTGTCCCTGAGGACTTTGCAGACTTAGACTTGTCAGATGATGAGTTGAGTCCGCTGGAGGAGGAGGAGTTGGAGGAAGAAGCTGCAGGGTATGAGGAGGAGCGGTATGGACTGCCCCCGGGGTATGGCGGCCCTGGCACCCATTTGAGGGCTGTACAGCCAATAGCAAAAGTTCCACCCTTGGCCCCGCCCTCTTATCTTCAGGCGCAGGGTTCTGCTCGTGACTGTCATCTCATAACCAGTAACACTTGGGCCCGCCTTGCCTCAGCATTTCCGGTGCTGGAGGATGCGGCCACACAGCAGAGACAGTATGAGCCTGTCCCCTATCGACAACTGAAGGACCTTGTGAGTGCTGCTCGGGACTTTGGTGCCACTGCAGAATATACCATTGCTCTGCTGAGGCACATTTCTACTCAGGCACTGACACCTACTGATTGGACAGAAATTGCTAGGGCATGTTTATCTCGAGGACAGTTTCTTGAGTTTAAGTCTCTAGCTATGGACAAACCCCAGATTCAAGCCAGGCTTAATGCCCAGAATGGTCATCCTGAGTGGACCGCGGACATGTTATTGGGCCTGGGACAATTTGCAGGGAACCAATTAGGATTTCCAGTTGAAGAACACCAACAGATCAATGATATTCATTACCTAGCTTGGAAATAGTTGCCTAATAAAGGGGAAATGACAGGCAACTTGACTAAGATAATTCAGGGGCCAACAGAGCCCTTTGGAGACTTTGTGGCTAGGATGATGGAAGTAACAGATAAAATTTTTAGGAACTCTGACATAACCATGCCCAACTGGAGGTTTTGGCTGCTACTATGGATAATTGGGCTATTTTGCTTTGTGCTTTTTTGAATGTTATTGATAATCACTTTCCTAAGCATCCAATTTTGAGTTTTGTGGAAAAGTATTTGGTGTATTTTCCACGTGTTACCTCCCCTATGCCCATATCGGGAGCAGTAACCATATTTACTGATGGCTCAAAAACAGGTCCAGGGGCCATGGTGGTGGGGAATCAGCCACCGGTAGTATTTAATTTTCAACCCGATACCCGTCAGGCTACCGAATGCTTGGTGGTGTTAGAGGTCTTTAAGAAATTTTCTGAGCCCTTTAATTTTTATTCGGACTCCCAATATGTTGTTAATGCGGTGTCCTTTCTTGAAGTAGCCACTTCCATTCGCCAATCGAGTCCAGTTTCCAATATTTTGGCACAAATTCAACAGTGTATATTTCAAAGAATTAACCCATTTTATATTGGTCATATTAGAGCACACACTTTGCTGCCTGGCCCCATGTATGAAGCTGATGCAAGGGCTGATAAGGCAACCAGAGCTATGGCCTTGGTTGCTGCAGACCCAGTGGAGCTTGCTCGTGAGTTCCACAGACTTTATCATGTACCTGCTGACACCCTTCGTAGAAAATTTGCCCTGTCCAGAAGCAATGCGAGAGATATTGTAAAAGCCTATTTCTCTTGTGTAACTTTTATTCATCCTCCCCACATAGGGGTTAACCCCCGAGGCCTGCGCCCAACTGATCTATGGCAGATGGATGTGACTCACATCCCGGAATTTGGGAGGTTAAGATATCTACATGTGTCTGTTGATACCTGTTCGGGCGCTGTACATGCCACCCCTTTGGCGGGGGAGAAGGTTATCCACGTTAAAACCCATTGCCTGGAAGCCTGGGCAGCCTGGGGTAAACCGTTACGTTTAAAAACGGATAATGGCCCAGCATATTCCTCCCACGGCTTTCGCTCCTTTTGTGCACAGCTTCAAGTGGAACATACCTTTGGCCTGCCGTATAATCCCCAAGGCCAGGGGATTGTTGAAAGGGCTAACAGAAGCCTTAAAGAAATCATACAGAAACAAAAAGGGGGAATAGCTGAAGCAGCATCCCCCAGGGATAGAATTGCCTTGGCACTTTTTACATTTAATTTTCTAGTTCTTGATGATCAAGGCCAAACAGCGGCTGATAGACATGCTAACCTGATCCCCGAAGACAAGGGAGTGTCTGTTATGTGGAAGGATGTGTTGGATAACAAATGGTATGGACCGGATCGAGTCATTGCAAGATCCAGGGGAGCTGTTTGTGTTTTCCCACAGAGTCAAGAAGTTCCTCATTGGGTACCGACACGGCTGACAAGAAGCCTGAGACCAGCAGCTGAAGATGAGGACCGCAACATGGATGTTGATCCTACCAATAGAAGCAACCCTACTAAACGCGAGTCCAATGACGCTATGGGCGGTAACGAGGGCCTGGCCCATGCTGATGCCTGTTCATGCTAACTCCTCCATATTCCCCACATTGTTTTCCACCTCCTGTGGTCTGGAGGCACCCTGTCTGCCTAACTCAGACGCCAAACAGGAGTTGTTTAATGCTACAAAGATAGCCCTAAATGGGACTATGTGTTTCTACCTTGTGGGAAAGGAACCCTGCATAAGGCTCTTACGCAAAAACTTGACCAATTGGATGGACCCCCTGATGCAGAGTAAAGTTGGGATAGGGCTCCTGAGCGTAGTATTAGCCCAGGTGACTCAGGATGCCACCTTAGGGTCAGGAGGGCCCAGTAATGCTACATCCATCAATACTACCACCTTGGCCATGAGAGTAGAGTCCATGGTACCATTGGGAGGTGCATCCACCCTTAAAAATGCCACTCGTTTTAGGACATCACCACACTGTGTTCCAGATTTTTCATTTCCACCCACATTTATGGCCTGCCAAGCTAAGACATGGGAAGAGGCACAGGTTGCCTATGGGTTCTCCCTGTCCCCATCTATGAGGAGATACTTTTACAANTTTTTTTTTTTGCTGTGAAATGAATCTGCTTATTTTGGTAAAGAAGTGGTGTGTTATATGTAAATCCAATAAAATGTATGCCAATCACTGCGAATGACAACCTCAACTCATTTCCTACTGCTTCATCAGTCAATATCCATTCACTTATTCTTACAATTAGGAGACCTCATGGCTAAGTTTTATGTAGCAGCCAGAACTGTGTCACAAACATAAATGAGGTTTGTGATAATCCTGATAGTGGCCTTTCAGCACCTGAAATAGTCAAAGGACTGAGAGCAGAATGCTGGCAATCAATCAATGCATATTTAAGCATTTATTGAACTCCGCTAATGAACTCTAGTCTATGTCAGATGTTAGGGGGAAAGAAAAGCCTGCCTTATATGTCTTTTACATCCCCTGAGGAGTGTTTAGTCAAGTTCAGGGGGGAAAAGTGATATTTAAAGATTCAAATAGATGTTATACTTTGAGTCCCTAAGAGCTCGCTGTGGAGGACAGTTAAATGGCAGATGATGTCTCATATGGTAATTTGATAAAATGATAAAAGAATTATTATTAAGAACTATTTTTACAATTTTATAATACAATCATGTGACAGACTCACTGTGAAATGAAGGCAGGCAATCCTTTTTTAAGCTATTTAAATTTCTAAAAATAATTTCAGATAGGCTAGGAAGATGGCCCAGTCAGTAAAGCATGAGGATGTGATACATCAGCCCCTGTGGGAAAAGGCAGGCATGGAAGGACTAGCTCACAATCCTCGCTCTAGGTATGTAGAGACGGTCAGTCCCGCTGTGTCGGTGAGCTCCAGGTTCAGTGATACCCTGTCCCAAAGGACAAAATTGAGAGAGGGAGAAAGACATCTGATGTTTACCTCAGGTCTCCACACACCATACATAAATAAATGACTGTAGCAGAGCGATTTGATTTCCTGAGGGTGGATGAGAACCCTCTGACTCATGGCCTCTGTAGTCCAAGGAGCGTCGTAGAGCTCGCAGTGAAGCTGATAAATCCCCAGAGCGTCGAAAGCCAGCCCTTTGTATGCTTAAGCTACTTTCGTTTTCAGATTTTAAACATCTATAACCCTCAAATATAATTTTTAATTCTGAGGGACAAGGGAACTATTTCTTGGTTGATTGCATTAAATCAACTAGGCTTCCTATTCAGGCATAGATTTGACTAGTTATTCACAACAGACTATTTCCTGAGAAACAAAAAGCCTTGTCAAATAAAGACTGTGTGTTTTCCAGAAAGTCTGCAAACAACGGAGAGGTTAGGGGTGCCCTGAAGTTTTTCCCTGGGTGCAATAAGGGAGTACCTGGTTCTGAGACAGCTCAGGCTATAGCTGTGTGCTCTGAGGGGGACAGTCGACATGTCTTTACCGTCAGGGTGGCAATTTCCTTCACAATTGCATGCACATGGAGAAGAAAATAAACTCCAAATTACATTGTGAACTCCGGAGATTAGTGCATCATTTCATGGACAGTTGAACCTCTGGCCCATATAAATGCTTCCATAACAAAGCAAGAAGCATCATTACACCATCTCCTGGCTCTCCCTGGACTTTGCATTAGGGCGTTGCCACCTGACTTCCATTACCGAGGACGGGAGTCGGGGTGGGGGATGAAAACACAAACCAGGCTTTGAAAATTTAGGGAAACATCTGTGTCTGTCCTTAAACACACATCCGTGTACTCCGTGGTAGCCATGGAGTCTAAGATGCATCACCCGCTCTGACCCTTTCAGTAGTGGGGTTATGTACGAATTGTACCTGTGAAGGCAGGTATACAAGCAGAATGTGTGTCAGGAGAGACCGCTTTCAGCCTTTGGGGGAGGGTTTAAAATTCTTTATGACTCCAAGTCAACCTTTGAATTCTCAGATCGAAGCAGAAACTCGGATTATGACTTCCTGCGTTGCTGAAATAGTGAATTAAGGCGCTTCTGAGAGTTTGTATGGGCAAAGTGCAGAAAGTCTTTGAACTTTGGACGTCTGATCAGGCTGAAAGATTTCTTCCAGTCTCTTAGCTGTCTCCCCGTCTGACCCCTGTGCTCAGTACTCCTTCGGTCATACCCTTCACTTTAGTATCAAAGTTAAATTGGGGACATGGTTTCGTATTTTCACTGTTCCCAGAACACTCACAGTAAAAACTTGCAGAGTTTTGGCACTTATGAGATATTTTCCCCAAATTCCTCCTGCCCTACTTTTCTTCCATACCTGTGTTCAATCTATTCTCTTTACATGGAAATTTAAGTCTGATTGGTACATTAAAAAGTAAAAATACTTAATAATGTTTACACATTTGAATCAGTTTCTCAGTGTACAATTGTAAAACAAGAGTGAGGGAAGTGAAGCCTAGTGCAAAGCCAAAATGGAAAGGACTACCAGAGCCAAACCCCTGGCAGGTGATTTGGGTCTGAGGTGTTCAGTCCTTTACCATTTCCAGGCCTCTGCCAATCTTATCTCTCCATTACTGCCCACTTTCTCAGTGAATGCTCAGACAGAAGCTTGGTGTCTGCATGTAGCACTCACTTACCAGTGAGATGCCTCAAGCTCACAACCCAAACTGTTTCCCTGCAGTTCATATTCATTGTTTGTAACCAGACCAGGGTGGGGGAGGGGTTATGATTGGATTTGAACATGATGAACCAGTTACCATTGATTTAGCCTAGAAGACCTGGGTTGATCTTTAGGCTCCCAAAGAAGAGTATCCCATAGGCTCAGAACTGACTGATTTAACATGTCCAAAAAACATGTGTAAATCTCAGAATACTAGTGGCTATTATGAAAGCAAGATGGGAAAATTATGTTTCCAGTGACTTACAAAGATCAATCAATAGTCAGAACAAGCTTAAAACTTCATTCAACTTTAGAGGACCTGAAATCTCAATGAGCAAAATAGAAATACCTTCAAGATCTGCTATCTTAGGTATGAGTCATGATGTTGTTTGTCAAAACATTGTCTAGAAACCCTGGAAGACGAGTGTGTCACGAAAGAAGATGCATAAAAGCTGGCCTCATATTAATAATGTTTAAAATACCATCGCATCTATGTTTATCCTGCAGTGAGGACCACTTCCATTCCATGGTGTACTTTATTTTTCTTTGAACTGTTCTTTCATTTGCCTTCTCTTCATATTTCAGCTGGAACTGTTTCAGAACAGTTCAATTCCACGACATATTCATGACTCTGAGAACCTAGGAACATCCGGAACACTCACCAAATACATCTCCTGGTTCTCATATGGGCTCAGAACATTGAATGACATTGTAATGCCATGGATTTTGTATGCCAGCCATTGCACTAGCCCCTGGGTAAAGCCCTAGATGAGCTATGATATGTAGCCCTCCTCCCATGATCTTGAACAGCCAGGAGTCTGCCTCTAGGAATCTGATACCACCCTGCTGACCCTCCTCTCCAGCCCTTTTTAGTGATGGGGCTGAAAGTGAATACTTCTATTAAAGCCAACATACTCTTTTCACATTAGGAGGAGTTTTATTCTATATTAAAACTATTACTGTCATCCAAATGATAGAATCACAATTCAGACGTGGGCTCAGATGCCCAGAAAATGGACCTCATGGTTTCTTTCATGCTGCTAAGCCATCGATAACATTTATTTTTAAGACATAAGAATACCGGGAGAATGGATAACTGTGGTTCCACAAACAGTGGTGAAGAAGGACCAATTATCAGTCACCAACAGACTCAGATAATTAAGTATTCTTATGAAAACTATCTATAAAAATATGAATTTGTATGCTATTTTTAATGTAAGTATAAAATACTTGAATAAGTCAAGTATTAAGTACTTGACTTAGATTTCACTGAAATATTGTCTTTTCAGTTGGCAGTCACTGAAAACATTTATGGTTAAAAGGCTCATTGGCCAGAGCCCTTATCAAATTGAGGCACGTGCTCCTTATCAGACTGGAGACAGTGCATCTGAGTTGTTTTGATCCACTTTTCCCTTCCCTGGTAATACAAAGGAAACACTACACTTGTTTCTGTCAGGGATGATGCTCTGAGGTGCAGGGAAAATGAGACCCTAGACCTTCTGTTTGTCTTCCAAGAATAATTCCCTAATGAAACTTCAGAAAACCATCAATGATTATGATCTGAACCTAGCTATTAAAATACGACTTGGCCAAACAGGGTAGCAAATAATGCGTATCAATACTAAATAAAGCCACTTTTCTGTTGTTCTCATTTTTTGTTATAGTCTTTGTTGACTGCAATTACTGGGCAATCTCTATGGAACTGCGCAAAGAAGGCTAGCCAGAAGTGATGGTGTTGATGACTGTGAATGCCAGTGATGAAAACTCATGAGCCTAGAGAGAAATTTTAGAGTGTGTTGATCCCTGAGATTCAGCCTGGCACAAAATGGCACTTAACCCTGCAATATTCACAGTGTCTCTCACAATCTTATGAAGAGGCTGCATCATTCCCGTGCCCTAAGATGTTCCTGATGCAAAAGTTTTTCTCTTCTTTATCTTTGTCTGATGTGATTCCTCTCTTCCTTAGTTTGCTTCTGTGCAGAATAACTATAATCCACTGCTAAATTAATATCCTTTCAAAACTGGGAGAACAAAATCACTACATTCCTGTGTTTTATCTTCTGGGGGACAGCCTTGACTACTTTGTGACTAACTCTTATGTATGTGTTCCAAATGACAATAGAAGGATCATATGATTGCACTGAAGAGACTGGCATATGTGGCCCTTCCTAGCATGAGTTGGATATGCATGGGCTCCATGAGGAGCTCCTTGGTGAACGAGGCACATTTCCAACTGGAGTTGAATTAAGGATGAGACATCCATGATGGTTAGTCAGCAGTCTGCCGATGGTTTCTTTTATGATCTATCAAGCTAAATAGCCGACCCATTCGATTGAAACTCCTAATGTGCAGCAGATCTGTAACTAAACTAATTAACATTTTATCCTCATATGAAGAACACATTTACTCTGTTTATATGGGATTATATTTATAAGATTTCCTACAAACCATCTGTGTGGTCTCTTGTAAAGCTTCATCTTTCTTGGAGCATATTTCCTTAGCAGAAAAAAAAATACAAAACTGTTGTTGGTAAAGACATTTATTCACCACTAAAGAATCCCTTTCCAATCTAGAAACAAAAAGAGGCTCAGTGTGTTGTCAACTAACACTTGCTACCTGGGAAAAGATTGATTTTTGTTTGCAAACCGTATGCTTAATATCAAAATCATGTTTAGAACCTTTCACTCATGATTGCAGATTGATACAGTCCTCCCTGGAAACTGTATTTATCTTTTCCAGTGCTCATCAAGCACTAAACACCTAACCAGGTTGCAAGAAGAATCTTTAATTCCATCATTTCATTCTGGTAATTGCTTTTTCCTCCTTATGTTTAACCAGAGTAAATGAACTATAATTTGAAATTTCTCTTGATATGCCTATCAGATGTTCCAGAAAACTCAGCAAGGTGAGGCAGAATGGAAAAGGCAGTCAAAGTAAAAATCTTTTTATTTTTTTCTGAAAATGGAAAAGAGACGGTGTTTCATGCATGGACCAAAGTGGTTATTATAAAGATGTCTTGAATCCTTTAAATAGCATCAACTCCAAATAAGCGCAACTCCAAATAAGAGGTCCCCCTCCCCCAGCCAAAATGACTCCATCGGTCACGGGTAGATTGAAGTGCAAAGTGCAAATTCCTCTAAACAAGAGGGCCTACCTCTGAACTCTCACCTTCTCTTGCCACATGAAGGTATCAGTCTTTCATGCCTACCTGACAATTTTTCAAGAAAAATACACAACTCTGGTAGTCTTCGAGTCATTTTCATACTTTTAAATGTTGACTTCGCAGTCTGCTGTTACTACAATGCCATCTTACTGACTTGAAGTGCACATACAAAGCTCAGCCCTGGGGTGGTCTCAGTTTAGAATTCCTTAGATTTTGTTGCCAGTCACTATCACCAACAATGGAATTACCTTGCAAAGTAACTTTTCATCTTTAGGAACTAACCTTTCGGGCCTTGTGTAAATTTAGCTGTTATCACTGGGGATTGTGGGAAACGTGGCACAGCTGAGCTCCTACCACTGTTTAGTGTTGAGGCTTCCAGTCACGGTGCCAGGGATGAGTGCACACTCACTACTGTGCTGTGAGGGCTCAGTATGATGTGAAGTGCCACACAACCCTTCAATCTTCTGATGCTGTTAGCACCCCCAGCAGGGACTGTGATTTCAGGAGCAGCATGCTTATTAAACAGCGGCATCTTGAGCCCCCTGGAAATTGTCAGGTACTACGCGGTACACGGATGGTTAAAACAGATGTTGTTTCTGCCACCCTGGGGTCTTATTTCCAGAAAAGAAGACAAACTAGACAATAAGCAACTGTGCAATTCAAATCAAGATAAATGCCTTGGCGTGCCTAAAGTGATGTCACCTAAGAACACATGAGTAGTTCCTTGCAGAGAGAGGTAAACTAACACTTATTGAGCATACATACAACGGGTACTGACCCTAGCACATTACACAGACCAGCTCATGTAAACCTTAAGCCGATTTTCAGGAATATGCCATTCCTATTCCTCATTTTAAAGTGACTCATTTCGGGCACAAAAACAGTCGAGTTATTTGCTGAAGGTTATGTAGGCAGCAAGTGATAAACCTGGGCTCTGGGTCCAGTCATTTACGCTGCTCCTTTCAGCAAAGCACATGGGTTCTCTGCAGACTCTATTGCAGATTTCTCAGCCAAGTTTATGAAAGGGAAATTATATTTGGATGTATGTGTCGGGGAGAAATGTGATGGGATGAAAGAATCTTGGGTCCAATAATTGGTACAATTATACAGCTGTCTTCTGATCTGCAGGGAGCCAATTTGAGGCCACCATTACAAGATGGCGCCAGGTTCCTGTAGCGCCAAAGAAAACAACTCCATACTAGGCAAGGCTCTAGGCGGAGCCTCTCGCATGTGCAGTGACGCATGGTGATCATAGCCAATCCCGTGGCTGGGGGCATTGCAAGATAAGCAAGTAGCCAATCTAGGCACGACCCATGTCCTTATTCCCTATATAAGCAGCTGCCATTTAGTCCTCGCTCTCTTTGCTTCCTGCTCTCCCTTCAATCAAGAGACTCCAATAAAGGCATGATTCGAGAAGAATCCTCAACTGGTGGTCGTTCTTCCCTGCTGGTCAGGGGGTTCGCCACACTGATCTATGATTCAAAATATGCATGTCTGGTAAAGGACATGGATCAAGGTTACATGACTTCTATACCAAGAAATTTGTGTGTTAGGTGTAGTGACTCAAGTTTGTAATCCCAGTGCAAGAGAGGCTGAGGCAGGAGGATTGTGAGTTTGAAGCCTCCCTGGGCTATATAACAAGAACCCAAAAGACTAGCCAGAAACATGGCACTAGGGAAATTACCAGGAATCTATAAGGATGACCCCAGCTAGACTCTAAGAAACAATGGATAGCATGCTAAAACCGGTCTTCCCCTATGATCAGATTGATGACTACCTTAATTGTCATCATAGAACCTTCATCCAGCAATTGATGGAAACAGATACAGCGATCAACAACAAAGCACTGGGCCGAGCTTCCAGAGACCAGCCTAAAAGAGGGAGGAGTTATAATATGAGCAAAGGGGTCAAGATTAAGATGGTGATACCCACAGAATCAGCTGACCTGAGATAGTGAGAGCTCACTGACTCTGGACTGATGGCGGGGGAACCTGCATAGAACCAAACTTAATGTGGGGGACAGTTTCGAGGCTTGTGCAGTCTGTGGGGCCACTGGCAGTGTACTGAGATTTATCCCTAGTGCTTGAACTGGTGTCTTGGAGCACATTATCTTTGAAGGGATATCTTGCTCAGCCTAGATATGGGGGGGGAACATTGGTTCTGCCTCAAAAAGATGTACCAGACTTTGTTGACTCCCAATGGGAAGCCTTACCCTTTCTGAGAAGTAAATTGGGGGATAGGAGGAAGGGTGGGGTGGGAAGAGGTGAGGTTTTGGGAGCAGAGCAGAGATAGCTATGTAAAATGAGAAAAGATTGTACTAAAAAATTATTACATCAAAAAAATCTTTTTAAAGAATCCAAAATATGAAAGAAAAGAAATTTTATTTTTTAATACTTCCTGGGGATAAATTCTGTACTCAAGATTGTGTTATAAAACCATTTTAAGCCAGAAGTACCTAATATTAAAATAATAAAGTTTAGACTTTTAGCTTTCAGTTTGGAGTCCAACACATAACTCCTTCTGATTATGAGCTAAGGGACTTTTTAATTAACATTTATTGAATTTCTCCATACTCTAAACACCTAATTCATCCAATGTGCCATTTGTCTCAGGAAAAGAAACTTGTGGTATCCTTGAATTAAATCTCCCATGGTTTAAAAAGTAGCTTTTTGGACTGAAGATAGGACTCAGCAGTTAAGAGCACTTGCTGTTCTTAAAAAGGACCTGAGTATAGTTCTCAGAACTCAAAATGAAAATCTCACAATCACCTATAATTCAGTCACAGGGGTTAAACATTCTTCTCTAGCTTCTGCAGACACCAATACACACATGACCACACTCACGTAGACACACACATACATAAATAAAACCTTTTAAAAAGCAAAAACAATTGTTTTTACCTGAATTAAAATATCACAAAATCACTCATTCTTAACTTAAGGATCGGATCCTTCCTTTAAATTATGCCCTGCTCCAGATGCCTTCCGCTGAAGGGATTGTAGCTGGGTCATTTGGAATTATTAGAGGAAGGAGGATTCTTAATTCTCATTCAGGGTTCAGGGGAGTGGCTTTTTAAAGATTTCAGAAGTCTTGTATGGAAAAACAAACAAAATAATTTAACATTGTTTTTTTTCCCCTTCCTTCCTTCCTTCCTTCCTTCCTTTCTTTTCTTCCTTTCTTTCTTTCTTCTTTCTTTCTTTCTTTCTTTCTTTCTTTCTTTCTTTCTTTCTGGTGTTTCCCTGCTGTAGAAAAACTTGCACCTACTGGGAAGTGGCCTCTTATACTATATACCAGATGCAGGTTCTGCATCAGCTCCTTTTCTTCCTCCTTTTCACTGGCTGAATTTTGATTTGTGAGTTTACCCCCAAATAAATAACTATCTATTTCTCAATTCTCAGGTAGTGTGGGATTTCTTGTAAGTGTCCGTTCATCAATAGTTCACCTCTTCATTTCTCTGTTATGTAATCCTGGATCCCAGAAGGTGATATTTAAAGCAAACTGGACTCAAACTCACAGAGATATGTCTGCCTCTGCCTACCTACTATTGGGATTAAAGGTGTGCAACCACCATGCCTAGCATTGACCTTTATTTTTTTTCCTGTGTAATATTTCTTTCCTGCCTCTTTGTGGTAAATGGAAGTCAGTGGTCTTCATCCACAAGTGATGAAACAATAATTTTAGCCAATTATTGAGTTACATGCAAAAAACCAAATTTCTATCATATTGTTAAATGTGGGAGAAAGTCACATTTCTTATGTTCAAACATCAGAGAACAATTCACTGTGTGGACCAACTTCACCACTCTGTAGATCCTCATTGCCTATTGATTTCTGCTCCCACTTGCCGTAGGCTATCCTGCCAAGTTTTCATGCCTCTGAGTGTGTGCGAAGTTCACTTCCATCCTATTCTTGCACAGTTCTGTCCATCTGCTGCGACATAAACTAATAGAACCAGCTATTTGAGGCTATCTCTGACTCCAGTCTGTTTTCTTTAGTTCACGTTTGCTTATTTAAATTGTAGCAGAATTGGAGTATATCTATTATTGAAATAACATTATTGTCTTATTTATTACAAATTATTGGATAGGTATTCAAATTCAACTGTAATAAATATACACATACCTTTGCTATGTACTAATTTATTCTTGTGTGATTTGCTTGAAAATAATGACCATTTATGCTTTGTCTCCATAGTACTGCCTTTTGGCAAAATAACTAGCAATTGATAAGAGCTTAGTAGCTACAAGTTATCACATTGCCATGTCTTGATGACCAATAACTTTTGGTGGTTAAATGATATGACTGTTAATAAATGTTTCTTATTCTTATAAAACTTTAGAAACCATAAAATGATTCAAATGCTTCATTTTCTTCAATAGCCAAGTAACTTTGGGTGGGAACTAAGATAGATAATGTATCAATTACACAGATCAAAGTACAAGAGCTGGGAAATGAAGGTATTGACTAAGGCGTCTTCCAGCCTGGAAAGTCTATAGAAAAATAAAAGAGCTAGTAAACCTAGGAATAATAAATATTTATTTATCATAAAATATCTAATATTACATATTAAACATTAGTGTTAAACAACAATAAATATTATTATTAAATAAATAATAAATAAGCCATGCACTTATTTGCCACTTCCTTAAATCTCATTTTTCTTTTTTTTCAGTATTTTATTACTTAAAAAAAATACCAATCCAAATTCCCACTTTCTCCCCTCCTCCCACTCCCTCCACACACCTTCCCACCCCACCCACCTCTAATCCTAAGAGAGAGCAATGCACCTCACTACTACATCTAGGTTGAGCAAGGTATACATCCAAAGAGAATAGGATCCCAAGAAGCCAGTACCTGCAGTAGGGATAAATCCTAGTGTCACTATCAGTGGCCCCTCAGTCTGCCCCAACTGTCAGCCACATTCAGAGGGACTTCTTTGTTCCCATGCTTGTTCACTTCCAGTCCAGTTGGAGTTGGTGAGCTTCCATCAGCTCAGGCACACTGTCTCAGAGGATGAACCCCTCATGGTCTTGAATTCCTTGCTCATACTCTCACTCCTTCCACTCTTCAACTGTATCTTGGGAGCTCAGTCCAGTGCTCCTATGTGGATCATTGCCTCTGTTTCCATCTGTTGCTGAATGAAGGTTCTATAGTGATATTTAAGATAACTATCAGTCTGACTACAGGGTAAGGCCAGTTCAGACACCCTCTCCTCTATTGCTTAGGGTCTTAGCTGGGGTCATTTAAATGGTAATAAAAGTGTTCTTAAAATGTGAAGTTAAAGATGAAGAAAAAAAAGAGACAGTTAATATTACAGCCTGGATAACAAAAGCTGTCCTGGCCCAACCAGAAACCTAAATCTGAAAGCCAGGGTCTAGAGAAGAGATGGTAAACCAAAAAGAAGTCAGTCACAACTCTAGACTCTAGAGATGTGAGGCCCCAGCTCAGAAGGTGGTATGTGCAACTTAAAACACAAGCATTTGAATGCAAACATGTGGAGAGAGCAGCCCTATCTCTAGACGCTGCTGACATGAAGAACAGTTGTGTCTTCAAACTGCAATAGATTTGGGCTTGGTGACCATAGGTGTCCCCAAGAGTTGAACAGTTTGCATTTTTAAATCCGGAAATTAGGGGAAAGCCAGCCTCTAAAAATGGTGTCAGTGAAAGCAATTAAACTAACAAGTAGACGGAGAAGCTTACACGAGAAAACGTGGGACATTTGGACCATAGTAGGAGTGGGAAGTTAGCCAGGAGATACTGGACTCCAGGTGAGCCTACAAAAATAGGAGGAGGTGGACTGGACACAGTGGTCCTGGAAGATGTGGAGGTCATGGATTGGGTCCATAGGGGATTAAATTCACCTTCCACTTGCAAAGAAAGTTGGGGATATTCATGGAACTTTGTTGCTCTGTGCTCTTCAGCTGAGAAAAACAATTTAGCAAATGAACTGGCATATAAAATGTTGCAATCCATAGAGAGCTTACAGAACCCAACAAACGAAGACTTTTCTTTTTCCTAATGGAATATAAAGCAGAATGGTTTGGGAGGTCCCTGGAACTGAAAATGAATTCCTTTTCATAATATAATTTCAGAGGGGACTTGGCTCCACTTCTAACTCTTGGGAAAAATCTTTTAAAGCTGAAACATCACTGAAAAAAGAACCAGACTAACTTAGTTTGGGTTGTATGATCCTTGACTATATAGAGCAGCAAGCTTTGATTGGCGTCAAACATGCATATAACATCTGGGAAGGAGTTGCCTACAGTGAGGATGCTGCTCCTGGAAGGAGTCATCACTGGGCAGACAGAGTGGGGGATATCCACCTCAGGTGCTGGTCGGTGGAGCATGCAGCCTTGATCTGGTTTTATATAATAAATATGTATCTGTGTAAAAAAAATACTATATAATAATATAATAAAACGCCTTAGCTTTCACCTATTAATGAAAATAATCTTAAAACTAAAATTATAATGTGGCATTCTAAGAATGCAACACTTACTTGAGAGAGAAAATTCATAGGGAGAAAAAAGATGCAATTATATGAATGGAGTAGAAAAAGAGGAAAAGTTTTTGAAAAATCTCTTGACACTCTTTCTGATGCTTCACTCGATGTGCGCTGCATGAGAAAAAGATATATATTTACCAAAAGGTTAATAGCAAGAAAAAAATAACCTCAATAAAAACTCAGGCCTCAGAGTCCATATTTCTTCATGAGTTCTCAATTTATATACATTTTATGCTGTCAAAAACAATAGAGTCAGCTATGCTTAAGTTTATGGCCCTGGGGAAGCCTGACAAGATTGAGGATTTAACAGAACCTGTGGCAGAATCAGGATGAAGCCACCCATTTGTCTTGACAGGCCACGTGACTCATTTAAATATTTGTTCATATGAACTGGTAACAGAAATATCATCTTGATTTGGTTTATTTGCTTACACAAGAAGCTGAACAACCAGGAGAGTGAGATGAAGGCAAACAGAACAAAATGTCAACAATCTCACTTCCATTTTTGAGTTTTCATTCAGGAGTAAAGAAGTTTCTTCAATGGATCTGGGATCCCCCCCCCCGCCCCAATTTCTCACCTGTCACCTAACATTGACTAAATAATCGTCATGGATGCATGGTGATGGCATAGGTGCCGGGTTAATAAGAAGTTAGGTAATGAGATAAGAACAATACTGAGTCTTTTTACACGGGCTCATGGTAACCTAGAGGAACCAGGCTTGCTTGCTGGCAGACTATTCCCTGAGCAAATTCAGCCACTTTAATTAAGCATGGGACATCTTTTGCATGTGTATTGACTTGAATTGTTGTTTTCTTTTTCTTATTTTTGGTCAGTTTTATTATGATATAATTCATGCACAATAAAGGTTTTAAGCAATTAGTTTAATTCAATCAATTTTTGAGAGATGTATAGGAAGAAGTACATAATCATCCATAATCATGACCTAAAATGCTGTCATCACTGTAGCAAAATTTCCAGCAGCCTGGAGACCTCACCCTTGACCCCTTCCTATTAAGCACTGGTTTGCTTACTGTAAGGTGTGTGTGTGTGTGTGTGTGTGTGTGTGTGTGTGTGTGTGTGATGGCTCTGTAGCTCATCCATAATATCATGTATGCAGTGTTTGTTTTTCTTTGTTCTGGATAGCATTTTGTTTTTGTGAATATCCCAAAAGTTTTACCCATCCCTATGAATAGATATTAGGTGGTTCCCATTTTGAGGCTATCTTAAAGAAAGTTGCTATGAGCATTATTTGTAATAGCCAGAACATGGAAACAACCTAGGTGCCCCTCAATGGAAGAATGGATCAAGAAAGTGTGGAATATATACACATTAGAATACTACTCAGTGGTAAAAAAACAATGGCATCTTGAATTTTGCATGCAAATGGATAGAAA